>CM055897.1:52897390-53424890 GCA_029582155.1 Panopea generosa
GATGTTTACCTTCTCATATGGGTGGTATTCGGATCTGAGATGGGGAAAGCAGTTAATGAATTTTAGATTCCACTTGAAAATAAAGGAAAAAATAAACATAGAGAAAAGGAGCAAATGTTCAACATCAAAAACAGGTAAAATGGGAGAAAAATCAAAGCCAGAAGTGAATGACCTCGGTGTGATTATGGAAGCAATTGGAATTCCATTTGCAGAGCACTCTGGAGATGTGTAGGTATAAGACACAGGTAATAATAAAGGTTTAGTTTTTAACAATTTATTGAGCTAGACTGCGAAGTAAGATCAAAATTTATATGAATCACTCTGGAGTCTCTTTTCTGGGTAGGACCGGAGTTGTTTTTGAGAGACCAGAGGTTCAAGTTTGGATTTGAGCTCTGGCATGAGCTATATATCCCAAGCAATATTACCCCGCTTGTCAAGTCAAGTGCGAAAGCCAGATCTTAGCTTAGTTTTTCTGATACCAAAAACACCAGGTGCAGTATGCGCATTGGATCAAATCTGACCTTATCTATAACTAGGAAAACACAATAATCTTGATGACGCATTAAGAAAAATAATGAGTACAAAATAAATTACCGTGTTTTACCGTGCCTTGACATTACTGTTACAAACAAAAATCCGCCATTTTTGACGCGTCCGCTCATTTTTACCGCCTACGAACGCATACCCTCAAAATACGTTCGCCCCCACCCCTCCCCTCTGCAAACAAATAGCTTATCAGTTATTTTCCTAGCCAACAAAATCAAATTGGGAAAAGTATGGGAGCGAGTCTAGTCGTCTGTCTACATGCTGACTAGTGGTATTTCAAAAGATGGAAATATAGTAATATAACAATAACTGTTCGATACGTCTAAATTTAATCTTTAATTTGTTCTAGCTCGGACTGATGCTGGTACATAATTTTACATAGATTCACCCTCACCCACTTTAATTTGCATATATATACACAAACTTTTGCTTTTTTAAAAGCATTATCTTAGCAACTTTGTATCGTACGTGTCCAAGCATGTCTTATTGTAAAATTTGATGAAAACGTTGAGCAAAAGTATAAAATAATATCCAAATAATAGAAATGTTTGCTAATTTTGACTCGATGAAAGACGGATTCTCTAATGCAGTTAGCCAAACTATCTCCTGGAACAGTCTGGCTAACTGCATTAGAGAATCCGTTTTCCATCGAGTCCATGACATTCTTAGCCAAATTATGTTGTGCACCAAAATCAAACCAAATAAAGAACTGTTTAACATGCGAGGTACAATATACAGATGAACTGTTTCATAAAGTTTTTGATTGTAGCAGTAATGAACATCAATCCACGAGGCTAGCGTACTGGAACTCTCTCAATATTCATTTTCCGAGTGATTTATGCTCATTTCTACGGAACAGTACCAAAGATATTCAATTACTATTCTTGATTGGATATGTAGATATACGTTTATCTTCACTGTTAACATTAAAGCAAATCTCAGAATTTATCAACTTTAATGCTCTTTTCCTGAGATCAATATACGCTTGCTAATAAATGCATGTCTATATGATTTACATGTAGAGACTGGTATTAAAATGAATTAAGACCTGAAAATATACACACTTTAAACATGTTCATGTTTCGTTACGGTGAAATAACCTAAATGTGCATATAAATCATTCTAATTAGAGTCCTACAACAAGACAACAGATTTAAATAATTTACTTTAATTCACGAATAAAGACAGTTATTTATATCTACATCGATGATAAAACCATTGACTTTGTAAATATTAACTATTATTTTGTAATTCACAATGTGATCGTAGTATTTATATTGTAATATTAATTGTATAAAATCCAAATGTTTGTAAAATCTCCAGAAATGGGGGAATAAAAGTTGATAATAATATACGTTGTCATAAAATACTGTAAATATAAAGACAAATATGAAATTTGTAAAATTTGGCTGCCATTTTGAAAGTCTCGCGATGGGTCTCGGTCTAAAATAATTAGTGGACCTTGTACTATGATAAATATGGTTGTAGTTGAATAAAAAAACGAAACATCTCAAATGCAATTGCATTAACAATCAAAATCAACCTAACTACTTTCCAGTAACGAATTTTATAATACATATTGCCTGAGACACCCCCCCACCAAAAAAACAAAACAAAACAAAAAAAACCAAAAAAACCATACCCCCCCCCCCCCCCCCCCCCAAAAAAAAAATCAACAAAACAACAAACAAACAAAAACACAGAAGAAACAAAGAAGGAAACTTTAAAGAAACAACAAAGCACACCAAGAAACTCTCACAATTTTGAGTTAATTAACTATTTCAAAACTCTGTATTTTGTTTTAAAAATTCTATAATTAGTTTTCAAAATTCTAGATTTTTAGTTTTCACAATTCTGGAGTTAGTTTTTACAACTGGAGAGTTATTTAATGAGTTCACAATTCTGGATTCTGGAGTTAGTTTGCACAATTCTGGAGTAAGTTAACAATTTTACACTAAGAGTGGTTTGGTTAGCTGGTTGGGTTAATTGAGCGTTTGTAAAGAAAATAAGTATTTACTTAGATACATTGCAAATACAAGCGCGTGGTAGTATAATGGAGAGCGCGTGTTGGTCGCTTGTGCAAGAAGTTGTGGGTTCGATCCCCAACTCGACACAATTCCTCTAAAACCACCACTTGGTTTAGGTTCTACCCAGGAAGCGGACTCGAGAGCTGGTTAAATAAGCCATCTCAGATTTCTTCGCAGACGAGCTAAAATAAATTAGTGTAAACTAAATCCGATTTTTAAAAGTATATATTATACTATTATATGTATGTGAATAACGAATGACTCTGTGATAATAAATATCGGTTACTCTTTTTTAAACGGCAAATGAAAAAATATGTAAATTAGTATCTACATGGTTGATATATTATATAGAAAATCTATAGATTTCTAAGACTGTTTTGGCATTATTTGCAAAGTTGTTGATACCTGTATGACAGTTATTTGATATTTATTTAAAATATGTATTTCAGAATTGTATGTATAGAGCAAGTTTACACTAATATTTAATAATACGTGAATACGTATTAATATTAAAGGAGTAGATATATGACAAACGCGTTAAATAACCGACACAGTTTTTAGATTTTAATTCAAACTTCAATGTATTAAATAGTGATGCATTTAAAGCCCTTAGTCCTTTACCTATAACAGTGTCTTGATTAATCTTAACCATTGCAATTCAAATCTGTCTCCAAAAATTTAAAATTATCAACACATGTAAACGTCACATGTTTTTACAACCATTTATCAATTTTAAGTAAAGGTCTCATATCAGAATTCCCTTGTTATCTCCGTTCTTTATTGTAAACATTTAAAGGATCAAGACTATGTTGGCGAGCGTGTGTAGTTTCCAAAATATCACCATGTCATCACCAAAAAGCATTATAATAAAACCAAACCACTGTCAACATCATCTTGCAAAAGTAAATCTGAATCTTCCTGAAAGAGTCAAAACATCCATTTCTTTTATTCCATGAACTGTCTGGTCAGGCTTATTCAACCACATCGGTTATGTTTAAATACATTTAAGAAATATTTTATTCCAACGAAAGTCATTGCAAATATTTAAGTTAAAAACACTCGATTACGTAAAAAACAATAATATACATTGTAGAAATAAACATTTAAATAGTATTTTCATGAAATATTATGGAAAAGCGTCAAGGTACTCCGACCGTTTGAATCTATCAATCAGAAACTTTATCAGAATCTTGTTACATTTTTTCTCAAAGACGAAATTGTTAAAACGTTTGTTTTTTAGAAAAGAAAAAAAATGACCATCCTATATATTGACTACTACGTTCTGGAGGGGGTGTTTATAAGTGATCCACTACTACGTTCTGGAGGGGGTGTTGACTGAAAGATTTGCTAGTGGTCGTACATATATATCTCCTATATATAGACATGACGTTGACTGATAGATTTGCTTGTGGTCGCACATATACATCTACGTTTAAGTTGAAATGCTTATCTGAACATTTCAATTTTAAAGAAAAGTTTACCAGAATCGCACAGCCTTTCCTGATGCCTGTGTATCTACATGTGTTTCAGATTCGAGTACACTGATCCTGAATTCCTGGAATTGATAGATTTGATGGATCAGCTTTTACAGAGACAAGGCGTTAAGAACCCTCTCAACTTCTTCCCAATACTACAAAAACTTCCAATGGGGAAAAAGGTACGTAGCTTAATAAGATTTAATCAAACGCAGTTTGTGTTGTTGTTGTGTTGTTTTGGTTGAGGCGGGAAGGTGGGAGTGGGATGTTTATAAGTGACCCACTACTACCTTCTTGAGGGGTGATTGTAAGTGATCCACTACTATTTTCTTGAGGGGTTTATAAGTGATCAACTACTTCTTTCTGAAGGGGGTGTTTATAAGTGATCCACTACTACTTTCTGGAGGGGTGTTTATAAGAGATCCACTACTACTTTCTGGAGGGGGTGTTTATAAGTGATCCACTACTACGTTCTGGAGGGAGTTGTTTATAAGTGATCCACTACTAGTTTCTAGAGGGGGTGTTTATAAGTGATCCACTACTTCGTTCTGGAGGGGGAAGGTGTTTATAAGTGATCAATTACTACGTTCTGGAGGGGTTGTTTATAAGTGATCAACTACTACGTTCTGAAGGTTTTTTTTATAAGTGATCCACTACTACGTTCTGGAGGGGTGTTAATAAGAGATCCACTACTATTATCTGGTGGAGGATGTTTATAAGTGATCCACTACTACTATATAGAGGGGTGTTTATAAGTGATCCACTACTTCTATATAGAGGGGTATTTATAAGTGATCCACTACTACTATATAGAGGGGGTGTTTATAAGTAATCCACTACTACTACATAGAGGGGGTGTTTATAAGTGATCCATTACTACTTTCTGTAGGGGGTGTTTATAAGTGATCCACTACTACTCTCTGGAGGGGTGTTTATAAGTGATCCACTACTACTTTCTGGAGGTGGTGTTTATAAGTGATCCACTACTACTTTCAGGAGGGGGTGTTTATAAGTGATCCACTACTACTTTCTGGAGGGGGTGTTTTTAGTGATCAACTATTACGTTCTGGAGGGTTGTTTATAAGTGACCCACTACTATTCTTTGGAAGGGTGTTTATAAGTGATCCACTACTACTTTCTGGAAGGGATGTTTATAAGTGATCCACTACTACTTTCAGGAGAGGGTGTTTATATAAGTGATCCACTTCTACGTTTTGGAGGGTTGTTTATAAGTGACCCACTACTATTCTCTGGAGTGGGTGTTTATAAGTGATCCACTACTACTTTCTTGAGGAGGGTGTTTATAAGTGATCCACTTCTACTTTCTGAAGGGGGATGTTTATAAGTGATCCACTTCTACTTTCTGGACGGGGTGTTTATAAGTGATCCACTTCTACTCTCTGGAGGGGGTGTTTATAAGTGATCCACTACTACGTTCTTGAAGGGGGGGATTTATAACTGATCCACTACTACTCTCTGCAGGGGTTGTTTATAAGTGATCCACTACAACTTTCTTGAGGGGGTGTTATAAGTGATCCACTACTACTCTCTGGAGGGGGTGTTTATAAGTGATCCACTACTACTCTCTGGTTGGGGGTGTTTTAAAGTGATCTACTTCTACTCTCTGGAAAGGGTGTTTATAAGTGATCCACTGCTACTTTATCGAGGGGTTTATAAGTGATCGACTACAACTTTTCTGGAGGGGATGTTTATAAGTGATCCACCACTACTCTCTGGAGGGGTGTTTATAAGTGATCCACTACTACTTCCTGAGGGGTGTTTATAAGTGATCCACTACTACTTTCTGGAGGGGGTGTTTATAAGTGATCCACTACTACTCTCTGGAGGGGGTGTTTATAAGTGACCCACTACTCCTCTCTGGTGGGGGAGTTTCTAAGTGACCCACTTCTACTCTCTGGAAGGGTGTGTTTTTAAGTGATACACTTCTACTCTCTGAAACGGGGTGGTTATAAGTGATCCACTACAACTCTCTGGAGGGGGTGTTTATAAGTGACCCTCTACTACTCTCTGGTGGGGGTGTTTAGAAGTGATCCACTAATACTCTCTGGAAGGGAGTGTTTATAAGTTATCCATTATTACTTTCTGGAGGGGGTGTTTATAAGTGATTCACTACTTACTTTCTGGAGGGGGTGTTTATTAGTGATTCACTACTACTTTCTGGAGGGGGTGTTTTCTTGAGGGGGTGTTTATAAGTGATCCACTACTGCTTTCCTGAGGGGTTTATTTGTGATCCAGCCCGAATGGTTCCGGCTAAGAATAGAATCACTGTCGATCTCTGCAGAGAGGTAGAAATCCTCCGAATTGGTGTTATGTTCATTATATCATTTTTGTCATGTTCACTTTTGTGGTTAAATTATCAACAGCTGTGTGATTCCAGGGAGCCATGAGTGATGGCAAGAATAGGATCATTTGTTGATGTATTTTTTTTTAATCTGAATGTTAATGTGTTGTTTTTGTACATGTAGAGTGAACCTGGAATCTTCCTTCCTGTTGGCGTCGAATAAACTATAATGTGTTGGTACGCCGTAAAACCCTATCCATTCATTAATTCATTCGTTCATTCATTCATTCCTTCATTCATTCATTCATTCATTCATTCATTCATTCATTCATTCATTCATTCATTCATTCATTCATTCAATTTATTCGTGATTCACTACTACTTTCTGGAGGGAGTGTTTATAAGTGGTCCACTACTTTCTAAGATGACTTTATTAATAGCGTTCATTTAAGTATATATAACATTTTTAATTGCATACATGCAAACATGAGTGACATCTTTCTTGCAAAGTCTTTAGTATTAGAATATTTGCTTTTTGCCGGTGTAGCATATACAAATCTTACATGGGTTTGAAGTTCGGATCGAAAATTTAGTATATTTTGTGATCAAATTGTTGATGTACTTCATTTTTTTAAAAAAAGGTTGCTTTGTCATCTTAGTAAGTTATTTGGCAAAAACGTATGTTTACACGATTCTAAACACAGGATAGTCATCCACATTTATTTTATTTGTGATAATTCTGTGATAATACCTTGTAATCGCAAGATTTATTATTAGATTTTAGCAAAATAATAACATTTAGAAGCCCGGGACATCGGTTGGATAGTTGGAGTATCTTCTGTATCAACCTGAATCGAGTGTACGGGCTGATGTTCTGACCTTATTCAGATATTTTTGTACACACATGGTGTCTTCAAGTCTTTAAATCCCAATCAAACAATAAATGGACTAAATTTAGTCCGATCGGGAGTGTCAGTCACCTTTACAAATCGCTATATCTTCTTCATTGTCTACACTTAACATTATATTTTCATTTCCGATCTTAGACAAAGGAGACGATTGAGATTCTACAAAAGGTTAAGCAATTTGTAAGTAAGAAGATAAAACACTCTGAAGAATCGTTCGAAAACCGCGGCATTGACAGTTTGATAGGTTTATATATTGAACAAACCCGTAAAGGGGCGGACGACGACGGCGTTACAGGTAACCATATCTTTGTTCACTCTATAGTAAATACTGGTAAATCAAACAAACTAAAGAATTTCTCTTTCTTTGAAAAACTGATTTTTACAACTTTATGTTTGTAAAACTTGTATTTCATCATTATGTTGGTATCTAAAAAGTATAAATTGTCTTATCCAAGTATTTTTCATTTTCGCAAACAACATTTTTCAAGTTCTCCGTTAAAAACGTGTCACTGATGCGGGCACTCGATACACTGTCTTTGTAATGCCCTTTATGAATGTCCTTCTGCATTCTAATTGTCAAATACTCACTCACCCACTCACTCACTCATGAGTAACTGTCATTACTTGTCGGGGTGATTTATTGTTTATATAAGTATACACTTGTCTATCATTTAAACTTAATGGCACGAGTACACAGGACTCTTAAATCTACAATCATAAGACAGGAAAACATGAATGAGAAACAATTACTAACTCACGATCATCTTATCAAATTAAAAAAATCACTTTCCCCTGAACTGAAATTGAAAGTGCAAAAATAGGCATTAACTTTGACTTAGTAATACATCTCTGTGATAATATTGTTTTTTGTTGTTTTGTTGTTTTGTTGTTAATTATGAGTATATACTATTATGTTGCTTGGCGTTACTTTATACATTGACATAATATTGTACTTTGATTTGATTTCCCTACCGCCCATTTAATACCACACAATAACATTAAAGTTACTTTTTTATATCAGTGGAACTTGTTCAAATCTTTCTACAAATGACATCTCATATAATAAACATGATTTTATGTGTATGCTTTCCGTGTGGCACAATACGCACACAAAATGACGTGTTGTATAACACCATTCCATTACAACACGCTATCGGTTATATATATATAATCAATGTGTAGTAAGCTGATCGGGTTGAAATGTTTAGATTTTCCAAGATGGCGGCCCGTAATGACCAGGAAAGGGAAGTGTTTCAATTTTCATTGAATACATCGTTAATATAAGACCCAGTGTAAAACGAGATGCAGTTTTTAATAAAAAAAATGCCTACTCTTACTTTAGTTACACGTGTACTGGTCCAAATCTGCTTCATTTGCTTGCGAAGGTATTTTGAACATGGACATATTTACGGCTGTCAAAAGTAGCGGAGAACCGATGCATTTTTGGCTTCTTGTGTTATTATTTGATATGATATTAAGTTCATTTAAATTGATTTTGCAATATTAAGGGACACTCTTCAATAAAAGATTAAAAGCTTATTCATTTTAAGTCGAAACAATGGAAAACTCGCATTTGTAAAAAACAAAAGTGTACGGTTTAGAGACCATGACTGTTTGGCGAGTGTACGGTTTAGAGAATTTAAATTTCCGTAAGTTGTGGTCGGTTTAGATCAAGATATTGTGTACGGTTTAGATAACATTGTTTCTTTTAGGTCAACGCTGTTCAGATGTCCCTACTGCATTACACAGGAATATTTTCTTCGACACTTGAACATTGGATAATTATACGTTCAAGTCAGGTCCTTAAAGTTAAACGCAGATAATAAAACAGTGAAACATGTACATACGGTTTTCGAACTTTGAACTCCTATATTATTCCTTATATTCTTTAGCCAGTTTGTGAGTATGGTGTATGCTCAATTAGAATCATTGACAATGATTTTGGAAATGACTTTGGTATCGGTAATTTGCCAGTGGAAGAAAATTCGCCAACTAAAAGTCTCTTGCAAAGGAAATTGCAAACATTGATCCGCATAAGGTTGCGCAAGAATTTTATTATATGAAATCGTATATGCACCCTCTATAGGCAATACTTGTTAAAAATTGTAGCTAAAAATCGAAACAAATATCGATATTTTCTTCAACGAAGAAGCGATCAATTGTTTAAGAACATCACCTTTTTCAGAGCATTTTGATAACAATGAAAAAAACAAACCTTTTTGAATAAATGAGGGAAACTTAACCTTTAGTTGTAAAAGCTTTAAATAACATTGGGGAATTGCATACTTGGGTAGCATTTCATCACATGATTCAAGAAAAGAGACCCACCTCTTAGATAATAAAGCATTTCATCTGTTCTTGGACGTATTCAACTTTTATAGTAAAGATTCATCAACGGCCATGTGCTTCAAACCAATTGGGTACTATTAATTCCATGTTAAATGACTTAACTTCATGAGCGGATCAAAACAAAATCGAGGAAATGGAATTGAAAATCCATGACAATATGCTAATTCTGATGACGCCGAGATAAACGTTGCTGTACCATTCATTCAAAGCCACAATCTTCTAAAGCTAGCTGTTATGATGAAAGTCATATTATAAAACCAGGAATGTTAAACCAAATGGTAGACATACTAGCTGCACAGACAAATGATTCCTCATACACTATGTTGATAGTAAAAACAAATAAATGCAGGAAAAACAAACAAAATTGGTGATAGAGATTTGTTTGGATTTGAAAAACCACCAACCCCAACAGAGAGGGTGAAAAACGTGTAGTACAATCAATATTTGAAAACTCGATGATTTAGAAATTCGCCAAAAAAAAAAACAGACTTGTAAGTGATATTCCACACGATGATAACAAGAGGCACAAGAGGGCCAGAGGATGCTCTACTGGCTTATAGTGGCCATAGCACTTTTTGAAATTTCACAATATTTGCACTCGTTGGGGGTCGTCTAAACAATTTATGGATAAATACCCCCACCACACCCATACTGAACAAAAAGTTAATTGCTATGGAAAGGAATTACTTCAAACGTCCATACCATTCAGAAGCAGGTATCATATGGACCGTAAGTATAGGCCTCTCTCAAATTATATGCATGCCAGACATCAATGTAATCTCTATGTACGCTAGTGTTGCTGTAAGATAAGACGTGCTCCTAACCTCGTTCTGGTTTAGATATGCATATTCATGAGACAATATTAAGAATGGTCTATTAGCTGTAAATATATCTTGAAATGCACCAGAAGCCACCATTTCAAGTTCATATTTAAAAAATGTATGTTGGAGTATGTCACCAGTCATCCTACACTGCCCTTGCTTACACATCCAACTTATGACAGCTACGCCTCTGCCAATCATCTGTAAAAATATAGTCCCCGTACAGAAGCCTTATACAACCCAGCCCTTTGATTTGTCAGAACTTCAGTCAACCACTCTTAGGGATTTGTTATGAGCAGAAATAGAAGTTTTTTTTTGTACACATGGATGCGAAAATGAAAAAAAAATAGTTTTCCCTATAATATTCCTATGTAAATGTCACATTACAGGGCCCCAATATACCTCAGCCCCTTGATATGCGGAATCTTCAATCCTTGCTGATGTAAAGATAATTTTATCTCAAATATGAACAAGTTTGACTGAAATGTTATTTAGAGGAAGATTTATGAAAATTCTAAATTTTAACCATATTGCCCCTCACCCTCTGGCCCCCCATGGAAATTCAATCCACTTTATTGAACAAAATCAAATTTACTGCTACTAGACAATGCTTTTATATCTCAAATTGAACAACATATTTACGCAAATGTACGAAATAAACAAGATTTTTCCATTTTCCTATAGTATTCCTATATAAAACTCAAAGCCCTCTTACATGCCCCCTATAAATACAAGTCCCATGATTTGTACAAACTTTAAACCCATACTCATTGGGATAATCTATTTCAATTATGAAAACATTTGACTGACCGGTAGTTGAGAAGAAGATTTTTCTATTATAACCCGTTTTAGCCCACCCTGCCCCATTATGGAAAGTCAATTATCCTTATGGACTGTATCTTATTTAGTTATGACTAGACGATGCTTACGTAATAATTTTGCCCAAATGGATGAAAAAAAAAAGAATTTTCCGTTTTCCAATAGTATTCCTAAATAAAACTCAAAGTCTCCTTACAGGGCAACTATAAATACAAGACCCTTGATTTGTACAAACATTAAAACCATACTCATTTGGGTAATCTATTATTCTAATTGAGCACATACCATACTCACAAACTGGCTTTACTCTTTTGTTGGTTTTCTGAAGACTATATGTCTCATTATTCAATTCTCTGCGTTTCATTTTAAGGACATGGCGAAGAAAATACTCCTGTCGTATTGCAGTAGGAACATATTAACAGAATATAAATTTATGGAATACTATAAAATTCCATTGTAAATTTTGAATTTATTAATGATTAAAAACTGCAAAATGTACCAAAAATCACCAACAACATATTTAATATCTATGTAGATCTACATGACCCCCTTCTAAAAAATCTTAACCGTTCACAATATCTTGATCTAAACCGACCACAAATCGTGAATTTAAATTCTCTAAACCGTACACTCGCCAAACATGCATGGTCTCTAAACCGTACACTTTCGTTTTTAACAAATGCGATTTTTCCATCGTTTCGACTTTAAATGAATAAGTTTGTGTGTTTTTTTATTGAAGAGTGTCCCTTACTATTGCAAAATCAATTTAAATGAACTTACTATCATATCAAATAATGACACATGAAGCCAGAAATGCATCGGTTCTCCACTACCTTTGACAGCCGTAAATATGCCCATATTCAAAATACCTTCGCAAGCAAATGAAGCAGATTTGGACCAGTACACGTGTAACTAAAGTAAGAGTAGGCATTTTTTTTATTAAAAACTGCATCTCGTTTTACACTGGGTCTTATATTAACGATGTATTCAATGAAAATTGAGACACTTCCCTTTCCTGGTCATTACGAGCCGCCATCTTGGAAAATCTAAACATTTCAACCCGACCGGCTTACACCACAGTGATAATGTTAACATTATATACTTTAAACCGATTATAAAATACATTGCTATTACGATAAGGTTTTGATGACGTGAATGACTGGTGTCAGTTACAACTTCGAGACAGGGTTTGAACCTGGTGAGTGTGATAAAGAAACGGGTTGAACATCAATATACTGCTACTATTTGAATAATACTCGAAAGCTTTACATTAAAATATCAATGATGCAATTCGATAGATAAAGATTTTTACGACCATTTTTGTTATAATATTTTGATTCCTGATTATGTTATGGATTGTGCGTTCAGAAGTGAAGTGTTGTTGCTTGCTTTACCCCGCCCCGTTCTACAAGTACACCAGGATGTGTTAAAAATTAAACGCAATGCACGATCAGACATGATGAATACGTAATACACTTAATAAATAACCATTGTGTATTGACGGTGCGGATGTATATTTATATCGCTTGCTTCCTGAACATCAGATACTAGTAAGAAAATGACATATACTGATCTTGTCATTGGTGACACGAACGCTAAATCCGTACATTTATACGTAGTTGCTTTATAATAACCTTTCTTTGTTAGTATATTGAACATGTGTTCATGTTCCTTAAACATAATACTGCAAATACATCCCACGTACAGACACAAGTCAAGTGTTTATGGTTAAGAACAGCTAGATGTAAACATGATACTGCAAATACGTCCCATGTACAGACACCAGCTAAGTGTTTTATGGTAAGAACAGTAACATGTAAACATGATACTGCAAAAAGGTCCCACGTACAGACACAAGCTAAGTGTTTTATGGCTAAGAACAGTAAAATGTAAACAGGATACTGCAAATACGTCCCACGTACAGACACAAGTCAAGTGTTTTATGGCTAAGAACAGTAAGATGTAAACATGAAAGTGCAAATACGTCCCACGTACAAACACAAGCTAAGTGTTTTATGGCTAAGAACAGTAACATGTAAACATGATACTGCAAAAAGGTCCCACGTACAGACACAAGCTAAGTGTTTTATGGCTAAGAACAGTAAGATGTAAATATGATACTGCAAATACATCCCACGTACAGACACTAGCTAAGTGTTTTATGGCTAAGAACAGTAACATGTAAACACGATACTGCAAATAGGTCCAACGTACAGACACAAGCTAAGTGGTTTAGGACTAAGAATAGTAAGATGTTAACATGATACTGCAAATACGCCCTACAGACACTAGCTGATTGTTTTATGGTGAAGAACAGTAAGATGTAAACATAATACTGCCAATACTTCCCACGTACAGACACTAGATAAGTATTTTATGGCTAAGAACAGTAACATGTAAACATGATACTGCAAATACGTCCCACGTACAGACACTAGTAAAGTGTTTTATTGCTAAGAACAATAAGATGTAAACGTGATACTACCAGTACGTCTAACGTACAGACACTAGTTAAGTGTTTTATTGCTAAGAACAGTAAGATGTAAACGTGATACTACCAATACGCCAAACGTACATACACTAGTCAAGTGTTTTATGGCTAAGAACAGTAAGATGTAAACATGATACTGCCAATACGTCCAACATACAGACACTAGTTAAGTGTTTTATTGCTAAGAACAGTAAGATGTAAACGTGATAATATCAATACATCCCACGTACAGACACTAGTTAAGTGTTTTATTGCTAAGAACAATAAGATGTAAACGTGATACTACCAATACACCAAGCGTACAGACACTAGTTAAGTGTTTTATTGCTAAGAACAGTAAGATGTAAACGTGATACTGTCAATACATCCCACGTACAGACACTAGTTAAGTGTTTTATTGCTAAGAACAATAAGATGTAAACGTGATACTACCAATACACCAAGCGTACAGACACTAGTTAAGTGTTTTATTGCTAAGAACAATAAGATGTAAACGTTATACTACCAATACGCCAAACGTACATACACTAGTCAAGTGTTTTATGGCTAAGAACAGTAAGACTGCCAATACATTCCACGAACAGACACTAGTTAAGTGTTTTATGGCTAAGAACAGTAAGATGTTAACATCATACTGTCACTACATCCCACGTATTGACACTGTTTAAGTGTTTTATGGCTAAGAGCAGTTAGATGTAGACATGATACTGCCAATACATCCCAAATACAGATACAAGCTAACTGTTTTATGGCTAAGAACAGTAAGATGTAAACAGTCATACAACTGCCTATACGTCCCACGTACAGACACTAGCTGATTGTTTTATGGTGAAGAACAGTAAGATGTAAACATAATACTGCCAATACTTCCCACGTACAGACACTAGATAAGTATTTTATGGCTAAGAACAGTAAGATGTAAACATAATACTGCCAATACTTCCCACGTTTAGACACTAGATAAGTGTTTTATGGCTAAGAACAGTAATATGTAAACCTGGTGCTGCCAATACGTCCCACGTACAGATACTAGTTAAGTGTTTTATGGCTAAGAACAGTAAGATGTAAACATGATACCTTTAGATCACGCTCTATGAGCAAATGTAATCAAATTTGTTTAATTAACATCGAATGTGAAAGAAATTCTCACAACTTGGATAGGTCTCTGCGTAATAGGAGTACTGAGTATATGCTGGTAAAATTACTCAAATGGCGCACGGGAATAATAATAACACAATATATATAAACTTTTAAAACAGTGCAAGATATAAACTCTACTAGAATCCAAACTTAATAATATTGTACGTTGAATATTCAATGTTAAGGTTGTTTGGAAAACACCTGACACCTATAACTGTCATTTTACCGCGATCAGATGTCTGCCTCGACGCAGGGGCGAGATTAGATTGAGAACAGTTAATTATAATAAGATTGGTTAAATGTGATATGGGAGTAAAATCATCCGGTTCGGATTAATTATTCCATTCCATTTTGGCAGTAAACATTTATTCATTGGGACGGATTTTCAATTCTGTCCTCAAACCTAGAATATTTCTTATAATAATTTACTGGCAATAGCGAGATAGGGGACCGGACATAGGGAACCTATGAGCTTTCTCGAACATAACAAGTACATGTCAGTGAAAATAGTGAACGGTATCAGAGATAATATGTAACATTGTCCTATGATATCTTTCTTTTTAAAACAAAAAAGAGAATAGATATTAAACATCGTTATTCACAGTACCGCTCACTTGCAACCCCATCCTTCACAACCACTGTTACCATTCCAGATTAATGTCTGTTGCTCCTGTACAAGCACTTTAATAATTTTCTGTACACATTTCGGAGTTATTGTAGAATATGTTTGGTAAACGGCCAAATGTAAGAATGTTAAACAGGTGTTTGCTGTATTATAAGGTGTATGTACCTTTTTTTATATTTGTGCACGCGTGTTTGCCATTTATTCAAGTTTATTCTTTTAAGTTGTTTGTACTACCTTTTCATTGTACTTTTTTAAACTATTTCAGAAGAAAATATATGCCACATAGCACGCGATCTCTTTGTTGCGGGTAGTGAAAATGTTTCATCTGGAATTATTTGGATGGTAGCGTATATGATCCGCCATACGGATGTCCAAGAAAAATGTCGGAAAAGTATACTTGACGTACGTGTTTACAGTAGACTCACAATACTCTTTCATGTCACGTGTTTTATCATACGTCACAAAAGAACAATATGTTACATGTTCCTTTATTAGTCAATGATGTCACAAAACAATCACATCAATTTGATTATAGAGAACGCAGTTGATGTCGCAGGATAACATTTGTAATTAGAGGAACTATTTGTTAAACGCCATGTTGGCAAAAAAAATACTAGAACAGCTGATTGTTAAGTAGTACATAATAGACAATGGTTCTTATAAGCAAAATGCAAGACAAAAGTAAAGAAAGAAGCAAAAAGAAATACATCTATGAATCTATGAATATCTATACACCATTTTCTTCTTTCTTTCAGGATTTCAATCTCTTATAGTGATAAATCAATAGTTTACTTTTAAACAGCAACTTGTATATTTATTGCTACAAAATGCTGCTAATTCACATATTATTTATGTTTTTACTCTGTAAATCATGTTCACAAAATGCTAACATCATTTGTACGGTACCTTTGTCTTTATTGTATAATTTCACTGGCTTTACTAACCTACCTCTCCAACTTGCATTTGTTTCAGATAATTGGAAACACAACTATTGTGGGCATGGACGATGTCCCCAAATTGCCATATGTTGAAGCAACTATGAACGAAGTTCTACGTTTGGCAAACATAGGTCAGTCCTTGTTCGATATTGTCGTTTATTTGAGTCTCGTAATAACATACACAATATTAAACATATACGTATAATACAACTGACACAACTATTATACAATATGTTATATATCTTCAGTACATGGATGATAAAACCATTTACTTTATACATATTTCAGTATGAATTTGTAATTCATTATGGGATACTTTTATCCATATTTCTATTGTAATATCCTTTGTGCAAAATATAAATGGATGAATATCAATTTGAAATAAGTATACTACAATACGCTTACTAGTGTAAATATGCACAACCATTGTCAATCTAAACAAAAGAAGATAAATCTTTATCGTATTCATTTGTCTGTAAGTAAGTTCTATTAATCTGTTGATTTTACAAATGTTAGCAAAAGGTCAGAATTTAAATATTAAAAAAATCCACAAAATATTTATAGCCACAGATCAGCTTTGAGACAACCTGATTAACAGTGACTGGGTATTAACTATTAAAATTTCCAATAACAAAATTAATAGCAGGCAATATATATACTTATTATCCACCTATAACAGCTATTCCAATAAGCTTCGAGCATTTGTACCACGTGACTGTACATAAGAATTCGTTATTGTACTCTTCAAACCGGAAGCGTCGTGAAAAAAAAACCCAGATAGATTTTTCGTATTGGACGGTTCGACCGTCCCGAAAATCGATAATAATTTCGTATTAGACGTTAAGGAACGGTAACTCTAACGATATAAATACTCCGCAAATCTTAGATATAACATATAAGAGAAATCACTGAGTCACTCCTAATAAGCATTGTGTAGCTTGAAACAACAAGAAACATGTATATATCGAGAAATTGAAGTATACATTATTTCAAAAGATATAGATACTTAAAAATTATAATTTAAAAAAGAAAGATATGATATAGCTGTACTATGGGAATTATGTTGATATTGATATATCTATGTTTTAAAGGAGAAACTTTAATTTTATCAAAACATGTGATCAACATCAAGTACCTGTTATTTTTCGTATTTTTCAAAAAAAAAAAGGCCATTTGTTAAAATAAATTGTTTTATAAAATTTAATATTGTGTTTCATATGAAAAGAACTCGAGGTGAATATTATAAAAGTCATTATACAGTTCATCCGGCGCCCGCAGCGTCTCGTCCAATACAGGTTTTCACCACAACATTGACTCGTACAATATAAATCCATAATGTACATTGAACTGTATAATAAACTTATAGTATTACACGTAAAATAGATCATCAATGTTGTCTATTTGCTTAAAAAGATAGCTCTTCTTTCAAGCAGTAGAAAACGGGTATGACTAAACACCGGAAAAGGGCCCCTTTCCGCGAAAAGTGCTTTTCTACACGGAAAGGGCCTATAAAACACACATTTTTCGTGCAAAGCACATGGAATCGACTTTTAATCGTTTAGAATCATGTTTAAGGATATATCTGGGAGTTTTATAAATTTAAGCTGTATTTAAAAAGATTTTATAGCAATATGATTCAAAACGGCTCTACGGAAAGGGCCTTTTCAACACGGAAACGGCCTATAAAACACACATTTTTCGTGCAAAGCATATTAAATCGACTTTTGATCGTTAAGAAACATGTTTTACGATATATCTGGGAGTTTTATAAATTTAAGTTTCATTGTTGATTCTTTTATTCCTCCATAAATGTATACAGTAGAGTATTAACATACAGACACGGTTAAATAATGTACATGCACATACAAACACATATTTACATAATTACAAATGGAAAGAAAAACAAAAGTTATACACATATATTAAAACATCCCTAGGCGTACATTGAAATGTAAATTTAATACAGTATTCTTACAGATAGTGTTTACGACCAGTTCGTCTTCGCTTGTAAATTCAAAGAAAGAAGAAATTCAAAGTGAATTGTGTATCTTGTCGAAACGAAATGCAAGATGACAAAACATTCGTGACATGATGTTTGTGAAGCAATATAAATGTATTCAGTCCGAATCATAAAGAATATGTGCTTTGTCGAAACGAAATACAGTGCCACATAATATGAGTAGCTCCTAGAGAAACACATTCGTTAATTAATTAGAACAATAAATGTCAAGTACACAAATGATATATTGTAGTATATTACATAAATGTATCCAGTGATATATTGGCTATATAGGAAAATATAAATATAAAGCATGAATGAATAAATTAAATTGATGAGAAAACACAATAGTTTGTTTACAATTTTGTGTTGACAATATTAATTTTGTTTATCAAGCAACATTTACTTATCATTAGAATTATTAAAATGTTACGACCTTTCTAAATATGTGTACGTAGGATTATTGTCATATGACAAAAGAGTATTTAACATGGTTATATATCACTATGATCCTCCAAATTATTGAATTTGCTTTGTTTTTTTCTTCAAATCTTCGCTTATAACGTAGACACAAAGTGATATGACTTGATATAAAATACTTCATCGTAGAGAGCCGGATTTCATGCACATCTACATATCTGTATGTTTTTGTCGAAATATCTATTGAAAATCCGATTAAAGTCTAACATATCCACGGAGAGAAAAAGTGTGAATTTTCCGCTCACCACAAGTACAATAAAGCACATAAATTCGACTTTTAATCGTTTAGAAACATGTTTTAAGATATATCTGGGAGTTTTATAAATTTAATTTGTATTTCAAGGATTTTGTAGCAATAAAACTAATTATGACTCAAAACGGCTCTGCGGAAAGGGCATTTTCTACACGGAAAGGGGCTATAAAACATTCATATTTGAGAGATTTATCACTTTATGTTGAATTTAATCGATTTAATGGTAATGTTGGTGCATTTAATTTTTATTTAATATTTTAAGCTTATCAATAAAACAAAGTACACATAAATATTATTTAGTAGTGTTTAGTTACAGATATATATATATAGATGACAGAATGAAGTTTTGGCAGATTAGGGTGATATGTTGCTACAAAAGGAATACGATCAGAGGTTTTATTTGTTTTTGAAGTATATGAAAGTGTTTCTTTTCGGTCCTTTTTCTTTGCTTTCGAAATATCAAGTTTCACATTCATTTCTTTATAACCGCGTTCAGTGAGATGTTGCAATAGTTCTTTTGAACAGTTTTCATTACCAGTGCATATACGACGTATTCGCAGTGCCAAACTAAACGGAATGTTTTTACAGATATGTTTTGGATGACAACTGCTTGGCAGAAGGTACTGATGTGTATCTGTTGGTTTTGAATATAAATCAGTATGTACTATATTGTTTATAATCTTAGACGTTGTGTCTAAAAATATGTGTTCATCATTTGATATTTCTGCAGTGAACTTTATAGAGGGGTGAAATATATATTCATATTTTTTACTTCAGATCGTTCAATTTAATGATCATTATCGGCTATTATACTGAGGAGACTACAGTCAGCGTGTACTGCACTAGGTGTGGTCAAATCAAAAAACATTTTATAATCTATGTCATTACTTTGTGCGATAATATATATTACAAGTAACTAAGTTCTCACTTTTTAAGACATTTCTGTAGGTTTCTTTCTTAATTTAACAAACTGACTAAAAAGTGTCAGAGTTATATACTCTTCTTAAATATTGCGGAATTTAATATAGCAAACGATATTACGTATATACTATATATATATAGATACTATAAGACCATATATACTAAAAAGAGATTGTGACCAGAGCCTGTGGTTTAACCAGGTGCGATAATCTAATAAACATAATAAAGAAAAGGATAATGACAAAACACAAGGTGTGAAAACGACTTGGTATTTTAAAGGAACCGGGACTGTAATTATATATTGTCACAACCAATCAACAAGATAAAATAAGTGAATGAACTTTATGTAGCATAAATGAAACAATATATTGATTTATTATAATATAGATATATCTTAAAACATGTTTTTAAAGATTAAGAGTCGATTATATATGATTTTCACGAAAAAAGTATGTTTTATAAGCCCTTTTCGTGTAGAAAAGTCCTTTCCGCAGAGCCGTTTTGAGTCATAATTAGTTTTATTTCTGCAAAATCATTAAAATACAACTCAGATCTATAAAACTCCCAGATAAACGTGTTTCTTAACGATTCAAGGTCGATTTTATGTGATTTGCGAATGTGTGTTTTGTAGGTCGTTTC
The DNA here is from genome assembly GCA_029582155.1 of Panopea generosa. Classification (NCBI taxonomy): domain Eukaryota; kingdom Metazoa; phylum Mollusca; class Bivalvia; order Adapedonta; family Hiatellidae; genus Panopea; species Panopea generosa. Next base: position 52,918,124 of record CM055897.1, read on the forward strand.
CGCGGAGCCGTTTTGAGTCATAATTAGTTTTATTGTTACAACGTCTTTAAAATTGAAATTGAATTTTATAAAACTCCCAGATATATCCTAAAACATGTTTCTAAACGATTAAAAGTCGATTTTATGTGCTTTATTGTACTTAAATATACGTATACGGTCTTTGTTGGTGAACATCAAAGTAAGTTTGCTTTCATCTGACAATGTCTCTAATGCATATCAGTTTGAACAGTTTATTTCAATAATATGTTGTGTAAAACCGTCATATGAAGAGAATATCATTATTTCATGTTTTCATGAATCAATTCGATCACTACAAAAGTGCAAAGCATTTGTTCAATCGACAGTCGTTCATGCCATCCAGTTTATAACCGTATAATATAATTATGGTTGAAAAACTATTGTTAGAAAAATAAAAATTCGATGAAATTAGAATACATTTCACCATATTTGAAATTTATAAACAGTAAAGTAGATCTAAAAAAATATCATTAGATACAACAGTATGGAGGTATACTAAAATGACCATGATTGATTTTTTATTTTATTTCTTTACCGGTAGTGAATGATATATTTTACACGCTTGTCATTCATAGAAAAACCCATATAAAAAAAGGTGAACTTCCATTTTATTGCTTGTCGACATTTCCTGTGCCAACTTATTTGAAGAAGGATCATGTTTCATCAAAGATGTTTTCTGTTCATTTGTGTACACTGTTGACATTTTAATGAAAGAAGGCATGATTTAACATGATAAATTCATAATTTCTAATTTTAGAGGCTAATTTTCTTTTTTAAACTCACAATTCAAACACGACATTAACTCACAATTTAAATACGACATAAACTTACAATTCAAATACGACATTGCTTTTGAAATGTTCCGAATATATCCATAATGCTATTGAAATCCCAAACATGACCCTATGTAATTAGGAAAATAAAATGAAACAAGCCAAGGATTATTTATGACCGCCATTATGCGTCTACCGTACGGAAGCTCTTCTTGTTTCCAATGTGTGTGTTGTGTTATACTTTCTTATTAAGGCATATATTGAAACTAGTTAACATGCTGTAAATTCTGTTTTTCTTTCAGCACCACTGTCTGTGCCACATGCTACCACACAGGAGGTCCAACTGGACGAATATGTCATACCTAAAGACACCATGGTTCTTACACATTTGGAGTCCGTACATTTAGATTCTAAATATTGGCAAGATCCAGAAACGTTCAACCCTGACAGATTTATTGGTGACGATGGAAATGTTGCCAAGAAAGAAGCGTTCTATCCATTTTCTATTGGTAGGTTTGTTTAGTTAACTGTACTAGCAAAGTTATTCAATAAAAAGAAATACTGTTTTAAAAAAAAACTATTTCATTTACATGACGACACATAGGTCGTTTTGCTGAGATATTACGCCATTTACCAATATAGATATATTTGCATCACAATGAGTCTAAAATTTATGACTATTTCTTTGTTGGTATCCTTTGTTTTTGTTAACTGACACCAACTTTATACTTACACGAAATCTACATTGACCCAAACGTAAAAACTGAATATTAGTATACTGTTTCCTCATATTTATACAATAGAACACAACATGTTGTATACAGAAAGTATAAGCCTACAGTAACATCGCCATGGAAGGTGTGCCACAAAGATCTATCTAAGGGTTTATACTATTATTGGTTTATATACATTATTTCTAACATTGAATCCAAAACACAATTATTTGCAAATGATACTAGTTTATTATTAATTGTAACAGCGAATACCTTGAACTCCGACCTTACCAAAATACACAGTTAGTCCAACCAGTGACTTGTTGATTTAACACGTAAAAAAGAAACACTCGCTGTAGCGAATCAAAATTCGCACATGAATAACGTTAATGTCCCTGAAGTCAAACAACATAAACATTTAGTGTAACCTTATCCGACGATGGTAAGTGGCAAGAACACATTGGACTTAATATCAGCAGTGCGTGGAAACAATTTATTATTATTCTAAGCTAGATAGGTAGATTCTTTTATTCCTCCATTCAGGAGAGCATATGATACAATATAAGCATTTAAACAGAACGTCATATATAAGTATTTGAAAACAACATGATAAAAGTCAGCAAAATAGTGCAAAAACAGAATATAATAATTGTAGAATTTACAATAGATTGTACAGAATTATAGTAGAAGAAACATGACAGTATTTTATCATAATTTTGATTGTGTTATATTGAATAACTTTCAGACCAAACATATTTATCTAGATTATGTTATTACACCTCAAATGTAATATATAACCTACCGAAAATAAAATAAAATCGAAACAATGCAAGACAAGTAACTAATGGGTGAAATATTATTTAACATGTGGTGTAGCATTCGACCGTTTTATACGTTTGTCTTACCAAAATCGAAAATGCAAGACGAAAGGTAACTGGCAAGCGGGATTGTGGACATAAATGATATGGTAATATATGGTCAAATGGAACTTAATGTAAAATGATATTATACAAGAAATACATACATATACGCACGCACGCACGCACGCACGCACGCACGCACACACGCAGTCACGAATATTCGCATACAAAGAGGTGAATGGAAGCATATGCCTATGTACACATACGTACGTACATACGTACGTACATCCATCCATCCATCCATCCATCCATCCATCCATCCATCCATCCATCCACCCACCCACCCACCCACCCACCCACCCACCCATCCATCCATCCACCCACCCACCCACCCACACACACACACACACACACACACACACACACACACACACACACACACACACACACACACACACACACACACACATACATACATACATACATACATACATACATACATACCTATAAACACACATATATATATATATACATACATAAACATATATATATATAATATACACGCGCGCGCTCTATGCAGATGTTGTTTGATTATTTTATGATAACAAATCGGAGAATTTTCGTCATTTCGTGTAAATGTCTATATGACATTTTTGCACAACTAATCCGTGTTTTATCAATCATATCCAGTGAAGGATAACCAGACAACATTTCAATGATTTGTTCACGAGGACTCAGCTTGCAAAGGTTTATTCTGAATCGCAAAACATTAGAACACATATACACTTAATTCGTAAGACCAGCATTGGAATACGGAGATGTTGTATGGTGTAATTGCAGCCAGGAACAAAGTCATTCTGTTTAACTGAGGCAGAGCGTTTTATTACCGCCACAACCAAACTATGCAATTAAGCTAAATTGCATGGTGATTTAAAATGGGAAACACTCGCAGACCGACGAAAGAAACTTAAATTAAACTTAATCTATAAAATGAACAGTAATTTAGTATCCACCTTTTTATCTGAGCTGGTACCTCTATATGTAAATGGTCATTCAACATGTAACCTAAGAATCAGACGACACTGAAACTATCCATGCTCGCACCAGTCTTACAGAGACTCCGAATTATCCTCTGTTATCTGTGATCGGAACGAATTACCACAAAATGACACAGAAAGCTACTCATTACAATGTTTTCAAGAAAAGTATAAATATTACTGCCAAAACCACCATTATACTTCTACTTCGGTTAAGGAAAATCTCAAATCCTACACACACGTCACAGACTAGAATGCAGTTCACTTAATCACTAACTATTCAAAAAATATATTATTGATAGTTCTTTGTTTACCATCGGGATACCAGAAAACAGTAGCTATTTTGTTTTGTATTGCCGTAAATTTACTCAGCGTGGACACACTTATTTTCCAAATATTGTACAATTTCCTTTATGGTTCTCCAGATTTTCCACAACAGGAAAACGAAACTTTTTTCTTAAACGTCCATGAATTCATAGCAGGACCAATCTACCCAGATATCTGCGTTTTGAACATATTTTTCATTGTGTAAACTTACACTTGGGGTAGCTTGAACGCAGTTTATCGAAATAAATGCGCTGATAAGCGATGTATATTTTTTTTCTGTCTTATTATTTTATACATACCGTCATCTGTTTTATGTTTTTTTAAATCTTTATTCACTAAATATAAATTTGACCAATGCAATGTACAACTAGTAATACCATATTTTGACATTCGGTTGAGAAGAGTTTACATAAGTTTATCAAGTTTGTTTTCAGGTTCTGTCTACTTTGTACATCTGTATTTATATATATCTATTAAGTTATTACCTTCCTTTATTTAAGTTTAGTATTTCGGGTAAATGTTCCATATATCATTATAAAATAGTTACGCAATCAACACGCTACTGAATTTTATATAGCTAAGAACATTTTTTATTGGCTTTAAAATAATCATTTACCGACAATTTGCATGCAGAATAAATGCTCATAAGACTTTAAAACTGCATTTTAAATGTGTCACTATGGCAACTGTATATTTCTATGTTTCAGGTACAAGATACTGCCTCGCTGAGAGACTTGCTAGAATGGAGATATTCGTCTCGGTTTGTTCACTTCTACAACAATTTAGATTTGAAAATCCAGCAGATGGTGTAAGGGCCATCACTTATACCTACTCAACCAGGAGCTTTCGTAGAACCGGAAAAATTTAAACTCACGTGTTCGCCTATATAGTAACAGAGAAAAGTGGAGTTAAACTTGACATGTTTGGAGAGAAAAGTTGATCTATTGCAGTCGATTAAACCAAGCTTATCATGCGTGGTTGTTTGAGCAACGTATCAACCTTCTCTCTCTCTCTCTCTCTATATATATGTACAATCTTATCAAGAAAACACTTAAATATGTATATAATATTCCGTATCGATGATGCATAATAATGTGTTATGTATAATATGCATATGTAATTACAATGGGAAAGTGGATAGACTGCCCACGTAAGAGATCGCCAGTTAGGTCACAGGCTCGGCCCGGAATCACCTGAAAAGCAACACGCAGTCCTGGTTATACCGAGGAAACGGTCTTGAGAGCGATTCATTTTATTGACACATCAGAAAAAAAAATTGAGACAGCGCAATGGTCAACTAGATGTTAAAATGTTAAATTTGTTCATGTTATTCTTTAAGTAACGCTTCAGTTCAGATTCGATAAACTCGTCCTCACTAAAGTTAAGCAGGGTTGGCATAGTTATTCCCCTTGCCACAAAGAAGTGTTTTTAGTAAATATTTTCAATTTGCAGTTATACTGCCAATTTTCAGGCATTACATACTGAAGCCATTGCCATAAATACCATCTGGGCGAGAAATATCAGCCGACTTGTCATATTTGTGTGTTTCACTAACTTTTGACCAAAAAAAAATCTAAAACCAACTGAAACTTTCAACCAAGCAAGTCTCATGACACATTTAAGACATTATCTTACCAAAATACACTAATCAATATCGTGTAAATCGTGAAATTTGCACTTTTTAATTATTCGAAAAATACTTCTTTAAAATGATTTCCCCCATTTATTTTCATTATAGATATGCATGTATATACTTTATTTGAAGCATAAACACGCCAAAATGTGTTTCTTTATTAAATAAAATGTCTCTTATGTATCATTGAATATCCTGAAAATGTTAAAAGAAGTTGCTTTACCTACAAATAACATAATTTTGGAAAATAGTCCATCTCAAAGAAGTCTCTCTTGTAGCGTCTCCATTGATTTCCTTTTTATTTCTATAGTGAACAAAATATTTTAAATGCTTGTTATTCATAGAAAGACATAAATCAAAGAAAGGAAACTCACTTTTTATTGTTAATTGACATCTGAAGTACCAAAATATCATGAGAGAAGTAGGGATCATACTTAATCCAACAGATCAACCCAAGTTCCAAACATCAGGCTTTCAAAATGGTCAAAATCAATCAACCATACCACAAAATGAGCATTAAAATGAGAATATAAACAAACAAATGTTCTTTAACACCGCCATTATATCACACAGAAGAAGAGATTTTTTTTTAAATGCAAACTATTTAAAGAATGGCAGCATCGAATTCGAGAATATCAAAGAAATAAGCACATTCGGATGATTGTAAGAAATAAGGAAAAGAAATCCAATTGTATAGTTTTTTTAAGTATTTAAAGAATGGTTGTATTAAGTTTGAAAATTTTAACAGAATTTACTATGTGCCACTTTCCAGACAACAAACGTGACGTAACGTATTGCGTAAGGTAAACACTAATTTCCAGACAACAAACGTGACGTAACGTATTGCGTAAGGTAAACACTACTTTAAGGCGGAGTATTAAACTAAACACTCGGCCGCGTAGGAGATAAGATATCAGCAACTTGTTTTTGAATCGACATATTGTAACCAATAAAATGCTTTTGGAATGTAATTCTTAAGAAATCGTTGATAATATCAACACGTATGTAAAAATGCGTTAACACTTACATCAACATTCAAATGTTAACGTTTATACAAACTGACATGCTAAATTGACACCAATACCAATTTGTAAGTAGAATAGGTTTTCATATTTGCTGTCTCTTCATTTATTACTATTTTCTTTATTGTTAATATGCGCAATATTAGATAAAAGAAAGGTTAATAATGACGATTTTCGACAAATACGAGTTGAGTTATATACTTTTTTGGTGATCAACATCACACGTACATACACGTTATAGTCGTGGGTAAAATATATATAAGTGATGGTGTATGTTATTTATCAATTGTAAGTGTAGTGCGAAACTGTCTACGAAGTCAATAAAACTGAATAAAATCTTCCTTGTTTATAGTTGGATTAGATCGGGGAACGTAAGCATGTTTAAATAAAAACAGTACGTATACGAACGTGGAGCTGCAATTACATTATAACACAGTATATATAGAAACGAGGATCTGCGACTGTATAATAACACTGTACGTATACGAACGTGGATCTGCGATATTATAAAAACACTGTACGTACACGAACGTGGATCTGCGATTGTAATATAACACTGTACGTATACGAACGCGGATGTGCGATTGTATAAAAACACTGTACGTATACGAACGAGGATGTGCGATATTATAAAAACACTGTACGTACACGAACGTGGATCTGCGATTGTAATATAACACTGTACGTATACGAACGAGGATGTGCGATTGTATAAAAACACTGTACGTATACGAACGTGGATGTGCGATATTATAAAAACACTGTACGTATACGAACGAGGATGTGCGATTGTATAAAAATACTGTACCTATACGAACGCGAATGTGCGATTGTATAAAAATACTGTACCTATACGAACGCGAATGTGCGATTGTATAAAAACACTGTACGTATACGAACGTGAATCTGCGATTGTATTATAACACAGTATGTAAACGAACGAGGATGTGCGATTGTATAAAAACACTGTACGTATACGAACGTGGATCTGCGATTGTAATATAACACAGTATGTATACGAACGAGGATGTGCGATTGTATAAAAATATTGTACGTATACGAACGTGGATCTGCGATTATATTATAACACAGTACGTATACGAACGCGGATGTGCGATTGTATAATAATACTATACGTATACGAACGTGGATCTGCGATTATATTATAACACAGTACGTATACGAACGAGGATGTGCGATTGTAATATAACACAGTATGTATACTAACGTGGATCTGCGATTATATTATAACACAGTATGTATACGAACGAGGATGTGCGATTGTATAAAAACACTGTACGTATACGAACGTGGATGTGCGATTATATTATAACACAGTTCGTATACGAACGAGGATGTGCGATTGTAATATAACACAGTATATATACGAACGCGGATGTGCGATTGTATAATAACACTATACGTATACGAACGTGGATCTGCGATTATATTATAACACAGTACGTATACGAACGAAGATGTGCGATTGTAATATAACACAGTATGTATAATAACGTGGATCTGTGATTATATTATAACACAGTATGTATACGAACGCGGATGTGCGATTGTATAAAAACACTGTACGTATACGAACTTGGATGTGCGATTGTATAAAAACACTATACGTATACGAACGTGGATCTGCGATTATATTATAACACAGTACGTATACAAACGCGGATGTGCGATTGTATAAAAACACTATAGGTATACGAACGTGTATCTGCGATTATATTATAACACAGTACGTATACGAACGCGGATGTGCGATTGTATAAAAACACTATACGTATACGAACGTGGATCTGCAATTATATTATAACACAGTACGTATACGAACGTGGATCTGCGATTGTATAAAAACACTATACGTATACGAACGTGGATCTACGATTATATTATAACACAGTACGTATACGAACGCGGATGTGCGATTGTATAAAAACACTGTACGTATACGAACGCGGATGTGCGATTGTATAATAACACTGTACGTATACGAACGTGGATCTGCGATTATAATATAACACAGTATGTATACGAACGAGGATGTGCGATTGTAATATAACACAGTATGTATACAAACGAGGATGTGCGATTGTATAAAACACTGTACGTATACGAACGAGGATGTGCGATTGTATAAAAACACTGTACGTATACGAACGTGGATCTGCGATTGTAGTATAACACAGTATGTATACGAACGAGGATGTGCGATTGTATAAAAACACTGTACGTATACGAACGTGGATGTGCGATATTATAAAATCACTGTACGTATACGAACGTGGATCTGCGATTGTAATATAACACAGTATGTAAACGAACGAGGATGTGCAATTGTATAAAAACACTGTACGTATACGAACGAGGATGTGCGAGTGTATAAAAACATTGTACGTATACGAACGAGGATGTGCGATTGTATAAAAACACAATACGTATACGAACGTGGATCTGCGATTGTAATATAACACAGTATGTATACGAACGAGGATGTGCAATTGTATAAAAACACTGTACGTATACGAACGAGGATGTGCGATTGTATAAAAACATTGTACGTATACGAACGAGGATGTGCGATTGTATAAAAACACAATACGTATACGAACGTGGATGTGCGATTGTAATATAACACAGTATGTAAACGAACGAGGATGTGCGATTGTATAAAAACACTGTACGTATACGAACGAGGATGTGCGATTGTATAAAAAAACTGTACGTATACGAACGAGGATGTGCAATTGTATAAAAACACTGTACGTATACGAACGTGGATGTGCGATTGTATTATAACACAGTACGTAAACGAACGAGGATGTGCGATTGTATAAAAAACTGTACGTATACGAACGTGGATGTGCGATTGTATTATAACACTGTATGTATACGAACGTGGAGCTACGGTTGTATTATCACACAGTACGTAGACGAACATGAGCAGCGATTGTATTATAACACAGTACGTATACAGACGTGGAGCTGCGATTGTATTATAACACAGTAGGTATACAGACGTGGAGCTGCGATTGTATTATAACACAGTAGGTATACAGACGTGGAGCTGCGATTGTATTATAACACAGTAGGTATACAGACGTGGAGCTGCGATTGTATTATAACACAGAAGGTATACAGACGTGGAGATGCGATTGTATTATAACACAACAGAAGGTATACAGACGTGGAGCTGCGATTGTATTATAACACAGAACGTATACAGACGTGGAGCTGCAATTGCATTATAACACAGAAGGTATACAGACATGGAGCTGCGATTGCATTATAACACAGAAGGTATACAGACGTGGAGCTGCAATTGTATTATAACACAGTAGGTATACAGACGTGGAGCTGCGATTGTATTATAACACAGTAGGTATACAGACGTGGAGCTGCGATTGTATTATAACACAGAAGGTATACAGACGTGGAGCTGCGATTGTATTATAACACAGTACGTATACAGACGTGGAGCTGCGATTGTATTATAACACAGTAGGTATACAGACGTGGAGCTGCAAGTGTATTATAACACAGTAGGTATACAGACGTGGAGCTGCGATTGTATTATAACACAGTAGGTATACAGACCTGGAACTGCGATTGCATTATAACACAGTACGTATACAGACGTGGAGCTGCGATTGCATTATAACACAGTAGGTATACAGACGTGGAGCAGCGATTGCATTATAACACAGAAGGTATACAGACGTGGAGCTGCGATTGTATTATAACACAGTAGGTATACAGACGTGGAGCTGCGATTGTATTATAACACAGTAGGTATACAGACGTGGAGCTGCCATTGTATTATAACACAGTAGGTATACAGACGTGGAGCTGCTATTGTATTATAACACAGTAGGTATACAGACGTGGAGCTGCGATTGCATTATAACACAGTAGGTATACGAACGTGGAGCTGCGATTGCATTATAACACAGTAGGTATACAGACGTGGAGCTGCTATTGTATTATAACACAGTACGTATACGAACTTGGAGCTGCGAGTGTATTATAACACTGTTAGTATACAAACGTGGATATGCGATTGTATTATAACACTGTATATATACGAACGTTGATCTGCGATTGTAGTTTAACACTGTATATATACTAACATTGATCTGCGATTTTATTATAACACTGTACATATACGAACGTATAGCTGTCATTGTATTGTAACACAGTACGTATACGAACTTAGAGATGGAATTGTATTATAACACTGTACATATACGAACGTAGATCTGTGATTGTATTATAAAACAGAACTTATCGGAACGTAGATCTGTGATTGTTTTATAATATTGTATGTAAACGAACGTGCAGCTACGATTGTATTATAATATAGTACGTATACGAACGTTGGGCAGCGATTGTTTTATAACACAGTACGTATACGAACGTAGAGCTGCGGTTGCATTATAACATTGTACGTATACGAACATGAGGCAGCGATTGTATTATAAAACAGTACGTATACGAACGTAGAGCTGCGATTGTATTATAACATTGTACGTATACGAACATGAGGCATCGATTGTATTATAAAACAGTACGTATACGAACGTAGTGCTGCGATTGTACTTTAACGCTGTACGTATACGAACGTTGTGCTGCGATTGTACTTTAACGCTGTACATATACGAACGGAGGGCTGCGATTGTACTATAACGCTGTAGGTATATGAACGAAGATCTGCTATTGTACTATAACACTGTACGTATATGAACGGAGGGCTGCGATTGTACAATAACTCTGTACGTATACGAACGTAGTGCTGCGATTGTACTATAACGCTGTACGTATACGAAACGTAGGGTTGCGATTGTACTATAACGCTGTACGTAAACGAAACGTAGGGCTGCGATTGTACTTTAACGCTGTACGTATACGAACATGGGGCAGCGATTGTACTATAACGCTGTACGTATACGAACATGGGGCAGCGATTGAACTATAACGCTGTACGTATACGAACGTAGAGCTGCGATTGAACTATAACGCTGTACGTATACGAACATGGGGCAGCGATTGTACTATAACGCTGTACGTATACGAACATGGGGCAGCGATTGTACTATAACGCTGTACGTATACGAACATGGGGCAGCGATTGTACTATAACGCTGTACGTGTACGAACTTGGTGCAGCGATTGTACTATAACGCTGTACGTATACGAACATGGGGCAGCGATTGTACTATAACACTGTACGTATACTAACGTAGAGCTGCGATTGTATTATAACACTATACGTGTACGAACTTGGTGCTGCGATTGTATTATAACACTGTACGTATACGAATGTTTATCTGCGATTGTACTATAACAGTACGTATATGTATGTGGAGCTGCGATTGCATTTTAGCATTATACGTATTCCAACATGGGCAGGTTTTATTTAAACACAGTACGTATACAGACGTGGAGCTGCGATTGCATTATAACACTGAACGTATACAGATGTGGAGCTGCGATTGCATTATAACACAGTAGGTATAGAGACGAGGAGCTGCTATTGCATTATAACACAGTAGGTATACAGACGTGGAGCTGCGATTGCATTAAAACACAGAAGGTATACAGACGTGGAGCTGCGATTGCATTATAACACAGTAAGTATAAAGACGTGGAGTTGCGATCGCATTATAACACAGTAGGTATACAGACGAGGAGCTGCGATTGCATTACAACACAGTAAGTATAAGAACGTGGAGCTGCAATTGCATTATAACACAGAAGGTATACAGACGTGGAGCTGCGATTGCATTATAACACAGTAGGTATACAGTCGTGGAGCTGCGATTGCATTATAACACAGTAAGTTACGGACGTGGAGCTGTAATTGCATTATAACACAGTAGGTATACAAACGTGGAGCTGCGATTGCATTATAACACAGTAGGTATACAAACGTGGAGCTGCGATTGCATTATAACACAGTAGGGTATGGAGGTGGAGCTGCAATTGCATTATAACATGGTAGGTATACAGACGTGGAGCTGCGATTGCATTATAACACAGTAAGTATACAGACGAGGAGCTGCGATTGCATTATAACGCAGTAGGTATATGAACGTGGAGCTGCAATTGTATTATAACACAGAAGTTACGGAGGTGGAGCTGCAATTGCATTATAACACAGTAGGTATACAAACGTGAAGCTGCGATTGCATTATAACACAGTAGGTATACAGACGTGGAGCTGCGATTGCATTATAACACAGTACGTATACAGACGCGGAGCTCCGATTGCATTATATCACAGAAGGTATACATACGTAGAGCTGCAATTGCATTATATCACAGTACGTATACAGACGTGGAGCTGCGATTGCATTGTAACACAGAAGGTATACAGACGTGGAGCTGCGATTGCATTATAACACAGAAGGTATACAGACGTGGAGCTGCTATTGCATTATAACACAGTACGTATACGGACGTGGAGCTGCGATTGCATTATAACACAGTAGGTATACGGACGTGGAGCTGCGATTGCATTATAACACAGTATGTATACAGACGGGAGTGTGATTGCATTATAACAAAGTAGGTATACAGACGTGGAGCTGCGATTGCATTATAACACAGAATGTATACAGACGTGGAGCTGCGATTGCATTATAACACAGAAGGTATACAGACACGAAGCTACGACAGCATTATAACACAGTAGGTATACAGACGAGGAGCTGAAATTGCATTATAACACAGTAGGTATACAGACGTGGAGCTGCGATTGGATTATATCACAGTAGGTATACAAACGTGGAGCTGCAATTGCATTATAACACAGTAGGTATACAGACGTGGAGCTGCGATTGCATTATAACACAGTAGGTATACAGACGTAGAGATGCGATTGCATTATAACACAGCAGGTATACAGACGAGGAGATGCGATTGCATTATAACACAGTAGGTATACAGACGTGGAGCTGCAATTGCATTAAAACACAGTAGGTATACAGACGTGGAGCTGCTATTGCATTATAACACATTCGGTATACAGACGTGGAGATGCTATTGCATTATAACACAGTACGTATACGGACGTGGAGCTGCTATTACATTATAACACAGAAGGTATACAGACCTGGAGCTGCTATTGCATTATAACACAGTACGTATACGGACTTGGAGCTGCTATTGCATTATAACACAGAAGGTATACAGACGTGGAGCAGCAATTGCATTAAAACACAGTAAGTATACAGACGTGGAGCAGCAATTGCATTATAACACAGTAGGTATACAGACGTGGAACTGCGATTGCATTATAACACAGAAGGTAAACGGACGTAGAGCTGCGATTGCTTTATAACACCGAAGGTATACAGACGTGGAGCTGCGATTGCCTTATAACACAGTAGGTATACAGACGTGAAGCTGTGATTGCATTATAACACAGTAGGTATACAAACGTGGAGCTGCACCTGCATTATAACACAGTAGGTATACAGACGTGGAGCTGCGATTGTATTATAACACAGAAGGTATACTAATGTGGAGCTGCATTTGCATTATAACACAGTAGGTATACGAACGTGGAGCGGCAATTGCATTATAACACAGTACGTATACAGACGTGGAGCTGCGATTGCATTATAACACAGAAGGTATACAGACGTGGAGCTGCGATTGCATTATAACACAGTAGGTATACGAACGTGGAGCTGCGATTGCATTATAACACAGTACGTATACAGACGTTGAGCTGCGATTGCATTATAACACAGAAGGTATACGAACGTGGAGCTGCAATTGAATTATATCACAGTAAGTATACAGACGTGGAGCTCCGATTGCATTATAACACAGTAGGTATACAAACGTGGAGCTGCGATTGCATTATAACACAGTAGGTATACAGACGAGGAGCTGCGATTGCATTATAACACAGAAGGTATACAGACGTGGAGCTGCGATATAAGACGTGAAGCTGCGATTGCATTATAACACAGTAGGTATACAGACGTGGAGCTGCGATTGCATTATAACACAGTACGTATACAGACGTGGAGCTGCGATTGCATTATAACACAGTAGGTATACAGACGTGGAGCTGCGATTGCATTATAACACAGTAGGTATACGAACGTGGAGCTGCAATTGCATTATAACACAGTACGTATACAGACGTGGAGCTGCGATTGCATTATAACACAGTACATATACAGACGTGGAGCTGAGATAGCATTATAACACAGTAAGTATACGAACGTGGAGCTGCAATTGCATTATAACACAGTAGGTATACGGACGTGGAGCTGTAGGTATACAGACGTGGAGCTCCGATTGCATTATAACACAGTAGGTATACAGACGTTGAGGTGCGATTGCATTATAACACAGTACGTATACAGACGTGGAGCTGCGATTGCATTATAACACAGTACGTATACAGAGGTGGAGCTGCGATAGCATTTTAACACAGTACGTATACAGACGTGGAGTTGCGATTGCATTATAACACAGTAGGTATACAGAAGTGGAGCTGCGATTACATTATAACACAGTACGTATACAGACGAGGAGCTGCGATTGCATTGTAACACAGTAGATATACAGACGTGGAGCTGCGATTGCATTGTAACACAGTAGGTATATAGACGTGGAGCTGCGATTGCATTGTAACACAGAAGGTATACAGACGTGGAGCTGCAATTGCATTATAACACAGTAGGTATACAGACGTGGAGCTGCTATTGCATTATAACACAGTAGATATACATACGTAGAGATGCGATTGCATTATAACACAGTTGGTATACAGACGTGGAGCTGCGATTGCATTATAACGCAGTAGGTATACAGACGTGGAGCTGCGATTGCATTATAACACAGAAAGTATACAGACGTGGAGCTCCAATTGCATTATAACTCAGTAGGTATACAAAGGTTGAGCTGCGATTGCATTATCAAACAGAAGGTATACAGACGTGGAGCTGCGATTGCATTATAACACAGAAGGTATACAGACGTGGAGATGCGATTGCATTATAACACAGTAAGTATAAAGACGTGGAGCTGCAATTGCATTATAACACAGAAGGTATACAGACGTGGAGCTGCGATTGCATTATAACACAGTAGGTATACAGACGTGGAGCTGCGATTGCATTATATCCCAGTAAGTTACGAACGTGGAGCTGTAATTGCATTATAACACAGTAGGTATACAAACGTGGAGCTGCGATTGCATTATAACACAGTAGGTATACAAACGTGGAGCTGCGATTGCATTATAACATAGTAGGTTACGGATGTGGAGCTGCAGTTGCATTATAACAGAGAAGGTATACGGACGTGGAGCTGCGAATGCATTATAACACAGTAGGTTACGGAGGTGGAGCTGCAATTGCATTATAACACAGTAGGTATACAGACGTTGAGCTGTGATTGCATTATAACACAGTAAGTATACAGACGTGGAGCTGTAATTGCATTATAACACAGTAGGTATACAAACCTGGAGCTGCGATTGCATTAAAACATAGTAGGTATACAAACGTGGAGCTGCGATTGCACTATAACACAGTAGGTTACGGATGTGGAGCTGCAGTTGCATTATAACACAGAAGGTATACAGACGTGGAGCTGCGATTGCATTATAACACAGTAGGTTACGGAGGTGGAGCTGCAATTGCATTATAACACAGTAGGTATACAAACATGGAGCTGCGATTGCATTATAACACAGTAAGTATACAGACGTGGAGCTGCGATTGCATTATAACACAGTAGGTTATGGAGGTGAAGCTGCAATCGCATTATAACATGGTAGGTATACAGACGTGGAGCTGCGATTGCATTATAACACAGTAAGTATACAGACGAGGAGCTGCGATTGCATTATAACACAGTAGGTATACGAACGTTGAGCTGCAATTGTATTATAACACAGAAGTTACGGAGGTGGAGCTGCAATTGCATTATAACACAGTAGGTATACAAACGTGAAGCTGCGATTGCATTATAACACAGTAGGTATACAGACGTGGAGCTGCGATTGCATTATAACACAGTACGTATACAGACGCGGAGCTCCGATTGCATTATATCACAGAAGGTATACATACGTAGAGCTGCAATTGCATTATATCACAGTAGGTATACAGACGTGGAGCTGCGATTACATTGTAACACAGAAGGTATACAGACGTGGAGCTGCGATTGCATTATAACACAGTAGGTATACAGACGTGGAGCTGCAATTGCATTATAACACAGTAGGTATACAGAAGAGGAGCTGCAATTGCATTATAACACAGAAGGTATACAAACGCGGAACTGCGATTGCATTATAACACAGAACGTATACAGACGTGGAGCTGCGATTGCATTATAACACAGTAGGTATACAAACGTGGAGCTGCCATTGCATTATAACACAGTATGTTACTGAGGTGGAGATGCACTTGCATTATAACACAGTAGGTATAAAGACGTGGAGCTGCGATTGCATTATAACACAGAAGGTATACAGACGTGGAACTACGATTGCATTATAACACAGTAGGCATACGAACGTGTAGCTGCAATTGCATTATATCAAAGTAGGTATACAGACGTGAAGCTGCGATTGCATTACAACACAGTAGGTATACAGACGTGGAGCTGCGATTGCATTGTAACACAGTAGGTATACAGACGTGGAGCTGCGATTGCATTGTAACAGAGAAGGTATACAGACGTGGAGCTGCGATTGCAATGTAACACAGTAGGTATACAGACGTGGAGCTGCAATTGCATTATAACGCAGTAGTTATACAGAAGTGGAGTTGCAATTGCATTATAACACAGAAGGTATACAGACGTGGAGCTGCGATTGCATTATAACACAGAAGGTATACAGACGTGGAGCTGCAATTGTATTATAACACAGTACGTATACAGACGTGGAACTGCGATTGTATTATAACACAGTAGGTATACAGACGTGGAGCTGCGATTGCATTATAACACAGTAGGTATACAGACGAGGAGCTGCGATTGCATTATAACACAGAAGGTATACAGACGTGGAGCTGCTATTGCATTATAACACAGTGCGTATACGGACGTGGAGCTGCGATTGCATTATAACACAGTAAGTATACGGATGTGGAGCTGCGATTGCATTATAACACAGTACGTATACAGACGTGGAGTGCGATTGCATTATAACACAGTAGGTATACGGACGTGGAGCTGCGATTGCATTATAACACAGAATGTATACAGACGTGGAGCTGCGATTGCTTTATAACACAGAAGGTATACAGACACGAAACTGCGACTGCATTATAACACAGTTGGTATACAGACGAGGAGCTGCGATTGCATTATAACACAGTAGGTATACAGACGTGGAGCTGCGATTGGATTATATCACAGTAGGTATACAAACGTGGAGCTGCAATTGCATTATAACACAGTAGGTATACAGACGTGGAGCTGCGATTGCATTATAACACAGTAGGTATACAGACGTAGAACTGCGATTGCATTATAACACAGCAGGTATACAGACAAGGAGAGACGACTGCATTATAACACAGTAGGTATACAGACGTGGAGCTGCAATTGCATTAAAACACAGTAGGTATACAGACGTGGAGCTGCTATTGCATTATAACACAGACGGTATACAGACGTGGAGATGCTATTGCATTATAACACAGAAGGTATACAGACGTGGAGCTCCAATTGCATTATAACACAGTAGGTATACAAAGGTTGAGCTGCGATTGCATTTTAACACAGAAGGTATACAGACGTGGAGCTGCGATTGCATTATAACACAGTAGGTTTACAGACTTGAAGCTGCGATTGCATTATATCACAGTACGTATACAGACGTGGAGCTGCTATTGCATTATAACACAGTACGTATGCAGACGTGGAGCTGCGATTGCATTATAACACAGTACGTATACAGACGTGGATCTGCGATTGCATTATAACACAGTACGTATACAGACGTGGAGTTGCGATTGCATTATAACAAAGTAGGTATACGGACGTGGAGCTGCGATTGCATTATAACACAGTAGGTATACAGAAGTGGAGCTGCGATTGCATTATAACACAGTACGTATAAAGACGTGGAGCTGCGATTGCATTGTAACACAGAAGGTATACAGACGTGGAGCTGCGATTGCATTGTAACACAGTAGGTATACAGACCTGGAGCTGCGATTGCATTGTAGCAGAGAAGGTATACAGACGTGGAGCTGCGATTGCAATGTAACACAGTAGGTATACAGACGTGGAGCTGCTATTGCATTATAACACAGTAGGTATACAGACGTAGGGCTGCGATTGCATTATAAGACAGTAGGTATACAGACATGGAGCTGCTATTGCATTATAACGCAGTAGTTATACAGAAGTGGAGTTGCAATTGCATTATAACACTGAAGGTATACAAACGTGGAGCTGCGATTGCATTATAACACAGTAGGTATAGAGACGTGGAGCTGCGATTGCATTATAACACAGTATGTATACAGACGTGGATCTGCGATTGCATTATAACACAGTAGGTATACAGACGTGGAGCTGCGTTTGCATTATATCACAGTACATATACAGACGTGGAGCTGCGATTGCATTATAACACAGTACATATACAGACGTGGAGTTGCGATATACAGACGTGAAGCTGCGATTGCATTACAACACAGTAGGTATACAGACGTGGAGTTGCGATTGCATTGTAACACAGAAGGTATACAGACGTGGAGCTGCGATTGCATTATAACACAGTAGGTATACAGACGTGGAGGTGCTATTGCATTATAACACAGTAGGTATACAGACGTAGAGATGCTATTGCATTATAACACAGTAGGTATACAGACATGGGGCTGCTATTGCATTATAACGCAGTAGGCATACAGACGTGGAGCTGCGATTGCATTATAACACAGAAGGTATACAGATGTGGAGCTCCAATTGCATTATAACACAGTAGGTATACAAACGTGGAGCTGCAATTGCATTATAACACAGAAGGTATATAGACGTGGAGCTGCGATTGCATTATAACACAGAAGGTATACAGACGTGGAGCTGCGATTGCATTATAACACAGTAGTTATACAGACGTGGAGCTGCGATTGCATTATATCACAGTAGGTATACAGACGTGGAGCTGCTATTGCATTATAACACAGTAGGTATACAGACGTGGAGCTGCGATATACCGACGTGAAGCTGCGATTGCATTATAACACCGTAAGTATACAGACGTGAAGCTGCGCTTGCATTATAACACTGTACGTATACAGACGTGGAGCTGCGATTGCATTATAACACAGTAGGTATACAAACGTAGAGCGGCAACTGCATTATAACACAGAAGGTATACGGACGTGGAGCTGCGATTGCATTATAACACAGAAGGTATACGAACGTGGAGCTGCAATTGCATTATAACACAGAAGGTATACAGACGTGGAGCTGCGATTGCATTATAACACAGTAGGTATACAGACGTGGAGCTGCGATTGCATTATAACACAGTAGGTATACAGAAGTGGATCTGCAATTGCATTATAACACAAAAGGTATACAAACATGGAGCTGCGATTGCATTATAACACAGTAGGTATACAGACGTGGAGCTCCGATTGCATTATATCACAAAAGGTATACAGACGTGAAGCTGCGATTGCATTATAACACAGAAGGTATACAGACGTGGAGATGCGATTGCATTATAACACAGTAGGTATACAGAAGTGGAGTTGCAATCGCATTATAACACAGAAGGTATACAAACGTGGAGCTGCGATTGCATTATAACACAGTAGGTATACAGACGTGGAGCTCCGATTGCATTTTATCACAGAAAGTATACAGACGTGGAGCTGCGATTGCATTATAACACAGAAGGTATACAGACGTGGAGCTGCGATTGCATTATAACACAGGACCTATACAGACGTTGAGCTGCGATTGCAGTATAACACAGTAGGTATACAAACGTGGAGCTGCAACTGCATTATAACACAGAAGGTATACAGACGTGGAGCTGCTATTGCATTATAACACAGAATGTATACGAACGTGGAGCTGCGATTGCATTATAACACAGTACGTATACAGACGTGCAGTTGCGATTGAATTATAACACAGTAGGTATACAAACGTAGAGCGGCAACTGCATTATAACACAGAAGATATACGGACGTGGAGCTGCGATTGCTTTATAACACAGTAGGTATACGAACGTGGAAATGCGATTGCATTATAACACAGTAGGTATACAGACGTGGAGCTGCGATTTCATTATAACACAGTACGTATACAGACGTGTAGCTGCAATTGCCTTATAACACAGTAGGTATACAGACGTGGAGCTGCGATTGCATTATAACACAGTACGTATACAAACGTGGAGCTGCGATTGCAGTAAAACACAGTACGTATATAGACGTGGTGATGCTATTGTATTATAACACAGTAGGTATACAGAAGTGGTGATGCTATTGCATTATAACACAGTAGGTATACAGACGTGGAGCTGCGATTGCATTATAACACAGTAGGTATACAGACGTGGAGCTGCGATTGCATTATAACACAGTAGGTATACATACGTGTAGCTGCGATTGCATTATAACACAGTACGTATACAAACGTGGAGCTGCGATTGCAGTAAAACACAGTACGTATACAATCGTGGTGATGCTATTTTATTATAACACAGTACATATACGAAATTGGAGCTGCGAATGCATTATAACATAGTACAAACACGAACTTGGGGCTGCGATAATATTATAATACTATATACAGTCCGTATACAAACTTGGAGCTGCGGTTGTATTATAACATTGTACATATACGAACGTAGAGCAGCGATAATATTATAACACAATACGTTTACGAACATAGGGCTGCGGTTGTATTATTACATTGTACATATACGAATGTGGAACAGCGATAATATTATAACACAATACGTATACGAACGTAAGGCTGCGGTTGTATTATAACACAGTGCGTATTAATTTTGCTGCATAACAGATAGCAAGATTCGCGTTCCGCTATAGCGGTTTTACTACTCACCCGTAAGCAATGTTTAAGTTCCCCTGTAGCGGTTTTACTACTCACCCATAAACAATGTTTAAGTTCCCCTTTAGCGGTTTTACTACTCACCCGTAAGCAATGTTTAAGTTCCCCTGTAGCGGTTTTACTACTCACCCGTAAGCAATGTTTAAGTTCCCCTGTAGCGGTTTTACTACTCACCCGTAAGCAATGTTTAAGTTCCCCTGTAGCGGTTTTACTACTCACCCGTAAGCAATGTTTAAGTTCCCCTGTAGCGGTTTTACTACTCACCCGTAAGCAATGTTTAAGTTCCCCTGTAGCGGTTTTACTACTCACCCGTAAACAATGTTTAAGTTCCCCTTTAGCGGTTTGATTACTCACCCTGCCAAGGGAATGACTCCTGTTGTCCCCTCTTGTGTATACTTATTATGATTATTCTGCTGCGCAGTTGGATACCACGTTTGATAACAATGTCAAGTGATGGACATATATTTGTTTTTATTTTTATACGTTTATGTTTGAACGTCTCACCAATAGTTCTGGTGTTAGATAGTTCAAGTTTAGTTTTCTGAACCTACTTAATAGGCGGGTTATTGGAAATAGTAAAGTTAAATTCCGTATTTCCTACTACGGCCTTATAATGTAATTCGGATCGATAATAGATGAGGCCTCCATTCACAAACGTTGATGCTTTTAGGAGAGAGACTCCGTAATTCACTTAAAACATCTAGACATCTACAGTGACTGACAATTTGACACACATGCATTTATGAACCGGAAATGCGTGACGATTTCAGGCACTACCAATGATTCTGAAGAATGTATGGGCATATTTATATAGACTACTAGAAGTAGACTGAATTTGAAGTATGATATCTATATATATATATAATAAGTACACTAACGTCATTGTTAATGTATTATTTGTGTTCTGTAACGAATAAACCAGAGAACACATGACAAACGCAGAAAGCACGGCCGCATCTGGGTCTTATATTATTCTCATATATAAAACATATATCTCCTTTCATATTAAAATCATATGTATAACCTTTTATATTAGAATCATATGCATGTCATTTCATATGTGAATAATATGCATATACTTTCATATGATAACCATATTTATATCTTTTGAGTTTCGTATGAGAATCATATGAAAGTACTTTCACATGATAATCATATGTACGTAATTTCATATGATAATTATATGTTTATCCTTTCATACGAAAATCATATGCACATGTTAATCCATTCATATTAGAATTATATGTATATCATTGCATATGAGAATCATACTATGGCTCAGGCGTCTCTTCTAAGTCTTTAAACCAGATATATTTAGCTTTCAGGTTACTCTGGTGTCTCTTCTAAGACTTTGAATCAGATATATTTGTCTTTTCCGTTACTCTGGTGTCTCTTCTAAGCCTTTGAATCAGATATATTTGGCATTCAGGTTACACTGGTGTCGCCGGGCCCGATTAGCGCTACATCCAACGCATCTGTCTAGGTAAATTCGTGGTAGATATCGTGGTAGTTTTGACTAATCGCAGCACAGAACGCTACCACGATGTTACCACGAATTAACCAATCAAACAAAACTCTACCACGAATTGGATGACGTCATTACAATACGACAACATGGCCGTTAATTCGATATGCTGTTAATATGCACATTTTCTGATTTAATCTTCAGTTAAAATAGTAAAATAGTAATTGTTTCATTGTCATAAATTATGATTCATACATGTATGTATATACATTTTCATTTTCACCAATGTCTCAGTCTGATATCATTCCATCTTCATAGTATGACTGGTATGATTCTACAGTCCATTTAAGAAGTAACAAAACTGTTAAATGAAGCAATAACACAATAAAACATGGGTTTTAAAGTATTCCATTATGAAAAAAAAAAAATCCAAAATATCATATTATTGTATAGTATTGTCCCAACCGAAAACAACCAGGTTCTACCCATCTGGCCCTGCTTTTCCCGGCTGGTCATTATGCCAATCTTGTGTCAAACTAAATAGCATTTACAAGTGATTACTTTCTTACCCATAACCAAGGTTCTCGTATACCAGGTACTTTTCCATGTCTGTCGAGGGCATGACAATTCCGGTAACATAGCCAAATTAAAAAAATGACTCAATTTTAGGAAGCCATGACTGCCATAATGTGTTGTCTTTATATATTCTTTCAACATGTAACTGGTATGGATTGACAGTCCTTACAACAAAATCTAGCCATGGTAAATTGCATACATATACCAGACCTTGACACTGCATGTAATAATTATGGTTTTGCTTTAGTTTCAAATAGCCATTTTCATATTTCAAGAAGAAATTCCTATTCTGTTTGGCAGCTTCATTCAAATTCATTGTCTTATTGTACAAAACGTTTTTCACTTCAATGGCACCTGCTCTTTGTCCATTTATGTAAACTATTCCATCTGGACTTCCACCCAAAACTTTTGACACTTTGCTTATTAAAAATCCACATTTTCTCACTTCAACATTTGTCCCTTCTTCAGCTTTCCGTAACAAATATTCATGGATAGTAATTCTTTCCTTCTGTAGCCCGTTTCGAGTCAGATCATTTCCTTTAAACTTTTTATATAATAGCTGTTCTAACAGCTTTTGAGCTGGAATGCCTGTATTTCGTTTTACAACACATCCCACACTGAAGCAGTGATATGTTTGCGTCGCTCCTCATGCCACACTTTTGAAAAGGATTGCTGTTGTGTTACACCTTCAATAGCAGCTATTTTCTCAGGAGAGATATTGATGTGTTGCTCCACATATGTTGCCATCTTTGTTTGAAGTTCAGATGAAGCTACATCAGGTTCAATTTCTTGAGCTTCAGTTCCATAGGACTTACGGGCAGATTTTGAGGTACTTTCCTTCAAAGAAGACATATTTCTCTTCCATATCTGCATAGCTGCCTCTGGTTTTTTCTTTGACACATTACAATGTTGAAGCTGGTTTGCTTTGACTTTGTACAAAGAAGTGAAATTGTGTCCAGGTGTTGTTCCAGTGGCATTCTTCCACGCAATCGGTGACCACTGTGCACCAAGATTTATCTTTAGTGAACCCCCAAAACATCTGGTGTGCCAGGAACCTCTGTTACACAAATTGTACACCTTGCCGCCATCAAACTTGCTGCGCATGTGCATCCAACACTCGGCCAAATTTGTTGTTGTGTTGTAAATTAGTCTATGACTCTTAGCAGCAATCCTGTCTAACAGAATAGAAATGTCATGAAGCATGTTAGAGTGAAGGTCTGAGTAGTTTAATGACGTAGAATATCGAGATCGGTCTTGGTCTGCAAGTGAAGAGCCTTCTTCCCATAACAATGCATTTTCCATACAGATATCAGATGGATCATCCGCATCTTGTTGTTCTGTACTATGGTTCACATCATCCTCTGTTTGTGTGGGTAATGCTGATTTCACTTTGCAAAAATTTAAACAGTTGCAATGATTTCCAAAATATGGTGGATAGAATTTCTAATATCTTTTTCTAATTGAACTGCGCCTTGTAGTTTATTTTTCTCCTGTGAACGCATTCTTATAACACATCTTATAGCACTTACTAGTCTAATTCTAACAGCTTTCGTGAGGTTGTTTTTTCCTTTATAACTAGGATTTGTTTCCACCAACTTTTCCAAATTCGACCGGAGACATTTGAACATATGGTTTGCACACTCGATTTTTTGTACCTTCTGCACCCCAAAGTGGCACTTCTTCTCTTATCCTGGCAAATTTTCATGCATATTTTCAGCTGACTGGAATCTTTCTACTATAATGTCAGCTTCCATAGCTTGAGAATTTGATTCCCAATTTTTATAATAAAACATTGTTCAGGGACAACCTCATGCTTGTTTCTAGCATGTGAGCAAATGTAGCAGTATTTATTCCGAACACCCATGAACACAATTTTTCCCGTCTCTTTTCCTATTATAATGCCCACACCGCCTAAGCCATTATAGGAATGTTTGTGAGTCCTCTTACTCCATCCTCCATCAGCAATAACTGAAATGCAAGGAACTCCTTGGTGGTAGCTATTCTTCTCTATGGCAATCCTTCTCTCCTCTGCTCCTGTGTTACAGAAAAGTATAATTACTGCATTTGAAAACAAGAGGGCCAACATGGCCCTATATTGCTTACTAATGTAGATTATTCAAAGATCCAGATATATCAATTCAGAAGTAAAGTTTTAGAGAGCTTTGTTTGTTCCATAGTAAGCCACACCCATGGTAGCCATATTTATTTTTTAAAAA
Organism: Panopea generosa; assembly: GCA_029582155.1. Lineage (NCBI taxonomy): Eukaryota > Metazoa > Mollusca > Bivalvia > Adapedonta > Hiatellidae > Panopea > Panopea generosa. The sequence goes on from CM055897.1 coordinate 52,943,860, forward strand.
TGCAACAGTCTCAACAATCTTGGTAGAAGGTCATCCAAGGAATATTTCTGTGAACTTATTTCATGATTGAGCCTGTGGTTTCTGACAAGAAGATTTTTTAATTTTTTACTTAAGCCTATATAGTAAACTAGCCCGCCGATAAATAACAGTGAGACATTGGGTGATCACAATACCTCATTTTCAGCACTTCTATATTCTGTTGTGATCAGGTAATAAAACATCATTATGATAAAAAAAAATACTAACCTGCTGCTAAAAGCTCCTCTTCAGACATGTTCTGCCACCATGTTCCAATATCTTGCTCTATCTTAGTAAATGCTGGCTGTGATAGACTTGGCGCATCCATTGTAGCCATCATTTCCTTCAAGTGTGCAGCTCCATTACCGGTTACAATTGATCCCCACATTGCCCTCACATTGATGTCATATTTAGGATGATTGTCTATAGTTGTTAATTTGGGACTTGTTACTAATTGAAACTGTTGTTTGCATGCAGCACATATCACACCTAAAACTGATGCTAAACCTTGACTGCGTAGTTCTGACTCAATCTCAACTACCGCTTTGTCTTCACTGATAAGTTTTCTCACATCATTGCAGTTTATAGCATGTTTCAAGACAGTGTTCATATGTTTCTGCAAACAATCTAAATTGATGAGCCTGTACCCCTTAATATTTGTTTCATTTAACTGCGAAACAATTAGTTTCAGGTCGCTTACTCGTTTGCATTTGTACTGCTTGTCCTCGATTTGTTGAAATTGTCTCAGGCGCCGATGAACAAGTTTATTACAAAATAATTTGGCCTTATGTTTGTATATTTTTAACTTCAAGTTTGGTAATAGGCGGCATTTGAGCACTGCAGGCTTTCTTTTCTGCTTCCTATATCTGGAATGCAATCCACCAGCCATTCCAAAACGTTTGGTACATGCCCGGTAACATTTGTTATCATAAGTGTTTGTTTTTACCTTTACCATGTTTACTAATAATTAGAGAATATTTTCTTCAACAATATTAGAACACTCAGATATAATAAAATGGCTTCAGACAAACAAAACATGTCATTTGGCTAGTCATCCGTTTCTGTTATTCAAAATTAGCTACACGTTATTGCCTTTCACGAACACCATACACAAATCGTGAGGACAAATTGCATTTTCAAAACATCCGGTAACATCAGATATGGGTTGCCTTGGGTTGTAAAAGGCGATTAGGAAATTATCAAAGGAAGATCGGCTATTCAAATGGTACATAACACATGATATGGGTGAATACAAATGTAAAAATACTTACACAAACTTTAAACAGCTGTATTTCACCAAAGTATTACCACCAACATTCCTCAACAGCGCGAAAATGACAGTCAGGAGTAATTTGGCGGAAATAAATTCGCACTTATAATCCGATGATAAAAAAGGATAATACTATTCAGAAACAAACTCTTTTGGGTTCAAAATGTATTATTATGTTTAAATATGTATTTTTAATCATTTATACACTGTTTAAACAGCGAAAAATAGTGAAATAATCAAATTCGAACCGGCGGATTAATTGCAAATAATCACTCTTCACAGAAACAGAATGTAAATAAATTCGCTGTGTTATAAAATCTTTATATTTTAACAGGTAACATGCATTGAGCGTAAGTGTCATTACAATAATGATAATCATTGTTAATTTTATTTTACAGCCATACATTATTTTATAAGATTGGCCTTGTCGATTACAATTTACAGTCCTTTAAAACTGTGCGTGTCGACATTGTCAGACAATTGCAAATGGCCGCTTCCATTTTTTTATAGGACATTTTTTTAAAGGCGAATTTTCGCCACTTGTCGGCTTCCTCTTCAGAATTTCGATCCCGGATAATCACGAATTATTGTTACGGATCAATTAGGTTATTTGATTTTTGGATTATACTGTTCACTTTCTGATATTGATATTTTCTCCTGATTACTTGCTTTTTTTACTTTTGTTATTACTGTCAAGACCCCTTCTTACTTATTACAATCCAGTTATTGTGCATTGTGTGTGCCTTTGGTGACATACAAACATTTAACATGTTTTCTGAAAGTTTTAGCAACTAAATATGTTTAATATTTAAACTACAGACATTTTTGGGATTTTCGAAACTTTCAATCAAATTGTCACTTTACTTGAACCTTAAACGCCCCACCGGCAACTGTTTGTTTATAATAACAACGGGGTCACACTTACCCGTCGTATAAATCGTCTTCCTCGTGAAAAGTGACTTTTCTATTGGTAAATGACATGTTAACGACTAGCATGTGACCTACCTGTTCTAACTGCTTGTCAATAAACACACCTGTGTAATGTGTATTGAAATCTGCATGTACATTAATAGATTTTTATAATTGATATTTACTTATCTTATTATTCTTGGGACAATCTGCTTTCCAGTGCCCTGCAACGCCGCAAAAGAAACATACTCCTGGTTTTCTGCCCGGTTGAGTAAATGTAGGCGCTGTCTGTGTCGACTCCGCTGGGTTGAATTACCTACCTTCCCTGTCTATATGGTGTAATCCTATTTTGACCTTTTTTTGCTATCCTCTCTGTTTTCATCTTTCTTGTAGCCCTGGCCTCCGCTTTGTAAATTCGCCTCTTGTCCTCTGAATCTCTGGCTATCGGGTTTGACTGGTATTCATTAACTAGTCACCACCCGAGACCAGATGATTCTGCTCATTTTATGATTTTGTGCCTGTTTTTTAGCAAGTGTTTAGCTACTGAGATTGTCTTCTTTCTTTCCTCAAATTTAAAAGTGTCGAAATTATGCTGAGCTTCTTCAATTTTTAACAAAACCTTGGCATAATGCTTGTATTGCTCTTCGTTGCTTTTTCGTTAAAAGCTTGGCGTCTCTGGGTCCGAAACCAAAGGAGGTTTAAATAGATTATTTTCATTTGACGCATTTTAACTGGAACCTATCTGATTTATCACCGTTCCAAGTTTCGAAGAAGCTCTTTCTGGCTATCCTTCATGGCCTCCTTCACTTTGGTGGCAATGGTTTCCTCAAGTTGTTTGTCCATGACATGTGTATACGTTTTTCGCGTATAAAGAAACTCGATGTGAACACGTTGAAATCTCGCGTAGAACTGATTTACAAAACCAAATCACCCGACAATATCCGCGTGACAACTCTTGTCACGTGCGCAAATATCCTTGACAATAGTTCTCTGCTATACGTTGTAACGCAGAGAACTGATAATTCATAGCTGTATTACGAGCGCAGTTCACCTTTTAATGCTCTTCCCCATTTTTACTTGGTAAACGTAAAAGTAGCCCCGCCGTATCACCATCCACATGTGCATGGCTAGAAACACACACATAAACCATCATTAAATGTTCTTCGAGAATTTCTTTACTCCAGAATTCATATTGTCCTTTTTAACAGTGTTTCTAATCCGATCAGATTGAGAACAGGTCCCCAATTTTATAGCAATAAAAATCAAACTTGAAAATCTCAGTAGTTACAGCATTTAAATGTTTGATTTTATAAAAAATAAATGGGCAACGTCATTTAACACTACTAAAACATATCGTAAAGAACAAATGACACTTATGTAATCAGTTTACTTTTTAACTTCCTTCAGTAAAACGCCTGTATATAATATTTGTTTAAAAGCTGAATTTATCCAAAAAAAAATCGCTTTTTTCTGAAATTACATATGTCCCAATACCAAGAATATCTATTTGATATTGTGCAAACTGACAAAATTACATGCACTGTATATACATGTTTAAACACACGCTGACTAAAATAGCTGACATCATATAAAAATACAACACTATTTTGACAGAAGATTCACTAAATATGCTGACCATTTAAGAAAGCATTAAATTTACCCTACAAACCTGATGACCACTGTTGACACACCGTATAAAATATAAGATCTAGCACAGACATGTTGTCTTGTTCTGTATTTCTTTATTGCACGTATGATTATTTTATCCATAATGTTTATGATGCTATGGTTGATGTTAGACTTTTCTTATATGCTTTCTAATGACTCATATCCACTTAGAAATACGTGATCATTAAGAATATAAGATAAAAAATAAATAAACACACACAAAAACAACAACAACAAAAAAGCCATAAATAGATAGTTCTTAGTTTTCATTTTTTAGCAAGAAACCTCGAGTTAAGAATGAAAACTAAAAATTATTATCTATTATTTTTTACTTTTATTTTAAGGAAAATAACAAGGTAATGCTTGATGGCATTAAAAGGTGAAATTACATGCAAGTCAAAGACAAAATAATCTGCGTATGTTTATATATTCGTTCTTGTATAGTTAACACTATACAAGTAAACACTATACAAGCAGATTATTTTGTATATATAATATATATATATATTATATATACATGCATGTATAGCACATATTGGTCCCGTTGTCTCAACTAGATCTGATCGATAGTTTTATTTGGAATCTTTAATGTCATACTTTCTCATTTGATGTTAGCCTTGCTGGCCGTTAATATGTTAATATATACCATAAGCGATAAACATTAGACGAAGGCTTGACATGCCTGGTGCTATGTTCCTTATTCTGTGAGGCGAGATATGAATACCAATACCATTGTTATCCCATCTAACACGGAATAACGACAGCGAGTACTGGTCAGTCAATCTCGATCTACTTCAGATCGGAAACATCATGTATATTTTCCTTGCTGTCCGTTCGTTATGTATTAGACCAGGATTGCATTATATTTCTATTAATTTTCTGAGTACCTGACTTTCCTTTCCTGAATATTGATTACCTGGGGCATGCGTTGTGTGTTTTTAAAAAAATGCTCTTTTCATCAGAAATTGATTTGTGAACAACATTGACGAATTAAACTATTGTTCAATACTGATGAATTCATTTGGTATTACACGTATATGTATTTATTTTCGTTTCTGTTTAAGTAATTGTATGTTGGTTTTAAAATATATAAGGAGGTAATTTAATGGCGCTGGTGATATAAGTACATTTGCTTGACCAAATGGACAACCATCAACATAAAACAACATATTTTAATATTTCAAAATGTGACATATTTATATAAAGGTATATAATTATTTTAATGTCCATAAATCCCTGTACTAAAAGGCAAGTTTGTAATATTCCTTGTGTTGTACGGTGTGTTAACTGTATTCTTTATGTTCTTAAGTTAAATTATTTCTTAAAATTATCAGCAAATTGATTGTTTCTTCTGTCAAAATATAGTTATATTTTATATAAAGGTATGCAGTTGTTTCAATTATTGCTGTCCATCTACTTTAATTAACTTGTTACTTATCAGTAATGCACGGTGCGTGTGGTTTTGCCAATTGCAAATAGACGAATAGATATTCTGAAGTATGTTATCATAACAATAACGAAAACAGTATTTGATTAGTTCTATTTTATAAACAAATACGAAATAGAATATTTATATATAGACGTTTTACTGAAGAAATGAAATAAGCAAATACAGGAGATCGCACACGAATTATTTGTTCTTTGTGATGTTGAATGACAGTGTCAAGCTCAAGTTTATTAACGAAATATGTTGTTTTCTGTTGTTGAATGACGCCGAATTTGATAGTTACTGGGTGTGTTTGAGACGCGGATCATCACACACATTTCGATTATCAAGATATTTATATGTTATGCTTTAAGCAACGAACTCAAGAAAAGGAATGCTACATCGTGTAGCAAAACCCATGTTAATGATGAGAATTATGAAATACATTTCTATAACATGTATGAATAATAATTAGTTTTTAGCTCTACTGGCCAAAGGCCAGACGTGTATATGCGATGGTGCGTTGTCCGTCGTCTGTCGTCTGTTAGTCTGTTTCTCTGAAACTACTAGGCCAATTAAACTGAAACTTCACATGCATGTTTCTATTGCATAGGAAACTAAACAGAATATTTTATTGTTCGATCTGAAATTTAAGATGGCCGCCGTTATTCAAAATAGTCCAAAACTTAAAAATCTTTTTTCATGAACGGCCAAACAGATTTTCAAAATGTTTATGTGGTAATGATAACCAACTATAGTTTTGTTAGATTTGTTCAAATAGTTTCCTTAGGATTAAAAATGACCCCGCCCTGAGGGTTCAATTAGGGGACACATGTCATTATGATATTTTTTTTTTTTTTAGGATTGGAAATGATTTTGCCTATATCTACACAGAAGCATTGTTTGGTGAAGGAGGTTCAGATTTGTAAAAAATGACTGGGTTCCACTGTCTTAAGGCGTCAGGAGGGGCCCTAAAAGGGTAAAAATGGGGAATTACAAACACTATTTTCTTTAAGAACCGGTATGTCAGATTTGTTCATATTTGGCATACATTATCCCTATATCTAGGGGTTTGATTGCAGAGAGTATTTAGGGGCTAAAATTTATAAGGGCCCTGAAAGGGGAATTTTACATGGGGATAATATGAGAAAACATTTTTTCATCCATTTGGGCAAAATTATTATTCAATTTGAGTTACGAAGTATCATCTGGTCATAGGAAATAAGATTTGGTTCAATTAGGAGGATTGACTTTCCATAAGGGGCAAGGGTGGGTCAAAATAAGGTCAAAATAGAAAATTTTCAAAAATCTTCTTTTCAACAACCGGTCAGTCAATTTTGTTCATATTTGATATGGATAATTCCAATGAATATGGGTTTAAAGTTTGTACAAATCAAGAGTCTTGTATTTATAGGGCCCTGTAAGGGGACTTTGAGTTTTATATAGGAATACTATTAGAAAACGGAAATTTCTCTTTTTTATCATTCATTTATGACTTTTTTTTTATACAGTTTGAGTTTTGAAGCAACTTCTAGTCATTTCAAATAGGATTTTGTTCGATACGAAGGAATGACTTTCTAAAAGAGGCCAGGTGGGGTCACAAAATGATTCAAATTGGACATTGTCATAAATCTCATTTTCAACAACCGGTCATATTTGATATAAATTATCTCTATGATTAAGAAATCTAAGTTTGTACATATCAAGGGACACTAGAATGTATAGAGGCCATGCAAGGGGTCATTGAGGTTTACATAGGAATACTATGGGAAAACGGAAAATTCTCATTTTTTTTGTCCATTTGGGTAAATATGTTTGAGATCTAAATCATTATCTAGTAACAATAGATTAGATTTTGTTCAATAAAGAGGATTGAATTTCCATAAGAGGCCAAGGGGTGGATGGGCAATAAGGTTAAGATTCGGAATTTTCACATATTTCCTCTCAATAACCTCTCAATCAAATTAGTTCATATTTGATAAAAATTATCCTTACATCAGCAAGGATTGAAGATTATGCATATCAAGGGGCTGGGATATATTGGGGCCCTGTAATGTGACTTTTTCGTAGGAATATTATAGGGATTTTTTTTTCATTTTGCATCCATGTTACAAAAAAAATCTTTTTGAAATTTGAATAATTTCTGCTCATAACAAATATGCTAAGAGTGCGTGATTGAAGTTCTGAAAAATTAAGGGGCTGGGTTGTATAAGGGTTCTGTATAGGGGACTATATCTTTTTTACAGATGAATGGTATGGGAATTTAAATTTTTTCCTTTCATAGAAATTAAGTTCAGTAATTTTGTTCAGTATGGATGTGGTGGTGGTATTTATCCATGAGTTGTTAAGACGACCCCCCAAAAAGGGTAAATATTGTGGAATTTCAAAAAGAGTTACGGCCACTTTTAGTCAGTAGATATCGAGGTGCAGGGAAGTGCGCCGCATAAAACACTACTGAAATTGTAAAAATAGTTAGGTGGCTAGTGCATCACGTAACGATGACACGCATTGCACACAAGCTGATGTAGTAACCGAGATGGCGGCACACATGGAAGCAAACATTCATACTTCAACGATTACCATACCGCTTTCTTTTGGAAGACAGAACAACACGAGACACAAGGAACCGCAGTAGACTAGTCTACCTGTGACACCAAGCTTTATCTTACTACTTTTTCGGGACTTCGTAATATAACTTGCGAAGGGTGTCATAGCTCCGAGCACACTACACCATTTTGTCCGATGAATGACCACAAAACAAGTTCAGTCTTCAAAGGCATGAACGAACATACCAAGGCATCAAGTACACTCAGCACCTGCTACAATTTTAATTCGTCGAGCTGAGCAGCTAATCATCATAACTCAAACATTATTAATATTTTTGACATTTTCAAGGTAGATGCACACCCTGCCTATGAATGCCAAAACAGGAAAATTCTAATTCTAAACCTGCCTCTACAAAGAGACGATGACTCTGGAGTATTGTTACAAGCTTCCACGCCTTTTAATGTTGATGAACTCAAGAAAAAGCTACTTTATCAACCCGACAGGCAGTTTGTGGTTCAATTGTTAAATGGAATACGGTATGATTTTAATACTGACATAAAAGAGCTACCGACTGAAAAGTTTTAGAGTAAAAAATTGAAATGAGCCACGAAACAGGCAGACATTGTATCACACTTGCTGCAAGAAAAACTTGCAGATGAATATATTATTTGCCCTGTTAGTGAACAACCATTCAACATTTATCGTATCAATCTAATTGGCGTATAGGTAGATAGCAAATATTCAAAAAAGCACAGGCTAATTATTGACACCACATGACAATATAGAACACTCTAGTGTAAAAAGTCTCATTGATAAATCTGACTACTCCGCTCCCTATGTTAGAGTCGATGGCGCAATCAAGTTATTAAAGAATGTGGTAGAGGAGCAATACTTTGTTAAACGATCATAGTGGATGCTTTAAAATTGATTTCAATTAAACAAGACTTCTGGCGTTTTCGTGGAATTTCTTTAGAGAATAAATTCCACATTTTTAAAATACTCTAATTTGGTTCTAGGAGCAGTCCCAATATTTTTACTTTATTGTCGAAAGCGTAATTCATTGGACAGCCACGGATAACTATGAATCTCAAACTTATTTTACCTTCTCAGTTATACCCAGCAATAATGATGGACATAGAAATATGGCCATGTTGACACATGTCTTTAAAGTATCAACATTCACACTGACAAAACGTTGGGACAAGATACAAATATGATATCTCTGGCTATTGGCCAGGTCTCGAATTAAATGTTTTCTACCCTGCCCTGGGAAAATTAAGAGGATAAAAATGACCCAAAAACATATTGTCGACAAAACAACAATCACATCTTAATTTTGCTTGTCGTGTTATTTTGCCAGGGAGGAGTTTTTTTTATTGTACTTGTTGATCCTGGCTTACAATACACCAGCGTTTGCAGTCGGAGCGATGGAACATTACGTTATCTCAGAATAAAATCTGGGGTACAACTGTTTACTTATTATTACAAGCAAAGGGAAAATTATCCACAGAGAAATGTTTGTCAAAAGTATAGAGGCAAAGTTGACAAGTCTAGGTATCGATTGTGACAATTATTCAGGTTACAACCCGCGTAGGAGCTTCAACGTCAGAGGCGAAAGCATGTATCCATGGTCATCTTATTGAAACACCGGAAAGATGGTCTTCTAATTGTTATTTGATATACATTAGGACTGATGCAGTTGTTCTAGCCGTGCAGCACAATAGCATATGTGTACAGGTTCCAAATGTACGCGTCCATCAATTCGCATGAACATAAATAGTTTAAATATAACAATTAGCTATGTATATAGGACTTATAGGTAGAATATATATGATAACGTAATGTTCCAGTAAGAAATATTTCCTGCCATGCATATCTAACAAGTGTTTATCTTTAGCTGACATGTTTTAATAAAAGTCGATTGTACATAGCCTTGTTTGATTATGCTTGCAGTTACCGGAAAAGTATCAGGCGGCAGAACTGTAATGCATGAATATATATAGTTGTAATCTACATAAACCATAGTGTTCCTTTTAGAAGTACGAGTGTTTATAGTACATCTCTCTATGGCCATTTTAGGAATACTTAGCCAATATCACTCAGTCAAAAGGGAGCAAGTGTTCGTAGCTTTCTTCAAATACCGTCAAGTCAGTATTGGACTTTACCAGATGATCGATTAAATATATCCAGTCGATTCCGAGTCAAGGGCCAACTTACGCGTGGCAAGAACATTAAGAGATAAGGGGTCCAATTTCAAATACGAAACAATAACTAAATAAGCAACAACTATCTATGTGCGAGACGTTATGCTGTGTATCAGAGAACTGCAACATTTTGGCATCAATATACTTTTGTGGTTATTAGAACAAAAAAATATATAATATATAGGGTTATTCATACCTAAAACACATCTTTGATTTTACTACATTCTAACGGATTCTGCTCTACATGATAGGATATTGTATACTAGTGATGACAAGCAGCATATCACAAATGTTATTCTGACCATTAATTATGCAAATGAACTAGTGTAACCATAGGAACTGGTAGATAAAATATATTATCGCGATTGTCACGCTTATAGTGTTATGTAAACACAGACATTTCTTTACCATATAAACACGCTAACGGTACACAAACTATGTTATTATGGGGTACAAATCTTTGGTGGCTCTTCGCTCTGTTCATGACTTCACAACGTTTTGGCCGCTATATAACTCGAGGTAATAAATCCCATACTGTAATCAAGGTAACCACTTACTACTATTTAGACTCTCTGCCTCGTAGCCGTCTATGCGCATGTCCTGACTGGTTCTAGTCTGTGTTTTTATATACAACTTAGCTGCCGTCCCTGCATACTATTCATATACACTTGTAGACTTAAATTCATACTGTTGTAAATTCTTTTCATTCTTTTTTTCAATATTTTGATTAACAAAGATTGGTGTTACACAAATTCGCTTGTACATTCTCGTCATGATCGCCTTGCATCCTTCTAGTACTCGGCTGCGTCTCTGTTCTCTGTTCCACGGAACTGTTCCGGTGAGTGCAAGCCACACTGCCTTCGGTCTTGATAGCCTCAGCCTTGGTCGCCAGCTTGCTGCAATGGACAATGCTAGTCGCGACCCCTTTTGCCAAATATTTAAATATAATATATCATAAAAAATGAATTCGTATTTATTTATTTGAAAGTAATGTAGGGACCCCGTTGGAAATAAGCGCGTTTATTGCTTTAATGGGTTATCCCAGGTTATAAGATCTTTAATTTTTAGATGATTACTATAATTATTTTACTTATTTATTTTCTTGATTTATTACTGTTATTTTATCATCATCATGATATATATATGTTGTATAATGATCTTATATACCTGAATAAATTTGAATTTGAATTGAATTGAATTGAATGTCGTTTGTAACAAACAATTAACGTTATTCATTTTTATTGCATTCTTTTCTTCATTTGTGCTCGTTAAAACCGTATTTTGCCGGTCAACAGTGGCGGGCAGTATATTACAAAATATTGACTGATCGGATATGAGTTTAACATAGATACCAAAATTAAGGTATACTAAAATAAAATGATAAGTGATGACATTAGAAATCGAACACGCTCAAATTATAATAGTTATATTTATCATAATATATAATTTTAGCGTATATCGTTATGTACAATCCGAATTGAATAATTTGATATCTATTGAAAACAGATCATATCAAAGCATAATGGTGAATGCCTGGTGCCATGCATGGAATACATTTGCCTTTATCCACTACATTATTCTCACCAATTAGATCTAAAAATTTACATCTCTTTCTAATAGACCAATGTGCTAAAATAAGAAAATAACAAGTGTTATTTCTGTTACGTGTGTAGTGATCTAAATAACCCATCAAGGCAATACTATTAGCTTTAGTAATTTTAATGTGAAATGCGTGTTCTCGTGTTGGAGCCTCGGACCCATGATCGGAGGGTCGTGGGTTCGACCCCCGTTTATGTGTGGCGCCCTTGACCAAGACACGTATCCGTATATGCTTAGTACTGGTTCTACCCTTGAAGTCTTTGAACACGATTTGTCGAATTTGTAATAACTTGTTTCATAGGGCACAGCCAGACAATTTGTCAAAAATGTATTTAAACTCAACGCTAATAGAACTATGTTTTGTGTTTTCTTTCTGTAATTAAAAGTGCGTGGGAGAGGAGTTGTACGAGGGGTTAATCTCTATAAAACTAGCCATATTGCTGGTAACAAAATAATGCATGTTGCGCAATAAGGAATACATCAAACATTATGTGATGATGTACTTTGATTAAAGAGGACACACGTAAAAGAGACAGGCATCGATCAGCAGCACGTTCTTTATGTTATTTTTATCTATTTAAAGGCAGAGTATCAGGATAAATCGAAATAAATGTTTAAAATTTAAATTAAGTATTAAATGAATTAAACCAATAAGATATGAATTATTTAAAATTTGAGATCTGGCTTAAACGTACCTAAAAAAAAGGATAGTTTAATAAGAATGTAGAAATCGAAACGACATTTCAATTCTAAGAAAATAGCGTCGGCCATACATTGCTTGGCGCCCTCCGCCTCGTCATTCGAACGCTTTCTTGAATGAACTAAACTTAAAAAATAAACTACTAATTGAAATATACAAAATGGATGAAAAACTGAAAAATTTCAGTTTTCCCATAGGATTCCAACGTAAAACAAAAATATAGACAAAACAATCTAAAACACATACATTCCGGAAACAGCTAGGTGTATACCAATCTCAATCTAAAACACATATATTCTGGAAACAGCTAGGTGTATACCAATCTCTATCTAAAATACATACATTCCGGAAACAGCTAGGTGTGTACCAATCTCAATCTAAAACACATATATTCCGGAAACAGCTAGGTGTATACCAATCTCAATCTAAAACACATATATTCTGGAAACAGCTAGGTGTATACCAATCTCTATCTAAAACACATACATTCCGGAAACAGCTAGGTGTATAAAAATCTCAATCTAAAACACATACATTCTGGAAACAGCTAGGTGTATACAAATCTCAATCTAAAACACATACATTCCGGAAACAAATCTCAATCTAAAACACATACATTCCGGAAACAGCTCGTCGTATACAAATCTCAACCTAAAACACATACATTCCGGATACAGCTAGGTGTATACCAATCTCAATCTAAAACACATACATTCCGGAAACAGCTAGGTGTATACAAATCTCAATCTAAACCACATACATTCCGGAGACAGCTAAGTGTATACCAATCTCAATCTAAAACACATGCATTCCGGAAATAGCTCGGTGTATAAAAATCTCAGTCTAAAACACATACATTCCGGAAATAGCTAGGTGTATACCAATCTCAATCTAAAACACATGCATTCGGGAAACAGCTCGGTGTATACAAATCTCAATCTAAAACACATACATTCCGGAAACAGCTAGGTGTATACAAATCTCAATCTAAAACACATACATTCCGGAAACAGCTAGGTGTATGCCAATCTCAATCAAAAACACATACATTCCGGAAACAGCTAGGTGTAGACTAATCTCAATCTAAAACACATACATTCCGGAAACAGCAATGTGTATACCAATCTCAATGTAAAACACACGCATTCCGGAAACAGCTCAGTGTACACAAATCTCAGTCTAAAACACATACATTCCGGAAACAGCTAGGTGTAGACCAATCTCAATCTAAAACACATGCATTTGGGAAACAGCTCGGTGTATACCAATCTCAATCTAAAACACATACATTCCGGAAACAGCTAGGTGTATACAAATCTCAATCTAAAACACATACATTCCGGAAACAGCTAGGTGTATACCAATCTCAATCTAAAACACATGCATTCCGGAAACAGCTAGGTGTATACCAATCTCAATCTAAAACACACACATTCCGGAAACAGCTAGGTGTATACCAATCTCAATCTAAAACATATACATTTAGGAAACAGCTAGGTTTATACAAATCTCAATCTAAAACACATGCAATCTGGAAACAGCTAGGTGTATACAAATCTCAATCTAAAACACATACATTCCGGAAACAAATCTCAATTTAAACCACATACATTCCGGAAACAGCTCGGTGTATACAAGTCTCAGTCTAAAACACATACATTCCAGAAACAGCTAGGTGTATACCATTCTCAATCAAAAACACATACATTCCGGAAACAGCTCGGTGTATACAAATCTCAATCTAAAACACATACATTCCGGAAACAGCTATGTGTATAGCAATCTCAATCTAAAACACATACATTCCGGAAACAGCTAGGTGTATACAAATCTCAATCTAAAACATATACATTCCGGAAACAGCTAGGTGTATACAAATCTCAATCTAAAACACATACATTTCGGAAATAAATCTCAATTGAAAATAATTTAAGTCTAAGGTGTGTAGGCCAAATAAGTAAATTCATTTTCTATACAATAAATTGGCATGTTTTAATAAATATCCACAATGAAGTAATGTGTCAGTAAACATAGCAAAGCATTATATATTGGAAAAAGATGTGTTACTTATTATGCAAAAAATATAATTTACTAACTTTAAGGATGAAAAGTAAACATACATGTCCTTATATATCATTCGCAGAACAGTCATCATGACTACACATGCCTACGCTAGTAATTAATATAAAAAACTAATCATAAAAAGCTTATCGTCTGGGAAATGTAATGTACATTTCATATTCGTCAGTGATCAAAACTACTGAAAGGATAACTGTGGATTGATAGACGACTCAAATTTCATATCACACTTTCAGGTATATGTTCACAAATATCTAAATATTGTATTTGACTAATTCGATGGATTGTTAGGTTTGTATCATATTAAATATAGTAGCAATAGTTAAAATGTTATCAGTACATAATGCATACATTTATATAGCTGATGGAATGATCCTCAACTAATACCCCCTCTTACATAATCATTAAGCGTTACAACAGAGCGACTAGCAATACTGACCATATGTAACAATAGGGCTACTAACTATATTGCCTAATAATTGAGCGTAACAATAGGGCTACTAACTATATTGCCTATAATTTAGCGTTACAATAGGGATACTAGCTATACTGCCTAATAATTGAGCGTTATAATAGGGTTATTAGCTATACTGCCTAATAATTGAGCGTAACAATAGGGCTACTAGCTATATTGCCTAATAATTGAGCGTTACAATAGGGCTACTAGCTATACTGACCAAATCTAACTTCGGCATGTTACAATAGGGCTACAAGCTATATTGCTTAATAATTGAGCGTTAGAATAGAGCTACTAGCTATACTGACCAAATCTAAATTCGGAATGTTACAACAGGGCTACTAGCTATATTGACCATACTTTACTTTGGCATATTAACATAGGGCTACTAGCTATATTGACCATATCTTGCAATGACTTGTTTCAATAAGGCTACTAGCTGTATTGACCATATCTAACTTTCGCTTGTTAAAATAGGGCTACTAGCTATATTGACCATATCTAACTTAAGCAGTTACAATAGGGCTACTAGCTTTATTGATCATATATTACTTTGGCATGTAACAATAGTGCTACTATCTATATTGACCATATCTAAGTTTGGTATGTTACAACAGGGCTACTAACTATATTGACCATATTTAATTTTGGCATGTTACAATAGAGCTTCAAGATATGCTCCCTCACCATTTAACGTTACAATAGGGCTACTTACTATATTGACCATATCTAACTTTGGCATGATACAATATGTCTACTAGCTATTATGTTCATATTTAACATTGGCATGTTACAATAGAGCTACTAGCTATATTGACCATATTTAACTTTGGCATGCTACAATAGAGCTTCTAACTATATTGACCATATCTAACTTTGGCATGTTACAATAGGTCTGTTAGCTATATTGATCATATTTAACATTGGCATGTTACAATAGGGCAACAAGCTATGTTGCCTCATCATTGAACGTTACAATAGCGCAACTAGATTTGTTGCCTCATCAGTGACCGTTACAACAGAGCTACTAGCTATATTGACCATATTTAACTTTGGCATTTTACATTAGGGCTTCTATCTATATTGCCTCACCATTGAGCGTTACAATAGGGCTACTAGCTATATTGACCATATTTAACGTTGGCATGTTACAATAGGTCTACTATCTATATTGACCATATTTAATTTTGGCATGCTACAATAGAGCTTCTAGCTATATGGACCATATCTAACTTTGACATTTTACAATAGGGCTACTATCTATATTGCCTCACCATTGAGCGTTACAGTATTTAACTTTGGCATGATACAATAAGGCTACTATGTAAATAGCCTCACCATTGAGCGTTACGATATGGCTACTAGCTTTATTGACCATATCTAACTGTGGCATGTTATAATAGGCCTACTAGCAATATTGACCATATCTTATTTTGGCATGCAACAATAGGGCTACTACGAATATTGACCATATCTAACTGTTGCATGTTACAATAGGGCTACTAGCAATATTGACCATATCATATTTTTGCATGTTACATGTACAATGGGGCTACAAGCTCTATTGACCATATCTTACTTTGGCATGTTAGATTAGGGCTACCAGCTATACTGACAATATATAACTTTGTCAAGTTACAATAGGGCTACTTGCTATAATGACCATATCTTAATTGGCCATGTAACAATAGGGCTACTAGCTATATTGACCATATCTAACTTTGGCATGATACAACAGGTCTACTAGCTATATTGATCATATTTAACTTTGGCATGATACAATTGGGCTACTATCTATATTGGCACACAATTGAACGTTACATAGGGCTACTGGCTATATTGCCTCACAATTGAGCGTTACAATTGGGCTGCTAACTATATTGACCATATTTAATTTTAACATGGTACAATAGTTCTTCTAGCTATATTGACCATATCTAATTTAGCATGTTTAAACAGGGCTTATAGCTATATTGACCATATTTAAATTTGGCATATTACAGTAGTGCTACTTGCTATATCAACCATATCTTACTTTGGCATGTTACAATACGGGTAATTTCTCTATTAACCATATGTAACTATGGCATGTTACAATAGGGTTACTAGCTATATTGACCATATTTAACTTTGGCATGTTACAATTGGGCTACTGGCTATATTGGCAATATCTTACTTGGCATGTTACTATACGGCTACTATCTATATTGACCATGTCTAACTTTGGCATGTTACAATAAGTCTACTCGATATATTGACCATATATAACTTTGGCTAGTTACAATAGGGATACTATCTTTATTGACTCACCATTGAGCGTTGCAATAGGTCTACTAGCTATATTGACCATATTTAATTTTGGCATGCTACAATATGTCTACTAGCTATAATGATCATATTTAACATTGGCATGTTACAATAGAGCTACTAGCTATATTGACCATATTTAACTTTGGCATGTTACAATAGAGCTACTAACTATATTGACCATATCTAACTTTGGCATGTTACAATAGGTCTACTAGCTATATTGATCATATTTAACATTTGCATGTTACAATAGGGCAACAAGCTATGTTGCCTCATCATTGAACGTTACAATAGAGCTACTAGCTTTATTGACTATATTTAGCTTTGGCATTTTACATTTGAGCTACTATCTATATTGCCTCACCATTGAGCGTTACAACAGGGCTACTAGCTATATTGACCATATTTAATTTTGGCATGTTACAATAGGTCTACTATTTATATTGCCTTACCATTAAGCGTTACAATAGGCTACTAGCTAAATTGACCATATTTAACTTTGGCATGTTACAATATGGCTACTAGCTATATTGCCTCACCATACCATTGAGCGTTACAATAGGACTACTAACTTTATTGACCATATCTTACTTTGGAATGATACAATCGGTCTACTAGCTATATTGCCCATATTTAATTTTGGCATGCTACAATAGAGCTTCTAGCTATATGGACAATATTTAACTTTGGCATGTTACAATAGGGCTACTAACTATATTGCCTCACCATTGAGCGTTACAATAGGACTACTAACTTTATTGACCATATCTTACTTTGGAATGTTACAATCGGTCTACTAGCTATATTGCCCATATTTAATTTTGGCTTGCTACAATAGAGCTTCTAGCTATATGGACCATATTTAACTTTGGCATGATACAATATGGCTACTGGCTATATTGACCATATTTAACTTTGGCATTTTACAATAGGGCTACTATTTATATTGCCTCACCATTGAGCGTTACAGTATTTAACTTTGGTATGATACAATAGGACTACTATGTAAATTGCCTCACCATTGAGCGTTACGATATGGCTACTAGCTTTATTTACCATATCTAACTGTGGCATGTTATAATAGGGCTAAAAAAAATATTTAATTTTGGCATGCTACAATAGAGCTACTATCTTTATGGACCATATCTAACTTTGGCATGAAACAATAGGGCTACTGTGTAAATACCTCACCATTGAGCGCTACGATATGACTACTAGTTATATTGACCATATCTAACTGTGGCATGTTGCAATAGGGCTACTATCAATATTGTCCATATATTATTTTGGTATATTACAACAGGACTACTGGCTTTATTGACCGTATCTTGTTTTGGCATGTTAAAATAGGGCTACTAGCTATATTGACCATATCTAACTGTGGTATGTTACAATAGGGCTACTAGTAATATTGTCCATATATTATTTTGGTATATTACAACAGGACTACTGGCTTTATTGACCATATCTTACTTTGGCATGTTAGATTAGGGCTACCAGCTATACTGACCATAAATAACTTTGGCATGCTACAATTGGGCAACTATCTATATTGCCACACAATTGAACGTTACATAGGACTACTGACTATACTTGCCTCACAATTTAGCGTTACAATAGGGCTGCTAGCTATATTTACCATATTTAATTTTGACATGGTACAATAGATATTCTAGCTATATTAACCATATCTACTTTTGGCATGTTACAATTGGGCTACTAGCTATATCAACCATATCTTACTTTGGCTAGTTTCAATAGGGATATTATCTATATTGCCTCACCATTGAGCGTTACAAAAGGTCTACTAGCTATATTGACCATATTTAATTTTGGCATGCTACAATAGAGCTTCTAGCAATATGGATCATATCTAACTTTGGCATGTTACAATAGGGTTACTAGCTATATCAACCATATCTTACTTTGGCATGTTACAATACTGGTACTTGCTATATTTACCATATGTAACTATGGCATGTTACCATATTTAATTGTGGCATGTTATAATTGGGATACTGGCTATATTGGCCATATCTTACTTGGTAAGTTACTATACGGCTACTATCTATATTGACCATGTCTAACTGTGGCATGTTACACTAAGTCTACTTGATATATTGACCATATCTAACTTTGGCTAGTTACAATAGGGGTACTATCTATATTACCTCACCATTGAGCGTTACAATAGGTCTACTAGCTATATTGACCATATTTAATTTTGGCATGCTACAATAAAGCTTCTAGCTATATGGATCATATCTAACTTCGGCATGATACAATATGGCTACTAGCTATATTGACCATATTTAACTTTGGCATTTTACATAGGGCTTCTATCTATATTGCCTCACCATTTAGCGTTTCAATAGGGTTACTAGCTTTATTGACCATATTTAACTTTGGCATGTTACAATAGACCTACTATATATATTACCTAACCATTTAGCGTTACAATAGAGCTACTAGCTTTATTGACCATATTTAACTTTGGCATGTTACAATAAGGCTACTATATATATTACCTAACCATTTAGCGTTACAATAGGGCTACTAGCTTTATTGACCATATTTAACTTTGGCATGTTACAATAAGGCTACAATATATATTACCTAACCATTTAGCGTTACAACAGGGCTAATAGCTATATTGCCTCACCATTGAGCGTTACAATAGGGCTACTAGCTTTATTGACCAAAAAAAATTATTTAATTTTGGCATGCTACAATAGAGCTACTATCTTTATGGACCATATCTAACTTTGGCATGAAACAATAGGGCTACTGTGT
The DNA here is from genome assembly GCA_029582155.1 of Panopea generosa. NCBI lineage: Eukaryota > Metazoa > Mollusca > Bivalvia > Adapedonta > Hiatellidae > Panopea > Panopea generosa. Next base: position 52,963,840 of record CM055897.1, read on the forward strand.
AAATACCTCACCATTGAGCGCTGCGATATGACTACTAGTTTTATTGACCATATCTAACTGTGGCATGTTGCAATAGGGCTACTATCAATATTGACCGTATCTTGTTTTGGCATGTTAAAATAGGGCTACTAGCTATATTGACCATATCTAACTGTGGTATGTTACAATAGGGCTACTAGTAATATTGTCCATATATTATTTTGGCATATTACAACAGGACTACTGGCTTTATTGACCATATCTTACTTTGGCATGTTAGATTAGGGCTACCAGCTATACTGACCATATATAACTTTGGCATGTTACAATAGGGCTATTAACTATATTGACCATATCAAACTTTGGCATGTTACAATAAGGCTACTAGCGATGTTGCTTCACCATGAGCATTACAGTAGGGCTACTTGCTATATTGACCATATCAAACTTTGGCATGTTACAATAGGGCCACTAGCTATATTGCGTAATCATGAGCATTACAGTAGGGCTACTTGCTATATTGACCATATCTAACTTTGACATGTTACAATAGGGCTACTAGCTGTATTTCCTCACCATTGGGCGTTACAACAGGTATACTAGCTATATTGACCATATCTAACTTTGACATGTTACAATAGGATTACTAGCTGTATTGCCTTACCATTGAGCGTTACAATAGTGCTACTGGCTAAATTGACCATATTTTACTTTGGCATGTTACAATAGGGCTACTAACTATCTTGCCTCACCATTGAGCGTTACAGTAGTGCTACTGGCTAAATTGACCATATTTTACTTCGGCATGTTACAATAGGGCTACTTACTATCTTGCCTCACCATTGAGCGTTACAATAGGGCTACTAACCTAATTCACCATATCTACCCCGGCATGTTAAATAGGGTTACTAGCTTTATTAATCATATCTTAATTTGGCATGTTACACTAGGGCTACTAGCTATAATTACTATATTTAGTCTTGACATGCTACAGTAGAGATATTAGCTATAATGACCATATATATATTTGGCTTGATAAAATAGAGCTACTAGCTATATTGACCATATCAATCTTTGGCAAGTTACAATAGGGCTACTTTCTATATTACCTCACCATTGAGCGTTACAATAGACCTACTAGCTATATTGACCATATTTAACTTTAATATGTTACAATAGGTCTACTATCTTTATTGCCTCACCATTGAGCGTTACAATAGGGTTATTAGCTATATTGTCCATATTTAACTTTGGCATGTTACAAAAGGGGTACTAGCTATATTGACCATATCTTAATTTGGCATGTTACAACAGGGCTACTAGCTTTACTGATCATATCTTACTTTGGCATGTTACAATGAGGCTACTAGCTGTATTGCCTCACCATTGAGCGTTACAATAGTGCTACTAGCTATATTGACCATATTTAATTTTGTGATGTTGCAATAGGGCTACTAGCTATATTGATCATATCTTACTTTGGCATGTTACAATAGGGTTACTAGCTATAATGACTATATTCAGCCATGACATTTTACAATAGAGATACTAGCTATCATGTGAACATATGTAACTTTGGTATGTAAAAAGTGGGCTGCTAGCTAAATTGACCATATTTAACGTTGACATGTTGCAATAGGGCTACTAGCTACATCGATCATATCTAACTTTGTCATGTTACAATAGTGCTATAGCTATATATTGACTTTATTTAACTTTGAAATGTTGCAATAGAACTAATAACTACATTGATCATATCAAAGTTTGGCATGTTACAATAAGGCTACTAGGTATATTGACCATACATAACTTTGGAACGTTACAATTGAGCCACTAACTATGTTGACTAGATATAACTTCGGGATGTTGCATTAGAGCTACTAGCTATATTGCCTCACCATAAAGCGTTACAATAGGGCTGCTAGCTATATTGACCATATCTAATTTTGGCATGTTACAATAGGTCTACTAGCTATAATGACTATATTTAGCCTTGACTTGTTACAATAGAAATACTAGCTATAATGACTATATGTAACGTTGGCATGTTACAATAGGGCTACTTGCTATATTGACCATATCTTATTTTGGTATATTACAATAGGGTTTCTAGCTATATTTACCATATCTAACTTTGGCATATTACAATAGCGCTAATAGCTATATTGACCATATCTAATTTTGGCATGTTACAATAGGGCTACTAGCTATAATGACTTTATTTAGCCATGGCATGTTACAATAAAGATACTAGTTATATATATATATATATACATATATATATATATATTGTCATGTTAAAATAGGGCTACTAGCTATATTGTCCATATCATTCTTTTGCATGTTACAATAGTGCTACTCTCTATGTTGCCTCACCACTGAGCGTTATAATAGGGGTACTAGCTATATTGACCATATTTGACTTTGGCATGTTTCAATATGGCTTCTAGCTTAATTAACCATATTTAACGTTGGCATGCTGCAATACGGCTACTAGCTACATTGACCATATGTTACATTGACATGTTACAATAAAGCTACTGGCTATATTGACCATATTAACATTCGTATTTTGCAAAAGGGCTACTTACCACATTGACCATATATAAGTTTAGCATGTAACAATAGGGCTACTAGCTATACTGACTATATTTAACTTTGGTATGTTGCAATAGAGCTAATAGCTATATTGACCATATATTACCTTGGCATGTTACAACAAGGCTACTAGCTATATTGACCTCATCATACTTTGGCATGTTACAACAGGGCTACTAGCTATATTGACCATATCTAATTTTGGCATAAAACAAAAGGGCTACTAGCTATATTGACCATATCTAACTTTGGAACGATACAATAGGTCTACTAGCTTTATTGACCATATGTTACTTTGGCATAAAACAAAAGTGATACTGGCTATATTGTTCATATCTAACATTGGCATGTAGCGATAAGGCTACTAGCTATACTGACCATATCTTACTTTTGCATGTTACATAAGGGCTACTAGGTATATTGACCATATCTAACTTTGGAATGTTACAATAGAGCTACTGGCTATATTGACCATATATTCCTTTAGAATATTACAACAGAGCTTATAACTATGTTTACCGTATCTAACTTTGAAATGTAACAATAGAGCTACTATCTATATTGACCATATCTAACTTTGGCATGTTACAACAGGGCTACTAGCTTTATTGCCTCACCATTGGGCGTTACGATAGGGCTACTATCTATTTGGAACATATTTAACCTAGGCATGTTGCAATAGGGCTAATAGCTACATTGGCCATATATAACTTTGGCATATTACAATTGGGGTACTAGCTATATTGACTATATCTTACTTTGAAAATGAAAAGTAGAGCTACAAGCTATATTGACCATATACATGTATAACTTTGGGATGTTACAATAGAGCTATTAGCTATATTACCTCACTATTGAGTGTTACAATAGGGCTATAAGGTCTATTGACCATATATAACTTTGGCATGCTACAATATGTCTACTAGCGATAATGATCATATTTAACATTGGCATCTTACTATCAAGCTACTAGCTATATTGATCATATCTAACTTTGGCATGTTACTTAAGAGCTACTAGCTATATTGACCATATATAACTTTGGTATGTTACAATAGGGCTACTTAGCTATATTGACCATATCTATCTTTGGAATGTTACAATAGAGCAACTAGCTATATTGACCATATATGACTTTGGCATGTTACAACAGAGCTACTAGCTATATTGATCATATCTTACTTTGGCATTTTACAAGAGGGCTACTAGCTATATTGGTCATATCTATCTTTAGAATGTTACAGTAGAGCTACTAGCTATATTGACCATATCTTACTTTGCAATATTACAATAGGGTAACTAATTACATTAACCATATCTTACTTTGCATATTACAATAGGGCTACTAGCTATATTGACCATATCTTACTTTGGCAGTTTACAATAGGGCTACTAGCTATATTGACAATATCTATCTTTGGAATGTTACAAAAGAGCAACTAGCTATAATGACCGTATATGACTTTGGCATGTTACAATAGAGCTACTTGCTATATTGACCATATCTTACTTTGGTATATTATAAAAGGGCTACTAGCTATATTGACCATATCTTACTTTGGCATTTTACAAGAGGGCTACTAGCTATATTGACCATATTTATGTCTTTGGCATGTTACAATAGGGCTACTAGCTATATTGGCCATATCTATCTTTAGAATGTTACAATAGAGCTACTAGCTATATTGATCATATCTTACTTTGGCATATTACAATAAGGTAACTCGTTATATTGACCATATCTTACTTTGGCATATTACAATAGGGCTACTAGCTATATTGACCATATCTTACTTTGGCATTTTTACAATAGGGCTACTAGCTATATTGGCTATATCTATCTTTGGAATGTTACAATAGAGCAACTAGCTATATTGACCATATGTGACTTTGGCATGTTACAATAGAGCTACTACCTATATTGACCATATCTTACTTTGCATATTACAATAGGGCTTCTAGCTATATTGACCATATCTTACTTTGGCATTTTACAAGAGGGCTACTAGCTATATTGACCATATCTATCTTTGGCATGTTACAATAGGGCCACTAGCTATATTGGCCATATCTATCTTTAGAATGTTACAATAGAGCTACTACCTATATTGACCATATCTAACTTTGGAATTTTACAAGAGGCCTACTATCTATGTTAAGCATATATAACGTATGAATGTTACAATAGAGCTACTGGTTATATTGACCATATATAAATCTTTGGAATATTGCAATAGGGTTACTACCTATACTGACCATATATTACTTTGACATATTACAATAGAGCTACCAGCTATATTGACCATAATATATAACATCGGCTTGTTGGCATGTTAGCCTTACTTTGTCTTGCTTTAACGTTTAACCTCTGTTTTGATATCAAAGCTTCCCCTGTTAAGTCGTTTTTTCATTTTACTCTAATAGAATTTGTGACTAACATGCCAACTATCTAAATCACCATCAGAGGATCTATATCTTTGTAAGATAGATAACATGTAACATTGTCTGACACGATTGAAATAATAACACGTTAGCTGTAGTTACTGTTTGTAATTTGTTTAAAAGTATATATTGTGAACAATTTTCTACAATTTACTTGCGTCGATCATGAACGTTTTAAGTTTATCATTGACATCACGAGCTCCATTACCAATTTACCTATGGTTTTGGGAGAATAAATGAAAACAAGTTATTCAATGGGATATGGAAAAGCACTGCAATTGCCATGGGGGACACAAGTTATATGGATTGGTTAACTAACGAAGCTAATCTCTTTGTTCTATCACACTGCACATTTTAATATTCATGTACATTTTCTTAGTGTGTGTTTTATAGATCGGTCTCACTGAGAACGTTTTATTGCGAGATTTTATGAAGCAATGGCAAACACTGGAAAACATATTTGTAAAACCACATGACCTCTTACATGTACATCTATTCATGTGCAAAATAAAGTCTATATTTTTTTTATACAGTGTCACCCTAGCAAATCTATTTTTAATTCAGCACCACGTTAGCAAAGCTATACGTAAAATGGTGCCCACTTACACACTTTTGAGACAATGTTTGTTTTTACCTGAAATTTTTTGGATCATATATCTGAAAATGATGTCGTAAATTGTAAAAGTTTACTGTGCTACCTTTGTTTTCACTGCCCCGTTTTTATAATGTGACAATCAACGAAGAGTGAGGATGCTTGTGCTCGTAACCAGACTTGAATTCCATGTGATTATATTGCTACTTGACGTTTCAATGCGGTAACTTTCGTCTCTGTATGTGTTTGTACTTTGTGTGAGTATGCTATATATACCAGATTACTCTCACACACGCTGTTTGTGAGATTTGCATTTAGTGTACATTCATGTATGTAAACTGTGCAGAAGTAGTTAGGTATTTCTTATAAAAGAAAACACAATTTTCTTTCACTACGAATATATAATACATTTTTAAATCGGAACTTAATGTTTATTTAATGGAAGAAGGACATTATTAATATTTTAAATTGTTTATATACCGGTACCAAAAGTCTATAATGTTGGATTATTATTATTTGTAATAGATATAATGATGTGTTACGTCATTGTATTACATGTACCACTAGGTGGCGCTTACGCACTGACCTGTGTCCCAGCCCATGAACCCTGGGATTTGTTATCATTAGAATTATTTTATTTTGAAGTTTTCCCGCAACGAGTCAGGAGAACTGCAATGGAGTATTTCTCCTTCGAATTTTAACTCAAGTACTCAATTTTGTCCAATTTAAGTGGTTTGGTGAATCCAACAGATGATACCGTCTTTTGTACATAACCTGCCACGGTCAGCACTATGTCCGGTACGAAAATGCTTCAGGGCCAAATTTATATACCTGTTAACTGTATTATATTAAGTTTAGATATATATTTTTGTTTCAAATATTTTAAGTTGCCAAATGTATTATAATATTTTCAAAAAAAATAATTTTGTTTATCTAAGCAGTTATCAAAAGAACACATATAAGATTTACAAATTAAATCTTGCGTTTTGTTTCGGCAATATTTTGTAAATAAGAATACACATGAGAAATGTTTGATAAAAGGGCAAAGTTATATTTCAAACTGAGTTTCACTTACTTTTTCATTAGAGTGAATCCAAAAAACATAAAAAAGGTGGCTGTAACGCCAAGTAATCCTTATGCCTAAAAATGGCTAGGTTGTGTTTGAATTCAATTATATTAATAAAACAAATATCAAACTGAGATAATCTTGGATGATATTATAAATATTAGCATAGAAAGATACTACCCATGTTTTTAAATTGTGCCTTGTTAATGATTATAATATTCTATGTGCTAAATGTTTATTAAACGTTCATGTTATATGATTTTTTTTCACTTCCATCTTGCGATTATTTTTTTTCGTTTCGCTAACATTAACAAAAATGGAGATATGCAATGATAATTAAATTCTATGTTTTGGTGTGTCTGGTATAGTATATAGTTAGCATTTTGCTTTGTATAAGCAAAAATGATTATCAAAATGTTGAAATATAGTTTTACATGAGGTGATGAACAATTTGGTATGTAAAAATATTGGGTAATTTAACAAAATATAAATGTAAAGTTGGGATATAGAACTTAAGATATCAAAGCATATCCACATATAATAACCACGTGGAGAAGTTACAGTTATGAATGTATATGTATATATAGTGGAAGACAACATAAACATAGGTAAATATATGAAACAGTTTAAATATTAGCCATTTTAAAATAGAAAAGAGAAACTTTTGTTAGGCGTAAAGAAAGATAAAATATGAATAACAATATAATAATGTATATTCACATAGTTTATGAACGTTTTTAGCTATGTGGGTATGAGTGTTGGTATTATGTGACAATATAGACATGGATAAAAAGAGAACGGTTACAACAATTGGTGTATTAAAACAGAATATATATTTTTGTTTTGGACTTTTCTTATACTTGTTTATAGTGTAACACTATAAACATAAGTAAAGGTATGATACGGTTAAATTATCTGACACTTAGAAATATAAACTAGATGTGTTTTATGTGTAAGATAATATTTAATAATAATATATATGTGAAAAGAATTTATGTTTAAAATGTTTAATTATTAGACATTTAAAAGAAGAAAGGATCGATTTTTATTGAATAAGCACAGATGAAATAAGAAAAGCAACATATTAAGGTACATTTACGTGTGTGTAGAAAAACTAGTTATGTGTGTATACAAATTGATTCTATGTGACAATATTAACATAGGTTGAATATTAACTATTGATGTATAAATAAAGAGATAATTAATTGGTATGTTTAAAAATTATGAAATACATTTTAATGTTACAATTTTCTAGAAATGACAATGACTCTTTCAAAAGTGTAGAAGGATATTTGTTAGTCATACAACTTTAGTACAGTTATGTTTACTGGTTTAATATAGATATTTTTCGTATTAATACAGATATAGAGTTAAAACATGAATAATCATCTAGCTTATGTTATATATTATATATCTAAATAATTAAATAGTTATACAATATGGTAATAATTAAAAAAGTTAAATGTCTTTTGTAAAGACCTATTTATTATGTTGACAAAAGGCTTTATTATAGCTATAGTTTATCTTTGAAAAATATGTTAACCTCGTTTACGTTAAAACTAGCCCCAACCTGTCCTTATTCTTCTTTTTCTTATTCTCTTTCTTCTTTATCGTCTTTGGGATGCATAATTTGTGAAAAAACAATGTTACAACCTATTTATGTTCATGCTTTTTTTTGTTTCATAAATGAGTCTTAAGTAATGCACTTTTAATGTCAAAGGTCTTGGGAGAATATAAAAAAAGGAATACAGCTATACGAATATCTAAAGTCAAACCAATTTGCAATTTTTTTCTTACAAGAAATTCATTGTGAATGTACATCATATAATATATGGGAAAAACAATGGGATGATGAAGCGTTCTTCTCTGGTAATAGTAAAATCAGTGCGGGCGTGGGCATTCTTCTTAATTAAACTTTGTCATATAAGGTTGTGGAATACAAACATATAGTTGAAAGTTGACTTTAGTCATTAAAACTTTTAATAAATGAAAAAGAATACACTTAGTTAAACATATACGGACCAAACAATGACAAGTAGACTGTTTAAATACATTAGAAAAAATATATTATAGATAATGACAGTGACACATTTATTATAGGCGGTGACTTCACACTATTATAGACGCTAGAAAAGACAAAAAGAACGGAAATCTCAACAACAGTAAACATAAAAGAAAAAAAATTAATTAAATTATTGAAAATAACGATATCCATGATATATGGAGAATTTTAAACCCGGATTCGTGTCACTACACATGGCACTCTAATCATAAACCACCTATTTATAGCAGACTTGACTACTTTCTAGTTTCATCAAATCTCTTAAACTCGATTACTTAATGTAAGATTTCTGTTGGTATCCGGTCGGACCACTCAATCGGGTATTTCAATATTAATACAGATCATGAAGCGCATGGTCAAGGATATTTTAAACATAATAACAGTGTAATTTTAGAAAAAGAATATCAAGAAATAATAAGATTAGCTATTACGGATATAACAGAAATAAATAAAAGTTCGAATCCAAATACCATCTGGGAACTATTAAAAGATACAGTACGAAACGAAACAATAAAATATACTTCAAAGAAAAGAAAAATAAATCGAAATTTAGAAAATAGTCTTAAAGAAGAAATAGATAAATTAGATGAAGCATTGTCAAACGATCCAAATAACCCTAACCTTTTAGATATTTTAAACAATAAAAAAAATGAATTAACAAATATAATAGATATAAAAACAAACGGTATTATATTACGAGCTAAGGCTCAACGGATTGAAGGTGCTGAAAAAAAGACTACATAATTTTCAAATTTAGAAAAAAGAGGGCAATATCTAAAACAGTAACAAGACTCACATGTGCTAATCTTGAGATAACAAAATCCAAAGATATATTAAAAGTAACAAAACAATTTTATAAAGAACTATACAGCAAGTTTCAAACAAGTGACGAACATTTGATTTTTTTTCAATAATTATAATATTAATGAATTAAATGATAATCAACAAGTATAATGTAATGGCATTGTAACTGAATATGAGTTAAAAAAGGCTTTAAAAGAGATGAAAAAGAATAAGAGTCCAGGGTCCGATGGGTTATCAACAGAATTTTATAAATTATTTTGGAATGGGATAAAACAATTTTACATTGAATCGATACTACTCGTACATCACCATTGCAGAAGCAAGGTTTTATAACGCTTCTACCTAAAAAAGACAAAGACCTTTCATTATTGACAAACTGGAGACCAATAAGCTTATTAAATATAGACTATAAAATTGCGACAAAAATATAGCTAATAGAATGAAAAAGGTATTACCAGACATTATTGATAACAGTCAGACAGGATTATTAAAAGAACGTTACATAGTTAAAGAATTTATCAAATGGATAAAATTATTTTATAATGATGCACAAAGTTGTGTATCAAATATTGGTTATTCCTCAGATTATTTTGATACAAAAAGAAGAGTTAGACAAGGATGCCCTCTTTCTCCACATTTGTTTATATTATCTATAGAAATTCTTTATAAATCTATATAAATATATATCTTTATATATATATCTATATATATATAAATAACGATAACAGTATAGATACGCAAACATATTATCAAATATACTGCTTTTGCAGACGATGCCACATTTTTGTTCAATGGAAATCATAATCCTCTTTTGAAACTTTAATATTATTTATTGATAGATTTAGCTAAATATCTGGTTTAAAGTTAAATTTTAAAAATCTATTATTCTCCGTGTGGGCTCTTTAAAAACATCCATTGACATATTTTGTAAAAAAAAAATTGTTTGGACTAATGAAAAAGCATTAACACTGGGAATTGTTTTCACGAAGTTTAAAAATAAAATCAAAGATTTAAACTACGATCCAAAAATAAAACGATTTCAAAACTGTCTTGATAACTGGGATAAACATAAATTTTCGATATTAGGAAAAATCACAGTAATAAAACATTTGCATTATCAAAACTAATTTTCCCATTAACAGTGCTTGATTCACCTAACATAAACACTATAAACTTAATCAAAAATAAAATGTTTTGTGGGAGGGGAAACCAGACAAAGTTAAACGTAAAACTTTTATACAAAATATTGAAATTGATGATATGAAGATGACAGATATAAAACTTTTTTATAAATTCATTTAAAGCAAGTTGGGTTAAACGATTATCAGATGTAAACAATAAAGGCGCATGGAAGAATATATACTTGTCGTCAATTGAAAAATATGGTGGAAATTTCATCTTTGAGAATAACTTTAATTGCAAAGATGGTTATTCTATGTTTAGCGAAACGCCTTTTCATGTAACATAATAGAATCATGGTCAAAAATTAATATTAACACCAATATTGAAGATGCTAATATAGTAAAGCAATATATATGGAATAATTATTTCATTAAAAGTAGAGGCAGTTTGTTATTTTACAAATCATGGTTACAACTAGGAATTAAAACAGTATATGATATATATGATTCTAGACACAAGACGTTTTTATACTTTTGAACGATTAAAACAATTATACAATATTAGTCATTCAGAATTTCTCAATTATTTTACTATTACCAAAAGCATACCAAAAAAATTTAAACAAATTATTAAAACAGAGAATATAATAAAAACTGAAAAAAACACCTTTATTACATCAGGTGAGGAAATGTAATTCTCCAAATAGAATGTTATATAGTATTCAAATTTAGTTAATTAATAACGATAATGAAATAAAACCTCATTTAAAACGGAAAGAACTATTTAACAACCTTGACCGGAAAACCATTCACTGTCTACGTTTCAAAATTATAAGCAGCACTTGAGATGAAAATAAACTTTAGAACATTTATTTTGGGAATGTCATTTTGTTAGAGCCTTTTGGGCTCAGGTCTATAACTTTTGTATTTCAAACAACCAACCTTTCAATATCTGTTATCAAAATATATCGTTAGGGTTATATAACTCTTCATCATTTCATTTACTTAACTGTATAATATTACTTGCTAAATACACGATGACAGTTCCCAGTATTGAAGCATTCATACCACATCTACAAAAAGACAAGCAAATAGAAAAACGTATTGCAATTAACAAAAACAAACTTAGGTCACACGAAAATAAATGGGAAAACATGTAAACTATAATAACGTAAACTATTCTGCATACAGCTTCTCATCTTCTCATCTGTAAATTTCTACATGTCATATATTTGCTCTTTCTCTACTCTCTATAATCAAGTTTTAATATTTTCTTTCTATATTCACCTTTAAAATATTACTTGTAAGACATTGTATGCATGTTATGTTATCTAAAGTTTCAAAATTATATAGCTTGTATTGATACATGAATAGTTTTTGTATAACATTGTATTATGTCTTACATGGAATAACAAATATTCATCACAAAAAAAATATTTTAAGTTTATTTTAACTTTTATTTCAAGGAAATGTGAAATAAAAGATTTTATGAGCATATGTGTATTAAACTATTCCGTTCCTTCTAACCACCCTTCGCATCATTAATTTATCAAAATCGGATTTTAGGGTTGCACACATATCAATCGGAGCTAGTGACGTCATCTGCGGGAACACATGTTTTTACGTTTATAAGGATAAACTCCTTAACATGCATCTAATGTTATACATTTCACACTGAAACTAAGGATTTATATCAATCGATATGTTCATATTGACTCTGTATAGTACTCCATGTACTGCCTATTCCTATTATGACAATATATAACAAAGCGCACAACATAAAGTAAAACTCTTGATATCATGGCTTTGGGTCACTACAACATCAAAACCATCAACAGTTTATAGTAGTTTCTTTTGATTGTATACTTGCAATACTACGAATATGTTGTACGTTTTTAATCATACATATTTTTTTCAAAACTGTATAAATAACGCTCGCAGCAGTTACGTTAACGGAGGCAAATTATTTACAAGATAACTTAGCAGTAACGTGAACGTGCAAACATAATTTGTAAGTTAACATGGCAGTTACGTAAACGGACGAACATAATTTGTAAAGTAACTTAGCAGTTTTGTGAACGGACAAACATTATTTGTAAGGTAACGTTGCAGTCACATGAACGGATGAACATAATTTGTAAGGTAAAATAGCAGTTATGTAAACGGACGAACATAATTTATAACGTAACATAGCAGTTTCGTGAACGGACGAACATTATTTGTAAGGTAACGTTGCAGTCACATGAACGGATGAACTTTATTTGTACTGTAACATTGCAGTCACATAAACGGACGAACATTATTTGTAAGGTAATATGGCAGTTACGTAAACGGACGAACATAATTTGTAAGGTAGCATGGCAGTTTTGTAATATGTAAACGGACAAACATAATTTATAGGATAACATATCCGTTTCGTAAACGGACGAATATAATTTGTAAGGTAACATATCCATTTCGTGAACGGACGAACATTATTTGTAAGGACATTATTTGTAAGGTAACGTTGCAGTCACATGAACGGATGAACATTATTTGTAAGGTAACGTAGCAGTCACGTTGACGGATGGACATTATTTGTAAGGTAACGTAGATGTTTTGTGAACGAAAAAAAACCCTATATTTGTAAGGCAGTGTTTAAACAAATTCTTGTTGATATGGCAAAATGAAACAGAAATTGGAATGATTCCAAACTAAAATAAATAAAACACGCGTTTTACAAGTGGTGTTTTAAATATTTAGACTTTTAAATTATATATTTTAAAACTACAGATTGTAATGGTATCGGCTATTAAATAGAGATTAATATGTTTACTATGTTATGAATGATTTACCATGAAAGTACGTGATTTTTCAGATCCATTGTTTCTTAAATATTATAAACATAAAAATAATGTCATTTTGTCTGATCTGTCATTTGTAGAGCATGCGAAATAGTTTGATAAAGACGATATTCTTTCTAAGAACAAATACTTAGAAGCATTACGTACGTACATTTGCTTAACACTACACAGTGTTCAAACCAACGTAATTTAGTAGCGTATGCACTGGTTAACAATTTGAATTCGCCGTTTATACGACAATGTACACATCATATTTTCACGTTAACGTATACACAGTCCTTTGTAAAAGTTTGTTTTTAAGATTCTGATTTATTGTTTTCTTTGCAGAATATAGAAATGAAAAGTTTATTTCAGTTTTATTTAGTAGAATTACGTTGTTAAATGTTAGGTGTTGTTAAAAGTCGATTGGTAATGTAAACTGGTTACTTCTTGTCAAAATATATCACTTGCATACTATAAAGGAAAATGTATATCATCCGTGCTATCTGAGATTTCTTTAGTATAGAATTTATATGATATGCTATATTAGAAGAGTTTCTTTAACATACAAGGACGTAACCCAATCGTAATGCTCTGAGTGTCCGGGATGTGACAAGTATACCTTCTGCTGAGCATAATTACAATTCCTAAAAAAGCTCTGCTTGGAAACCTCAAGGTATGCATATACGCTCTTTGTAATATATCGCTGTACAATATATTTAAGTGGATACTTGTCATTAGTATCATCGTTCTGTTTAAACGTAACTGTCGCTTTCATCACGTTTGCTATGTATTTGAATATGACCATGTTTCTTTAAGTTCTGGATTCCATTAACAGCCATCTGGATTCCATTGACAGCCTATCACTAACTGAATTACCCAGATAAATTGGAGACCAATTAACTTAAATTAAATATTAACTTTGAGTTATTAAAAAAATAGTATATTTTATGAATAATTGAAAAAAACTTACATAATAAATATAAAACAACTATATCTCGAACAAGTTCTTGAAATTGTCAAATCGAAACATTAATGACAGATTTATGGGCTATAAATTGTCAAAAGTAAAAACCTGTGTTATTGGACTTTTGAGTACATTCTCGCATCTGCATTTTGGTCTGGATCTTTAATAAACTTACCATGTAGTTCCCTAATGTCATGGCAACAGTTTGAAAAGAGATTCTTTAAAAACATATATCTGAATTGTGTCCCTTTAACGATTAAAAATCATTAAATGGCTACAGTTTTCTGTACAAATGAGAAATTTTATGTTTTAGTTGGTATCTTTTAAAAGGTTTCATCATTCGACTAGATTCAATTAAAAACAGAATTATACTACAAACAAACACGCATTGGTTTCCATTTGACAAATCAGTTTGCTTAACATTAAATGTCATGTTTTTGTTTCAAAATCTTCATGTCTATATATAATGTACACAGACGTATTGGGTATATACTATGTAGTCATTTTCTATGCAACTAAAATATGTCAATTTTTTTCAATCTAAACTTTCTAAACTGTACTTATTTCACGGAAGAAAAAAACGACACAAAGAAGAAGGGAGTATTTAACATAAACTAAAAGCGTGAACATACAACAATTCAATTTCAACAGACAAAAGAATAAAATTGGTTCACACAATTTGCTCGCAATTTAAATGCAATACATGAAAGTTTCACCTCATTAGGTAAGCACTTGACATTGTAAAAATGTTAGCGTCGTCGTAAAGTCATATAATATTAATTTTTCAGAACTTTTATTAGATAAAACACTGTATTTCTAGATAAAGCTAAAGATGCTTGTCTAAATGAAGCAAAATTGCATAAAACTAATAGTTGTTTTGCATATATAAATAGAAACGCAAATCCCCAAATGTTCATTTTCTTCTAATTATGCTGTTGATAATTTCATTTTGTTTGGTGATAATAACGAGTAAATGTGCAAATAGTAATGTTTAATATACTAGTATGTAAGCAGCCGGTAAGCAAATGTCATATTACTGTGAATGGTTTCAGTCCTTAAACAACTCGCCAAAACTGATTTTTTTCAATAAAGGACGAGGTATATAAATCTGTTGTAATCTAATACAGGATATATGTATTGATTCCCCTCCAGATTTTGTTTTTAAATTGTTTTAAATATTTTTACAATCACGCATCGCACAGGAGTTCTTTTTAACTATTTTCTTTATAATTATTATTATTAAAAAGCTAATATTAAATATTGAAAGAACAAAAAAAAACCAAAGAACATGCAGTTTTATCAGTTTCAGATGATGTTAATGTCTATAAATAAGTAAATATTACATAATTCTTTGACTTATTAATAGATGATGTTACATAGTCTTTCTTTGAGATTATATATATTATACAAGTATGTAACACAACTTATATATCCATGTTAAGTACTTGTACGAAGTTATCTTATTTTGTTTACAACGCACTGGCAGCGGGTTCTGTTTAACCAGCATTTCTTTGGTTTACCGTTTTAACCGATTTTAGAATGGTGATATTCGCCTATTCTGTAACATATGTGAATTAAACGTAATGCAGTTTTACTGAATCCAATGCAAATCACCACGGCTACAAAGTCATAGAATATATTTCTTTAAACTTATGTTTCCAATAGATACTTGTGTGAATACCCTGTAAGATTGTTCTCCGTTTATATGGTTTTGTATTGTGTAAGTATTTTTTTTAAAAAGTGCTATCAGTTTAGGTCTGCCTTTTCGCTTTTCTATGTATGGTGTAATAAATACATCGGGTAACAAACTACTTGACTGATGTCATAGTAGTGACATAAAAACAGTCAGTGGGCGTGTCGAAGACGATGCAGGTAAATGATAACCAAATTGCAATAGCCTTATCGATTATGTTTTGTGTTCACACGAGTTGTTTCCCATTGTCAGTAATTTTATTGTACATGATTTTTAAACGTGCTCCACGCGTACGTATATACAGCACGGTAAAACATGTTTACTTTGTTAATAAACGCAAACGGTGAGCTAACGGAAATCGGTCTACTCGGCGTTGTCCCTCCACTTTCCATTAAGTCACATGATTAAACATAAGCAAACAGCTAGCGGGGGTGTTTTATCTGTTAGCAAACGTTTAAAGCGAACATGTCGTTCAGTTCACTTCTGTTATCTAACGTTTGCAAACAAATTAAGCATTTAAGCGAAATGAACGCAGCCCAGGTTAATTTTCCACGCGAGTATGTAGCCGGTGTTGCGCAGAAAAGCGATTATTCTTAAGTAAGTTGTATTGGGATAATGAACAAGTAAATATTTATAAAGAAGTCATAGCTAGTGAATTGTTGTGGAATTATATCATCAGAATTAGATTTAGACACTGGATCAGATACTTTAACATCGTGTGTATGAGAAAACGTTTTCAATATCTGGTCGTTCGTAAACTATATCATATAGAAAGGTAAACAAACCAAAGAAAAGGCCAAGTAGTTAAGTATGTGACAAACTGTGTAGACTTCAAGTTATGTTAGACAAACTAGGATCATATTTAGAATGTCTAAAGTTGTTGAAAATATAATAATTTTATAAAATAGCTTTTCTTTAGCCAATTGTTTATATTTTGCAGATATTAAAACCGGTATCAAGAAATTTAGTGTTGAAACATCATGCAACTGACGTCATAGTGTTAATTACTTGATATGATTTTTAAGTTTTAAGTAGCTTATTTCATCTAAGTGTCAATATTTTGAAGTTGTAACAACTGATACCGAAAAAGATAGTGCTGAATGGCATCCATGCAACTTATCGGGTAGCCTGATGTGGCAAACTGTAGTATGTTTGTATACTTAAATACAAAAACTTATGATGTACACATATTATTCCAGTGTAAATAGGTAAATACCAACCTGCTTGTACTGGCATGTCGCCGCAATATTTGTAATCAATAGGTATTTTATGTTTGCAAATACAGTAAACTTATACGTAAATGTTGTAATTAAAATGTAAGTGATTAACTCGTTATATGTTTAATGATATATCACCTCATCTGTTTGTTAATAAAATGTAAAAGCATACTATTGTTTTTCTCCTTCAATATATTTACTAATATTATAATTTGAAACGACTGTAATTTTTTTTATTTTATACTCTAATGTATGTTCATAGGTTTATCCCCTACATGGAAAATTATATAATAGTTGTAGCCACGTTCATATAACCATATAAAACTGGTTTATCCCTACATGGAAAATGATATAATAGTTGTAGCCATGTTCAAATGATGTAATAGTTGTAGCCATGTTCATATAACCATATAAAACTAGTTTATCCCCTACATTGAACATGATATTATAGCTTTTTTTTTAATCACCTTCAGATGATCCATTTATTCTCCCCGTCGCATGGTGGGACAGGGATCGGGGAGGACCATCCCCTGTCACACCTTACATCATATACAACAATTTATATATATGTGTATTCAATACTGATATTCTTAATGTAAGTAGTGATATTTGCGATGAGTGAATTCTTTTCAAGAAAAATAATTAAAAGGTGATTTTACAAAAGTAAAACTGAAAACAATATTCTAAAGCTATCTGTGTGGTTCCTATCTATAACGATATATATTTACTTGCATATTGTTAAATTCAATGTAAACAGTATTTATGATTGTTTTTACTTTCAAGTCCCTGTTCAGCAGAGATACATATGATTTAATTTAGTGATAGGAACTAAATTAAATTAATAATAAAGCATTTTAATCATAAATTCCCAATCTTGATTTAATTTATTTACAGAATTGTTTTTTTTATTGCGATATGTCTATAAGTACAGTGTAATAATTCTAGTTTATTTTTCAATGCCTATATTGATAATGGACATTTTTGCTGCTTGGAGCAGAATATATAATGTTTGATTTCTAGTAAAATTTGCAATTGAATCTGAGTTAGTTGCTTTCTTCCATCTCGTCATTTGGATTCGTTCATCACACGCTCGCAGCTGGGCAACCTCCATCTCTTCATTTTGATCGGTTCATCACACACGCATTGCTGGGAAACTTCCATCTCGTCATTTGGATTCATTCATCACACGCTCGCTGTTTGGCGACCTCCACCTCGTCATTTGGACTCGATTATCAGATGCACGCTGCTGGGCGACATCCATCTCGTCATTTGGACTCGTTCATCACATGCCCGCTGCTGGGCGAACTCAATCTCGTCATTTGGACTCGTTCAATACATGCCCGCTGCTGGGCAACATCCATCTCGTCATTTGGACTCGTTCATCAGATGCGAGCTGCTGGGCGACCTCCAGCTCGTCATTTGGAATCGTTCATCACACGCGCGCTGTTAAACGACCTCCATCTCGTCATTTGGACTCGTTAATCACAAGCGCATTGCTTGGTGACCTCTAGCTCGTCATTTGGACTCTTTCATCACACGCGCACTGCTGGATGACATCCATCTCGTCATTTGGATTTGTTAATTACACGCACACTGCTGGACGACCTCCATCTCGTCAGTTGGACTCGTTCATTACACGCACGCTGCTGGACGACCTACATATCGTCATTTGGACTCGTTTGTCACATGTACTTTGCTGGACGACCTCCATCTCTTCCTATGGACTGGTTTATTACATGCACGTTGCTGGGCGACCTCTATCTCATCATTTTGATGCGTTCATTACACGCACGTTGTTGGGCAACTTCCATCTCGTCATTTGGATTCGTTCATCACACGCGCGCAGCTGGGCGACCTCCATCTCTTCATTTTGACCGGTTCATCACACACGCGTTGCTGGGCAACTTCCATCTCGTCATTTGGAATCGTTCATCACACGCTCGCTGCTTGGCGACCTCCACCTCGTCACTTGGACTCGATTATCAGATACATGCTTCTGGGCGACACCCATCTCGTCATTTAGACCCGTTCATCACACGCAAACAAATGGGCAACCTCCATTTCGTCATTTGAACTCGTTCATTACACGCGAGCTGCTCGGACACCTTCATCTCGTCATTTTGACTCGTTTATCACACGCGCACTGCTTGGCGACACCCATCTCGTCATTTGGACTTGTTCATTACATGCGCGCTGGTGGGCCACCTCAATCTCGTCATGTAGACTCGTTCATCACCTCACATGCTAGGCAACATCTATCTCGTCATTTGGACTCGTTCATTACATGCGCGCTGCTAGGCGACTTCCATCTAGTCATTTGAACTCGTTCATTTCACACACACTGCTGGGCGACCTTTATCTCGTCATTTGTACTCGTTCAATACATACGCGCTGCTGGGCGACCTTCATCTCGTCATTAATACTAGTTCATCACACGAGCACTAATAGGCGACCTCTATCTCATCATTTGTTCTCGTTCATTACGCATGCGCTGCTGGGCGACCTCCACCTCTTCATTTGGACTCGTTCATCACACGAGCACTGCTAGGCGATCTCCATCTTGTCATTTGGACTCGTTCATTACATACGCGCTGCTGGACTACCTCGATCTCGCCATTTGAACTCGTTCATCATGCGCGCGCTGCTTGGCGACCTCCATCTCGTCATTTGGACTCGTTCATTACACGCGCGCTGCTGGACGATCTACATCTCGTCATTTGGACTCGTTCTTTTCATGGCGCTGGTTGGACACCTCAATCTCGTCATTTTGACTCGTTCATCACACGCGCACTGCTGGGCGACCTCTATCTCATCATTTGTACTCGTTCATTACATACGCGCTACTGGGCTACCTCAATCTCGTCATTTGGAATCGTTTATCACACGCTCGCTGCTTGGCGACCTCCACCTCGTCACTTGGACTCGATTATCAGATGCACGCTTCTGGGCGACACCCATCTCGTCATTTAGATCCGTTCATCACACGCAAACAAATGGGCAACCTCCATTTCGTCATTTGAACTCGTTCATTACACGCGAGCTGCTCGGACACCTTCATCTCGTCATTTTGACTCGTTTATCACACGCGCACTGCTTGGCGACACCCATCTCGTCATTTGGACTTGTTCATTACATGCGCGCTGGTGGGCCACCTCAATCTCGTCATGTAGACTCGTTCATCACCTCACATGCTAGGCAACATTTATCTCGTCATTTGGACTCGTTCATTACATGCGCGCTGCTAGGCGACTTCCATCTAGTCATTTGAACTCGTTCATTTCACACACACTGCTGGGCGACCTTTATCTCGTCATTTGTACTCGTTCAATACATACGCGCTGCTGGGCGACCTTCATCTCGTCATTTATACTAGTTCATCACACGAGCACTACTAGGCGACCTCTATCTCGTCATTTGTTCTCGTTCATTACGCATGCGCTGCTGGGCGACCTCCACCTCTTCATTTGGACTCGTTCATCACACGAGCACTGCTAGGCGACCTCCATCTTGTCATTTGGACTCGTTCATTACATACGCACTGCTGGACTACCTCGATCTCGCCATTTGAACTCGTTCATCACGCGCGCGCTGCTTGGCGACCTCCATCTCGTCATTTGGACTCGTTCATTACACGCGCGCTGCTGGACGACCTACATCTCGTCATTTGGACTCGTTCTTTTCATGGCGCTGGTTGGACACCTCAATCTCGTCATTTTGACTCGTTCATCACACGTGCACTGCTGGGCGACCTCTATCTCATCATTTGTACTCGTTCACTACATACGCGCTACTGGGCGACCTCCACCTCTTCATTTGGACTCGTTCATCACACGAGCACTGCTAGGCGACCTCCATCTTGTCATTTGGACTCGTTCATTACATACGCGCTGCTGGACTACCTCGATCTCGCCATTTGAACTCGTTCATCACGCGCGCGCTGCTTGGCGACCTCCATCTCGTCATTTGGACTCGTTCATTACATGCGCGCTGCTGGACGATCTACATCTCGTCATTTGGACTCGTTCTTTTCATGGCGCTGGTTGGACACCTCAATCTCGTCATTTTGACTCGTTCATCACACGCTGCACTGCTGGGCGACCTCTATCTCATCATTTGTACTCGTTCATTACATACGCGCTACTGGGCCTACCTCCATCTCGTCATTTGGAATCGTTCATCACACGCTCGCTGCTTGGCGACCTCCACCTCGTCACTTGGACTCGATTATCAGATGCACGCTTCTGGGCGACACCCATCTCGTCATTTAGATCCGTTCATCACACGCAAACAAATGGGCAACCTCCATTTCGTCATTTGAACTCGTTCATTACACGCGAGCTGCTCGGACACCTTCATCTCGTCATTTTGACTAGTTTATCACACGTGCACTGCTTGGCGACACCCATCTCGTCATTTGGACTTGTTCATTACATGCGCGCTGGTGGGCCACCTCAATCTCGTCATGTAGACTCGTTCATCACCTCACATGCTAGGCAACATCTATCTCGTCATTTGGACTCGTTCATTACATGCGCGCTGCTAGGCGACTTCCATCTAGTCATTTGAACTCGTTCATCACACGAGCACTACTAGGCGACCTCTATCTCGTCATTTGTTCTCGTTCAATACATACGCGCTGCTGGGCGACCTTCATCTCGTCATTTATACTAGTTCATCACACGAGCACTACTAGGCGACCTCTATCTCGTCATTTGTTCTCGTTCATTACGCATGCGCTGCTGGGCGACCTCCACCTCTTCATTTGGACTCGTTCATTACACGAGCACTGCTAGGCGACCTCCATCTTGTCATTTGGACTCGTTCATTACATACGCGCTGCTGGACTACCTCGATCTCGCCATTTGAACTCGTTCATCACGCGCGCGCTGCTTGGCGACCTCCATCTCGTCATTTGGACTCGTTCATTACACCCGCGCTGCTGGACGACCTACATCTCGTCATTTGGACTCGTTCTTTTAATGGCGCTGGTTGGACACCTCAATCTCGTCATTTTGACTCGTTCATCACACGTGCACTGCTGGGCGACCTCTATCTCATCATTTGTACTCGTTCATTACATACGCGCTACTGGGCTACCTCCATCTCGTCATTTGGAATCGTTCATCACACGCTCGCTGCTTGGCGACCTCCACCTCGTCACTTGGACTCGATAATCAGATGCACGCTTCTGGGCGACACCCATCGCGTCATTTAGACCCGTTTATCACACGCAAACAAATGGGCAACCTCCATTTCGTCATTTGAACTCGTTCATTACACGCGCGCTGCTCGGACACCTTCATCTCGTCATTTTGACTCGTTTATCACACGCGCACTGCTTGGCGACACCCATCTCGTCATTTGGACTTGTTCATTACATGCGCGCTGGTGGGCCACCTCAATCTCGTCATGTAGACTCGTTCATCACCTCACATGCTAGGCAACATCTATCTCGTCATTTGGACTCGTTCATTACATGCGCGCTGCTAGGCGACTTCCATCTAGTCATTTGAACTCGTTCATTTCACACACACTGCTGGGCGACCTCTTATCTCGTCATTTGTTACTCGTTCAATACATACGCGCTGCTGGGCGACCTTCATCTCGCCATTTATACTAGTTCATCACACGAGCACTACTAGGCGACCTCTATCTCGTCATTTGTTCTCGTTCATTACGCATGCGCTGCTGGGCGACCTCCACCTCTTCATTTGGACTCGTTCATCACACAAGCACTGCTAGGCGACCTCCATCTTGTCATTTGGACTCGTTCATTACATACGCGCTGCTGGACTACCTCGATCTCGCCATTTGAACTCGTTCATCACGCGCGCGCTGCTTGGCGACCTCCATCTCGTCATTTGGACTCGTTCATTACACGCGCGCTGCTGGACGACCTACAACTCGTCATTTGGACTCGTTCTTTTCATGGCGCTGGTTGGACACCTCAATCTCGTCATTTTGACTCGTTCATCACACGCGCACTGCTGGGCGACCTCTATCTCATCATTTGTACTCGTTCATTACATACGCGCTACTGGGCTACCTCCATCTCGTCATTTGAACTCGTTCATCACGCGCGCGCTGCAGGGCGACCTCCATCTCATCATTTGGACTCGTTCATTACACGCACGCTGCTGGACGGCCTTCATCTCGTCATTTGGACTAGTTCTTTACATGGTTCGGGTGGGTCACCTCAATCTCGTCATTTAGATTCGTTCATCACACGCTCACTTCTGGGCGACCTTCATCTCGTCATTTGTACTCGTTCATTACATATGCGCTGTTGGGCGACTTTCATCTCGTCATTTGTACTCGTTTATTACGCACGCGCTGCTGGGCGACCTCCAACTCGTCATTTGGACTCGTTCATCACACAAGCACTGCTAGACGATCCCCATATTGTGATTTGAACTGGTTCATTACATACGCGCTGCTGGCATACCTCCATCTCGTTATTTGAACTCGTTCATTACACGTGCGTTGCTGGACGACCTTCATCTTGTCATTTAGACTCGTTCTTTATATGGCGCTGGTGGGCGACATCTATCTCGCCATTTGTACTCGTTCATTACATACGCGCTGCTGGGCGACCTCTATCTCGTCATTTGGACTTGTTCATTACATGCGCGCTGGTGGCCCACCTCAGTCTCATCATTTAGACTCGTTCATCATACGTGCACTGCTGGGCGACATCTACCTCGCCATTTGTACTCATTCATTACATGCGCGCCGCTGGGCGACCTCCATCTCGTCATTTGAACTCATTCATTACACACGCACTGTTCGGCGACCTCTATCTCGTCATTTGAACTCGTTCATTACATACGCGCTGCTGGGTCATATTCGTCTCGTCATTTTGACTCGTTCATTATACACGCACTGCTGGGCGTTCTCCATCTCGTCATTTGGACTGGTTAATTACACGCGCGCTTCTGGGCGACCTCCATCTCGTCATTTGAACTCGTTCACCACACATGAACTGCTAGGCGACCTCCATCTCGCCATTTGGATTGGTTCATTTCACGCGCGCTGCTGGGTCACCTCCTGCTTGGCGACCTTCATATCGTCATTTGTACTAGTTCATTACGCACGCTCTGCTGGGTGACCTCCACCTCGTAATTTGGACTCGTTCATTACGCACGCACCGCTTGGCGACCTTTTTCTCTTCATTTGGACCCGTTCATTACACGCGAGTTGCTGTTTCATATCCACCTCCTCATTTAAACTCGTTCATCACACGCGCACTGCTGGGCGACCTCCACCTCGTCATTTGGACTCGTTCATTACACGTGCGCTGCTGGGTCACATCCACCTCGTCATTTAGATTCGTTCATTACACGCGCGCTGCTAGGCGACCTCCACCTCGTCATTTGGATTCGCTCATCACACGTGCTCTGCTGATCGTCATTTGAATTCGTTCATATATAGACACCCTTACACAATATACTGCTAATGACTCATTTGGTACGTCATTTAATAATTTTAAATGAAAAAAATATTTTAGTTTAACCTGTGCGATTAGGCCAAGTTACGATGTCTGTTACCAATACATTATTTTGGTATGGTTTCAATAAATATCTTTAATACAATAACGCCTCAGAAAATATATTTATGCATGATTTATTGGAAAAAAGTGTTTGTTACAACTATACATACTTTTTCCCTGATGTACTACCGAATAGTAAAATACGGACAGGAGAGATAAGATTCACAGAACAGTCACCACAACGTCTAATACATAACCAATGTATGAGCTAATCATAACAACTACAATGTAAACGTACCGCCTTGGAAATGTAATGTTCATTTCAATTTCGTCTGTGATCAAAACTGCTGAACGGATTACTGTAGATAGATTGACGACTCGTGTTTTAAATTTCATTGTCAGATATATTTTCACCAATTATTACATGCTGCATTTAAATAAATCGTTTGAAATCATAAATAATTATGTTTGCATCATATTGAGTAAATGTAGCAGTACTTGACAATGTCATCAGCACATTATGTATAATTTATAGAGCTGAAGGAATGGCCTCTGAACAAATATCTCCCTTTTCTTACCATGGGCTTACGTTTAGAGTTACCATCTGTTATGCTTTTAAATCTTCCTCCTTTAAACCTTTTACTCTAGAAATAATATATGTTGCTCATGCGCCAAATGTTTAAGTCCCAAACATGTGTTCGATATTACAGGATTACTTGGAAGAAAGAATTTAATACTCTCAGGTTCATTTGAAATAATTACACGTACTACCGTTTGTAATTTGTTTAATAGTGTAATAATTACACGTACTACTGTTTGTAATTTGTTTGATAGTGAAATGATTACACGTACTACTGTTTGTTATTTGTTTGATAGTGAAATAATTACACGTACTACTTTTTGTAATTTGTTAGATAGTGAAATGATTACACATACTACTGTTTGTGATTTGTTTGATAGTGAAATAATTACACGTACTACTGTTTGTGATTTGTTTGATAGTGATAGTGAAATATTCCGTATTACTGTTTGTAATTTGTTTGATGGTGAAATAATTACACGTACTAGTGTTTGTAATTTGTTTGATAGTGTTTTTTTTTCTACAGTTCTTGACAGCTGAGCAATTCAATTAAATTCAATTTAATTCGTTTATTTCGGCTCAGAAATATTTACATGTTTATCGACAACACTTGACGGCAGCATAAATGTAACATGCATGCGAATATATGAGAAGAGTATAATAACACTTGTACAGTACAAGTATAACTCAAATAAACAGAAGTGTCTGTTTTAAACACTTATAATATTCAAACGAAGTAATATTTCTACGAACATGACATGTATTATTTACTTTGTCTTAAGCAGTTGATTAATTTACTAGGTATTTATTTAATACCGTTTAACTTCATGTATTAATACAATACAACGACCTCTGATTAATATTGTAATATATATTATCAAATGAAGTCAATAAAATCAAGTATTTACTTATAGACATAACTGTAGCTATTGGCTATATTCAGCACGGGTTAATCGCCGTCACGCCGTTTAGATTTTACAAGTCCGTAATGCCTCATATATGAAATACACAGGTATAATGCCCATGATTTAGATAAAAATCGTCGTGTCAGTTAAACTGTTCTTTTACGCAACACACGTGCGTTTGAATCACTCACAATTACAGTAATAACGGATTACGTCTGACGACAACATGTGGATCAATCGAATACATTCTATTTATTAACTATTGGCTTACTTTTAATTGCATAAGATATAAGAAATGATATAAATAATCTTTATTTCCTCCATATACGAAGAGATTATACATATTATGCAAACATGATAAATTGGAATTATTTGAAAAGATTTATTAATACATATAGTCACAATTTCAACATTGTCTAACAATCAATATTAAGACAGCCTTAATCGAAACGAAACGTCAAGACAACATTAATACAGCAATCATTCACAAACAAACACGCACGCATATTAAATAGATTTATATCAAATAATGATTATGTTAATTAGATTATCAGCACGCTGGCAACAGTTTATGTTTACATGATTTCATTTTCATTCCATATCCTTTTGCATCCAATATCGTTTAATACATATTATGTCATAATATAGTGGACCGTCTTCAAGAAAGTTTGAAATATTTCACCCTAGTTTTACCATCTATATGTATGTTAAAAGAGACTAAACCACTGAACATTTCTAGTAGTTGTAATTTCGGTGTATAAGCACACAGTTTTGCATAATTTTCCGGGTCCAACGATCGTGACAGGTTAACCCATAACTTAGACCTTATACAGTCTTTATGATTGCAAAACAAAATTATATGAAGTGCAATATTTTCAGTTGCTATGTCATAAGTATTTCTTCATATATTTTAGAAAAGCAGATCAGTATGAATGCTGAAGAGCATTGTATTTTACATATTTTAAACTTTTGACTAAATTTCCACAGAGTACATGGTTCGTATTTTGAATGAACAAGATGAAATTTGCTTAAGGTAGCGTCGCATTAGAGTCTGTTTCTCCAGTCAAATTCACCCGTTTTATGGATTGCGATTTTTATCTATCTTTTTCCATATACTTTGAGTAGGGAATTTCCTGGTTTTTTGAATAACCTGTTAGATACTTGTTTATGCCGTACCGACCTAATAATTTATACTGTTGGATGTATATTGTTTATGTACAAGTAATATCCAAGAGGATTTCATAAGAACATGAATATGGTAAGAATTTTAACCATTATCTATAACACTTTCTTTCCTTTTTATGTTTGCAAGTTGAATATATTTGGCCATTCTTTTCAAAATACCCGTTTTGCTTGCACTTAAATGTGATTTGAATTTACTCATATTTGGCCAGCTACAATAGTAATTTGATTTATAAGGGCAAAGTAACAGGAAATGGTATTCATTTTCAATACAATTCATATTGAAAAAAGTACAAATGCTATTTTCCCTATACCTACCCTATTCAATAGCAAGATTGTGTGCTGAGCATCTCAATCTAGTCAAAGCCAAGTTATGTTTTTATTTGAAATACAGTCTGTATATTTTTCAACTTTGTTGGTATTTTTGATTATCTTATATGTTGCTAATTTAGAAGAACTATTAAGAGTTGAATACCAGTTTTGATAATACTGGTCATGCAGTTTTTAATAACTCTTTCTGTATGAATGTTGTTTCATGTTCATTATCCCACAGCAAACTGAAACCTAGATCATTCAACATGTGTCTTACTTTGGTAGACCAGAAATTATTGTTAATTTCGTTTTGGTTTATATGTAATTGGTCTTTTAAAGTTTTGTATATAAGAGTATAGGTGAATTTAAAATTTTGTACCAATGTTTCAATATTCTTTCTTTACGGTAAACATCTAGAGTTAGTCTTCCTAATTCTCCATAAACAGTGGCAATAGCAGTTTGTTGCCTTACATTAAGGACTTGTTTTAGAAAAATAAGATATACCTTTTCTATATTTTGTGCCCTGTGAACGCCCCAAACCTCTGATCCATACTATAAAATAGGTAATATAATAGAATATTGTTTTTCAACTTTTCTGCTGTATTTAAAGATACAACATCGAATAATGAACTTAGGGAAAACAAGGCCTTTAGAGCATGCTCATTTTAATGCTTTTGTGCTTGATAAAATTGACCGTTACTTGAAAAAGTCGCACCTAAATAGGTAAACGTTTTTACATTTTTTAATTGTATATTATTAAAATATAACCTAGTATTTTCCAGCTTATTACCGCATTTGAATACCGTGGCAACAGTTTTGTCAATGTTGACCGATAAATTCCATTGATTGCAATATACATTTAGTAATGTTTGGAGGCCTTCCTTTGAGTAAGAAAACAACACAGTATCGTCTGCAAACATTAAAAGATAACTTTGTAAATTTATTTATTGATATAACGTCTACTGAATCGTCATAGAGAAATATAGATAGATCATTTACGAATATAACAAATAATAAAGGAGACGATGGTTCCCCCTGTTTCATCCCCATGTAGCTGTTGAAGCTATATGTAATGACTCCATTAACTTTAACACATGACTTGACATTTTCGTACATGGATTGTAACATTTTAACAATTTTTGAAGAAGTTCCTAAACATAAAAGTTTACACCAGATTCCATTCCTCTAGACCATATCAAATGCTTTCCGGAAACCAATAAGTGCACAATGTAACTTTTTTCTTTTCCTTAGATATACTCTTATTTATTATAGCATTTAATATAAAAATACAATCGACCGTATTTTTTCTGTATGAATCCGAATTGTTCATTAACCAGTAAGTTATTTTCCTCAGCCCACTGACGTAAACTATTATCTATTATCAAAACTTTTGAGAATATACTTGTAAGCATAATGACTCTGTAATTGTTTACATCATTGTGTCTCACTTTTTGGGCAAGGGTACAGTAATTCCATTTGACCAGTTTTTCGGGTAACAGCCGCTATTGCATATATAGTTAAATAATTTTCATAAAATTATAGCTCATATAGTACTCGCTTGAACAAATATTTCAAATTCCGGGGGCTTTTATTTAATTAAAGAGTACCTATACTTTTTAAAACTTCGCTTAATTATTTTTTCGCAATCTAGCTTTTCCATAATATTAACATCAAACTTATCTTCCGTGATATTTTCAACATTTTCGTTTTGTTAAAACCTCCATTTCTGAGAACAGATTACTAAAGTGATTAAAAAGTCATCAGCAGATAAAAAATTTTTTTATTATTATTTTTTTTACTTTTTTATGTACTCCCAAAATATTTTAGGTTGTGACTTTGCTGTTTCGTGTATAATTTGTTTTTCCTTTATTTTAAATTTTACCTTGGCCCTCCTCTTTACTTAACAATAGTAATGGCGTTTATCTATCACCATACATAAATTATCATTTGACCCAGTAGGAATGCTTTAAAATTTGAGCATGGGGTTGCGTTACCGTATTGGGGAGGCATTTATACGAATTCTTTAACTAGGATATACAAAATGTAGTACTATAAATAAGGTGGAAAAGTACCTTAATTGTATATTTTGTATTTTCAGTTGTATGTAGGTAACCTTAATTTTTTGATTATTTATTTTGGAGGTAGAAAAACTATTTTTGTAATGACTAGTCCCTTAGACAATTCAAGGCATCGAAAATTTAATGATCAAGAGAACAAAAATTAAAATTAGGGCTTGAAAAACTTATTTATTCGCCAGCAGGAAGACGCGTGGAGAAGAAAGCAAAGATGGTTTCAGGAAACTTTCACCGAAGGTGTGAAGTATTTGCGCCTTTGATTGGTTTGCAATGTACAGTTATGTCGTTAATTGCGTGGCTTGCCTTTTTCTCAGCTCGGTAATGTCGATATGGCAGATTCGCCATTCAATGTAGGCTAGGCAGATTGAGACGTATTTTTGCAGTAATGAATAAAGTTAGTGGTCAAGGTCACAGGAATGTGTTTTTTACCGGAAAATGGGACTGGAATAGGTGATGGACATGCTTTACCTGAAAATGTTATTTTATGGTTTATTTGTTATGGTTTTGCTACTTGACGTTGCTTTGCGACGGCTACAGTTGCCACATCCTCTGTACGTGTTTTGTACTAATTGTGATGATGCTGTATATTTTTGTAAACTTATTGCGTTGTGGTGGTTGTATCTTTTGAATACAAAACATCTACATTTTGAAATACGACTTTCTGACAATTTAGACAAAAATTATTTGTAGGAAATGTATTTAATATTCATGTAAATATTCGTACTGTGCAGAAGTATTATTTAAAAAAAACGTACACACAAGAGGTTTTCGCAAAGAATACAATTATTATAATACATTCTTAAATAGGAGCATAATGTTGTATTGTATAATAGAGAGCTATAATGGTAATGCTTTTAAATGTATACCAACTTGTTGTCCATTGTGTTGAATTCTTTGTTTTTGTATTACTAATGTATGTCACCTTTATACAAATAGACGACTCAATATGCATCTAATTCTATACTTTTATGCGCATGAATATTACGGGTTTATGGCTACCCAAATGAACGTTCTGCTCGTCTTACTTTAGTATAGTACTTCAAGTACTTTCCTCTAGTTTACAATACGAAAATGGTATCGTAATTCTTCTGATAATATGATGACGGTGATGTTGTAGTCATGCCGCAACTGTTTCTGCATATGACAGTATTCTGAGCCTTGTCAAACTTGAGTATCATGCCGCAGGCACATGGTATGATACCCTACCATGTCAGTTTATATTGACACCTGGCCGACAAGACCTTTTATTATAATACCTTTTATTACACTAAATCCATTTACAGTAACGGCAACATTAGGTTATATAATACAGTAGCTAAAACGACTTCAGTAAAATTAAAGGAAATAGAAAATGCTCATATTTTTAATATCAACCACGCACACGCACGCACTCACACCCTCACAGGCGCGCGCACACGCACGTAGGCACGCACGCCCCTTCAACTATTTTCTAAACACTGAGCGCCAAGTGCACACGTTTCTATTACCATTTTTCGAGTTTATGGTATGGTCCGGCCGTTGATCAGCGCACAACCTTCCGAATGTGAGGCGGACACTCTACCACTAAACCACTACGCGGTTATGATAACAACATTGAAAATTTAACATTTTAGCAATACATGCATTTTTACGAATGTGTTGTTTGTTTTTAATCATCAACTGTTTTCGAAACTTGAATGATAACGCTCAGCAGTTACGTAAACGAAATAACATTATATGCGAGTTAATGTAGCAGTTAAGTGAACGAAAGGAAGAACATAAGTTAAAAAAAAAACAGATTCGGAAATATTTTAAAACAAGAGTTGTCAGAAGACAATAAAGCTCGCCGATGGGATAAAACTCACAAAAGTTTAATCTGCTTGTATGGCTAAGTCCAATAATAGATTGCTTTACCTGGGTCAATATATATATATATATATCAAAAGCACAAAAAGCAATGTGAAACGAAGCAGGAAACAAATGTGAACAGAATCAGAAAGGTAGTTTGGGACTTGGGGGCAAAAACCAAAACTTAAACACAACTTAACGCAAAAGTTTAACCTACTTGAAAGGCTAAGTCCAATAGTAGATGTCATACCTGGGTCAGTATATATATCAAAAGCATAAAAAGCAATGCGCAATGAAGCAGGAAAGTAAATGTGAAGAGAAACAGAAAGATAGTTTTGAACTTAGAGGCTAAAACCAAAACTTAAACACAACTAAACACAAAAGTTTAACCTGCTTGTATGGCTAAGTCCAATGATAGATTGTCTTACCTGGGTCAGTATATATATCAAAAGCATAAAAAACAATGTGTAATGAAGCAGGAAAGCAAACGTGAACAGAATCAGAAAGATAGTTTGGAACTTAGAGGCAAAAACCAAAACTTAAACACAACTAAACGCAAAAGTTTAACCTGCTTGTATGGCTAAGTCCAATGATAGATTGTCTTACCTGGGTCAATATATGTATCAAAAGTATAAAAAACAATGTGTAATGAAGCAGGAAAGTAAATGTGAACGAATCAGAAAGATAGTTTTGAACTTAGAGGCAGAAACCAAACATTCGTCCCGGCGAGCTAAAAAGGATAACACTACCTGAAGTAATGACATTTCACTGAAGGAAATGCGATACAATTTTGCAAGAAACAATGACGAATAATGATTTTAATTACATAGTTATTCATTTGAGGAATTAGGCCAACAACTTACTGTCTCTGAAATACTGAGTGCAAATAATGACTGGGAGTAATATGTTATTAAATGAGTATTTTATTGAAAGTTTTGACATTGTATGCTGATACCATTGTAGTACTGTAATCTATTTTGAAAGTATTGATATTATATGCTGGTACCATTTTAGTACTGTAATCTATTTTGAAAGTATTGATATTGTATGCTGGTACCATTTTAGTACTGCAATGGTATTTTAACCTTAATCATTTTCCCTGATAAGTGGACCGAGGGGGATAATTATTCATTTACACAAAACGTCTATTGCCGGTGGTGTCAATAACTTCAGAGGTCTAACCTTGGCACATACATGTTGTTAATCCACCAAACTGAAATATTTGTAATAATAATCATATAATTTCAGAAGCTCATTT
The DNA here is from genome assembly GCA_029582155.1 of Panopea generosa. Taxonomy (NCBI): domain Eukaryota; kingdom Metazoa; phylum Mollusca; class Bivalvia; order Adapedonta; family Hiatellidae; genus Panopea; species Panopea generosa. Next base: position 52,996,831 of record CM055897.1, read on the forward strand.
CGAATTTTGAAAAAGACGGTGAATAGTTTTGTTAAATTTATGTTACTGTCAATTATTCCTATGATAGTACATATATGCTGTCTTAGTTGACATGATGAAGTGTTTTTTGATACATGTAGTATATAAAGAAATGCACTTTAGCTAAAGTAATATAAACATGGCATTAAAGTTATTTATATATGCTGTCTGAGTTGACATGATGAAGTGTTTTGATACATGTAGAATATAAAGAAATGCACTTTAGCTAAAGTAATATAAACATGGCATTAAAGTTATTTACATGTTCTTTAAAACATGTATCAGAATGTTAAATACTGTGTAAAACGTCGCAAAATATGTATCACAATGTTGAATACCGTGTAAAACGTCGCAAAATAGAATGTTAAATACTGTGTAAAACGTCGCAAAATATGTATCACAATGTTGAATACCGTGTAAAACGTCGTAAAACATGTATCAGAATGTTAGTTACCGTGTAAAACATCGTAAACCATATATCAGAATGTTAAATACCGTGTAAAACGTCGCAAAATATGTATCACAATGTTGAATACCGTGTAAAACGTCGTAAAACATGTATCAGAATGTTAAATACCGTGTAAAACGTCGCAAAATATGTATCACAATGTTGAATACCGTGTAAAACGTCGTAAAACATGTATCAGAATGTTAAATACCGTGTAAAACGTCGCAAAATATGTATCACAATGTTGAATACCGTGTAAAACGTCGTAAAACATGTATCAGAATGTTAAATACCGTGTAAAACATCGTAAAACATATATCAGAATGTTAAATACCGTGTAAAACGTCGCAAAATATGTATCACAATGTTGAATACCATATAAAACGTCGTAAAACATGTATCAGAATGTTGAATACCGTGTAAAACATCGTAAAACATATATCAGAATGTTAAATACCGTGTAAAACAATTTGAGAGGATAATATTTCTCCTTTACTTAGTTTTGTTGTTGTAAAAGACACAAAACACTGTTGATTCAGGATTAAAATTTGACATTTTTTTACCTTTTACGGATGACATGGCTATTTTAGACAATTACACGGTAACACATGTATAATCCGTTTTTATACCTTTTGTTATAATTGCAAGTACAATTTAGGGGCTATACCAAGTAAAAGAACGACTGTACTTAAAGTTCTCCAAACGAGTATTAAATGTTTAGTTAAATACTTATATAGTGGATGTTGTTTAAATATGTCATTGTATATAATGGTAATTAGCTATTGGTGTAAAGTTATTAATACTGCTAATATACTGATAAAATCGTTACATGATGTGCCCTGATGCATTTATGACAAAGATATTTAAAAACAAAATAAATATATTGTTTATGATGAAGTTCAAGTAATATAGACCATGTGTTTCACTTTTTATGTAAATGCCCCTTTTCTTAAAAAAATATATATTCAAAAAAAAGATTATTATCAAAGACATCCTGTGTTTTGTTTTAGAGTTACTCCTTTAGAGAATAAAGCCACAGTATATAACATATCAAGATTAAGAGAAGAAGAAGAAATTAGGAAAACTGTGTTAATATGTAAGCATAGTGTGTTCATCCTCAATTAAATTATTACTGCATAAAGTTTTTGGTTTAATAATCTCAACTATATATAATAAACTGTAGTTACGCTATTGCAAAATAACTGTTACGAGGCTATACGTTTTATATTGATTATATATTATATAAGTTATGATGATGTGCTCTGTACAAATCGTAATAAAATACATGTTATATTCCGTTCCGCAATATGCATTTTATTTTTAATTTGTGGATGAAGATATCAGAATGAATCTGAATAGAATCTGAATAAAGACCACACTTTACAAGACTCATGTTAACTTTAATACCTGAACTTTACATGCTTTATTTTAACTTATATAACACATCTTAACACGGTTCACCAATATACTATTCGCATGTCTACATGAACATATCTCAACATTTGTGACATGCAAACTGACATAAACCCTGTAATTACAAACACAATTTTACTACAACACAGTTTGACTGTTTGTATGTCCCTATGAACATATATTGACATCTATATCATGCCACCACAGGTATTACATTGCATGTACTAACACAGGTTTACTATAACACACGTTTGACTGTTAGTATGTCACCATGAACATATATTGACATCTGTGTCATGCCACCACAGGTATTACATTGCATGTACTAACACAGATTTACTATAACACACGTTTGACTGTTAGTATGTCACCATGAACATATATTGATATCTGTGTCATACCACAACAGGTATTACATTGCATGTACTAACACAGATTTACTATAACACACGTTTGACTGTTAGTATGTCACCATGAACATATATTGACATCTGTGTCATACCACAACAGGTATTACATTGCATGTACTAACACAGATTTACTATAACACACGTTTGACTGTTAGTATGTCACCATGAACATATATTGACATCTGTGTCATACCACAACAGGTATTACATTGCATGTACTAACACAGATTTACTATAACACACGTTTGACTGTTAGTATGTCACCATGAACATATATTGACATCTGTGTCATACCACAACAGGTATTACATTGCATGTACTAACACAGATTTACTATAACACACGTTTGACTGTTAGTATGTCACCATGAACATATATTGACATCTGTGTCATACCACAACAGGTATTACATTGCATGTACTAACACAGATTTACTATAACACACGTTTGACTGTTAGTATGTCACCATGAACATATATTGACATCTGTGTCATACCACAACAGGTATTACATTGCATGTACTAACACAGATTTACTATAACACACGTTTGACTGTTAGTATGTCACCATGAACATATATTGACATCTGTGTCATACCACAACAGGTATTACATTGCATGTACTAACACAGATTTACTATAACACACGTTTGACTGTTTGTATGTCACCATGAACATATATTGACATCTGTGTCATACCACAACAGGTATTACATTGCATGTACTAACACAGATTTACTATAACACACGTTTGACTGTTAGTATGTCACCATGAACATATATTGACATCTGTGTCATACCACAACAGGTATTACATTGCATGTACTAACACAGATTTACTACAACACACGTTTGACTGTTAGTATGTCACCATGAACATATATTGACATCTGTGTCATACCACAACAGGTATTACATTGCATGTACTAACACAGATTTACTATAACACACGTTTGACTGTTTGTATGTCACCATGAACATATATTGACATCTGTGTCATACCACAACAGGTATTACATTGCATGTACTAACACAGATTTACTATAACACACGTTTGACTGTTAGTATGTCACCATGAACATATATTGACATCTGTGTCATACCACAACAGGTATTACATTGCATGTACTAACACAGATTTACTATAACACACGTTTGACTGTTTGTATGTCACCATGAACATATATTGACATCTGTGTCATGCCACAACAGGTATTACACTGCACGTACAAACACAGATTTACTATAACAAAATATGTGACTGTTTACAAACACAGTTTTACATATTTGACTGTTTGTATGTCCCCATGAACATATATTGACATCTGTGTCATGCCACCACAGGTATGACACTGCATGTACAAACACTGTTTTACTAGAACATATGTTTGACTGTTTGTATGTCACCATGAACATATATTGACATATGTGTATGTCACAACAGGTATTACACTGCACGTATAAACACAGATTTATTATAAGACATATTTGACTGTTTGTACAGAACAGAACATATATTTTATTGATTTGCTCATAAGTACATCATCAAACAATACATACATATAAAAGATCCCATGAACATATATTGACATCTGTGTCATGCCACCACAGGTATTACACTGCATATACAAACACAGTTTTACTATAACATATGTTTGACCTTTTGTATGTCCCCATGAGCATATATTGACATCTGTGTCATGCCACAACAGGTATTACACTGCACGTACAAACACAGTTTTACTATAACAAAATGTATAACTGTTAACAAACACAGTTTTACATGTTAGACTGTTTGTATGTCCATATGGACATATATCGACATTTATTGCATACACACTGACATTAACATTGCAAGTAAAACACGGTTTTACAATGACACATATTTGACTGTTCGTATATCCGTATGAACATATCTCAACATTTTATCATAACCATTTAACTGAAAACATGTCGACACATTAAGTTAAATGACGTCATTTGAACATACGTATCTCAATTCTGCAAGTTAAAACGTTAACGGAAACGCAAATACTCCAGTGGTAAACACAAAATTGAATTTCGACAGACACTGTTCATATGAACACATGTGAACACATTTCAGAACATGTCAAATTATGTACTTCATATTAACACCTTTCAGTCCAGTTTCTCTACCAATGTAATCATACAGTTTTATGATAAACTCGACTTACACTAAATATATCTCACAAGTGATTCAAGTAATAAAGTAACATGCGGAAATGTTCCAGGATCCCAGACTAGAGTAGTTATGTTGACTGATCGTCTGCTAGCCCTCCATAACATAGAATAACGCTTAATATTAAAACACATACAAACATACAATGTGGTGGAGTGAGGTTTTTCTATACCGTACTTTTCAGAGTTACTTTTGCAGAAGCCATCTTGAAGAGCACCTGCGGTACATTGTTCTGCCAATACGCAAACTAAATTCACGTTACACATCAACTCACCTTTAAACTATATAATGTTCATACCAACGTCATTTAACACTGCGTGTTGCAGTGGTCAACAATTTGAATTCGCCTTTAAACCTCAAGACATTTTGCGTTAGTGTCTCGTTCTTCTGCGGTAATGTCATGATTTTCTCACGTATAGTAAAACACATTTTTTTTTAACAGTATGTCTTTTCGATTCTGATATATTTTGTTTTCTTTGAAAGTGACTGGAGTGAAACGAACATTTCTTATTTCTTTTGTTTTATATTATTCATCAGTAGAACTATGTGAATGGGTATCTGTATCTCTTTGTTTGGTGTCAGTACACAGTGGAATATTCGTAATGTAAATAATCTTTGGAAATATAACTTCATGTCAGAATATATAACTTGCATACTATAAAGCAAAATGCATATTATCCGTGCTAACTTGAATTTCTTGAGTGTTCAATTAATATGATATGTTATCTTCGAGGATATATGTCCTTTCCTTAACATGCAAGGACGTGGACAAATAATAACAATACGAGTGTCCAGGTTGTGTTAGGTATACCTTCTGCGGAGCATGTTTTGATTTACAACGTCAACGTATTTTGTATACATTAAATGTAATATATTTCTGTACAATATCATTTAGTGTAGACATTTCGTTAATGTCATAGTGCTGTTAAAACGTCATCGCCGTTTTCATCACGTGGGCTATGAATTTGAAAAGATCTGACCATGCTTCTTCAAGTTCTGGAGTCCATTTGTCGCCTATCACAGGCTGAATCGCCCAGATAAACTGGGGACCAATTAACTGAAATTAAATATAAACATTAAGTTAATTTCAAGAAATATACGTAATATATCTAATTATAAATAATTAACCAAACTTGCGTTGAAATTCTATAACCTTTATATCGCAGACATATTCTTTAAATAGCCAAATGGAATAATAAATGACGGAGCATTTGACTGGCATTTTGGAATACAATTTTACTAGACTTACACTGTAGTTGCCAAATACCATACGAGTAATGATAGCACATTGAAAAGAAATAAGTTAATCATAAATTAATAATTTAAAAATTGCTTAATCGCCCGTAGTCTCCTGTACCACACGTGAACGATTTAAGGTCATCGTGACCGTCTGGTTTATATTTTTAGGAGGTATCACTAAACTACGGGATTCTGCTTTATTTACAATTTATCTTGATGCTTCCCTCCTGTTTTTGAAGTGGCATATAGGAAACGCAGTGTCCGTCTGTCCATCCGTCCGTTTGTCCATGCACGCGAAAAGGTAGTTAAGTGTCAAGGGTTAAGGGTTAGCAATTTTTATGGACGGTTGAAAAGCAGTTGAAAAAAAAATATGTTGCTGTTTCTAGACTCTTAAAAACAGCTTTTATGTGGCTTTTTTCTTTTAAAATTTAGCAACCCAAGTAATAAGCTTGGCGCAAAGAAGCCACTTAAACACCCATTCGTTGGAAAGTCCGTCCGTCCTTCCGTCCGGTATTTCGTGTCCGGCCTGTAACTTGTTCATACATACATTGATACAAATGATCAACATAATATGACGACGTGTCGCGAGTAAGATCCACACCCGTACCCCAAAGGTCAAGGTCACACTTTGAGTTTGCTTGACAACACTTTGAGGCTGTGTGAGATTTCGTGTCCGGCCTGTAATTTTGTCATGCATAGATGGATTTTATAGATACTTGCTACACATGATGAACATAATATGACGACGTGTCGCGCGTAAACCCAGATTTCCATTTCAAATATCAAGGTTAAAGCAACACATCCACGTTTGAACTTTTAAAAAAAAAAAATTAATTGCGTTAAGAGCACATTTCCCATACAAACATATGATCAATTAGCTGTATATGAGCATATAAACACAATCCGGAACAAAACGATGCCCAAATTATAATGCGTGACTAACACTTTATAAAACAAGCATGTAACTCACCCGAGTAAAAAAAAAATTGTCAAAATGACTTTCAAGGCAGGTAAAGTACACTACGCACTAAAACGTGAAGTTTTTTAATACGACTCGCATAATTCAATTTGAAGCCAAGTTGGAATCCTCGGCAATTTATTAATAATTTATAAAGCGTTTGTCACACTTTATAATTTGGACATCTTTTTTTATAATTCTAAAGCGTTTTGGATAGTGTTTGTTAGCACATATACAGCTCACTGACCATATATTTATGTATGGGAAATGTGCTCACAACTCAATTGAAAAACTTTTTAAAAAAGTTTAAACGTGGATGTGTTGCTTTAAAATTTGACTTTGTTTGACGACACTTTCAGTCTGTTTGAGATTACGTGTTCGGTCTGTAACTTTGTCACCTATGGATAAATTTAAAAAAACACTTGGCTTAATTCATCAGCATGACATGACCACGTACCACACGTAAATCCCACATCCATACCTCAAAGGTCATGGTCACACTTTGACTTTGTTTGACAGCACTGAGTATGTGTGAAATTTTGTGTCCTTGCCTGTAACTTTATCATGACATAGATAGATTTTATAATAAATACTTGCTACACATGATAAACGTAACATGACAACGTGTCGCAAGGAACAGCAGACTCCCACTTCAAAGGTAAAGGTCACAATTTAACCTTTGTTTGACAACACCTTCAGTCTGTTTGAGATGCATGTCCGGTCTGTAACTTTGACACCTATGGATACATTTCAAAAACACTTGGCTCAGTTGATCAACATGACATGATGAAGTGTTACGTGTAAGACCCAGAACCTTTCCTCAAAGGTCAAGGTCACACTTCCAATTTGTTTGATATTTCGTGTCTGGTCTATTAGTCCAAGAGCAAACTAATATAAAAAAATCTCACGTAGCACCCATTGGACAGAAAATGTCTGTCACTTGGAAACGTTTGGTAGATTCATATAGATCATTATCTGACCTTCAGTACTAAATAATTGTGGTATCACTTTCAAGATATTTTGGGTTAAAAATATGAAAAAATAGAAAAAATCGCCATTTTCTGGAATAATGAAAAAATAATACATTTTTATGTATACTGGGTTTATAAAGGCTTTGCAATACATTGATATATATACATATATGCTATATAAGTCAATGTATACTGAGTCACTGACACTGTGTGGGATTTTTTGGTTAAAAATAGGAAAATTCGAAAAAAAAATCGCCATTTTCTGGAATATTTAAAATTGAGATATATTTATGTATGCTGGGTTTATTGAAGCTCTGTAATACATTGATATATATACATATATGCTATACAAGTAAAATGTTATTAAGTCATTGTCAATGTGTGACATTTTTGGGTTAAAAATGGGAAAAATCGCCATTTTCTGAAAAATTAAAATCGTAATATTTTTTTGTATGCTGGATTTATTTATGCTTGACAAGTCAATTTCTTCCGATTTATTGCCACTGTGTGACACATATGAGTTAAAAATAGGAATAAATTGCCATTTTCTAGAATAATTGAAAATAAGATATTTGTATGTATGCTGGGTCTATTGAAGCTCTGGCATACGTTGATATATATACATGTACGCATATGCTTCTAGTAAATTTCTACCGAGTCATTGTCACTGTATGACACTTTAAGGTATAGATGTAGATGTAGAATGAGATAGATCTTGAAGAGTATGCAAAAGAAACCACACTGTTTGTCGATTAAATCACCCGTTAAATCCAGTTTCGACAGACATTGTTCTTAAACAGTCAGTGAATCCAGATCTTCAGAAATGTGTTAGAATCATTGGACTAACCAAACGACCAGGAGCTTAAGAAAGGTGGTTTCTGACCAGCCACAAAAGAGCATCTAAATCTTAAGCCCCAAAATGTTGGAAAGTGACACGTTAAGTCACAAAATAAATCTGAAAAAAAAAACGATGAAGAGTAATTTCGAATTTTAATATCAGGACTGATGACAAACCCATTTCTTCTCAGGCGGCAAAACAGACGGAGATGATACATATAAGTCAATAAAGCAACTGGAGTCAATGTGCAGTCAGATATGTTTAAATATCTTGTGACCAGTGATACAATTGGAAGATACAACATGGAAGTTTATTAAAGGTGGTGTAAAGTGGACTTGAAAACTGCCTGCTGGGAAAGCAGTTTTCTCCAGGTTGTGAGTTCCAGAGCGTTTTGGATACATCGACTATCCTATCAACAAAATACAGAAAACCTCAAGTCCGATACTAAGGAAGCAGACGTACATATGATTCTGAAGTTGAGCCCAATTCCTACTCATGATGTCATAGAAGGCTTTGGCCAATCCATCTGCTCTATCTTACCTGCAGTTCAATGTATCACTGGATTCATTAGTTTTTTAATTGAAATAGGCAAGAGAATAGCTCTTAATCTATGAAAGTCCTCAGACGTCCACCGAGAAGAATTGTCGCAGTTAGGTTAAACTGAATATTGTCTGAAGGGTGTTTCAGTTCATGTGAGAAGTGCGTCTGTACCTTGTATTTGCCCAATGATCTTGAATGTGCTGCTGATGACGCCAGATACCGATTGCTCTGTCAAAAGAGACTGCGGAACAAAATATGTCACCATTGTCAAAAAGCTTAAAGCCTCACTTAGTTAACTTACAGTCACTGTTTTGGAAGCATTATCTACTAGCAATACAAAACTCATGTCTCTCGTCGAAAGAGGTTGGTATCTAAAGCTGGTACTTTGAAAATTCTTCAGGTGCTCAAGGAACCTTCTCTTAGTGTATTGGTGGAGTTTACATCATGTAAATGTAAAAGATCAGCACTTTAAAGGGTTGGTATGTACCAATGTAAAGCAAATAATCTAGTTTGTACTGAGGCTTGTTTATGTGTGGCACGTGAAAAATGTTTATGGGCATTACTGTAGGTAAATCAGAGACTGTGTCAGATGATGCTTACATGCTTCTGCTAGTTTATCATATTGAAATGTATCAATTAACACCTTTATATTGTATTTACATATACTTTCGAATTATCTTCTTTTATTACACTGGGTATTATTTCTGATAAAATAACCTAATCATAGTCTGAAAAGACACTGTTATATCAAATCTGATCTGTTCATAAGGGATAAAGAATATACGACAACCCTCATGCCCTATGCATGTGCCTAAATATTGTGTTTTATGTAACAGTAATTGTGAAAGAGTAAAAATAATAACAACTCTGCGTTTAGTGAGATGGATACATCATGGATCCATATCGACTAAAATATCTAATGGTCCGAATTTGCCCCTACCCATTCCATGATATATAAAATTCTAGATTCGCCACCTATAGAGGTAGTATATACATTTTTAATTGTTATCAATATGAAAAAGTACAAATTTGCCTACGCATGATCTAACAGATTGTTGTAAGATAAAGACATTATTGATCCATATCGACTAAATAATCCGATTTTGTAATAAGTAAACAAAAATGGTCCAAAAGTGAGAATTTGCCCCCACCCATTCCATGAAATCTAAACTTTTCGATCCGCCACTTATAGAGCTTTTATGTACAAGTACATTTTATTTGTAATCAATCTTAAAAATCTGACTTAAAAGTTTTACCACAATTCTTTACAACTGAAGGTCTTGCAACATCTCTTGGGCATCTTACTAACAGGTTATGAAGTCAAACCTTTTCTGTACAGAGGGTGCTACGTGCACCTTTTTCTAGGCTTCATATAAAAATGCGCTCTTCAGATGTCAAGGTAAAGGTAACACAAAGGTAAAGGTCATAATTCAATGTAAATAAACATGCAATTGCATGTCTAGTCTGTAACGTCAGTCCATTACTCTTGATATGCATAGATACATTGCTGCCTAGTATAAATATATCGTTATTTTTACAATGAGGCGGGATGGGGGGTGGGGAGGGGGGGGACATATTACATTTACCAGTGACATTTCTTGTTAGATTGAAAAACAACTCTATTCTACACACAAGTGCGCATGTGCTGCGGTTTGACAAATCATCTTGCATAACAAATTATCAAGTTTATGTTTCAAAATCTCTATTTCCAAATATAACTTACATATTTTGCTATATTAGGCATATGCTGTGGTTAAAATATGTCGTTTTACTTATATATATTTTTATGCTGTACATATTGTATCAGAATACAAAAGCAATACAAAGAAAATGAGAATTTACCATACAACAAGACAAGTAAGCATACAACAATATAAATTTTACCATACCAAGAGAATAAAATTGGTTTACACAATTTGTTCGTAATATGAAACCAATGAAAAGTGTCACGTAAACTAGACATTTGGTAAATTTGGTAATTGTTATAATGTTCTGTTTTAGGTTTGATATTTTTGATCAGTCAAAGTAGTGACTGCATAAAACTAATAGTTGCATTGCATAGAATATGAGAATTGCAAATCCCCAAATTATAATTTTCTTTTATTTAACGCGTGTTTGGTGATACTAACAAGCATACAAAAAGGGTTGTAATAAGTAATGCGTCGCCACAAAGAGTTCATGTTACTAGTGTAAGTTATAAAATCGCATTTTGAATTATTCATTAAGCCTAATGAGTCGTCAGGAAATGTTCATGCTACTAGTGTACGTTAACAACCGTATTTTGAATTATTCGTTAAGGCTTATGCGTCTCCAGGAAACGTTCATAATACAAGTGTTCGTTTGCAACCGCATTTTGAATTATTCGTCAAGCCTAATCAGTCCCGAGGAAAAGTTCAAGATACTTGTGTACGTTTACAACCGAATTTTGAATTATTCGTTAAGCCTAATGGGTCGCGAGGAAATGTTCATACTACTATTGTACGTTTGTAACCGCATTTTGAATTATATGTTAAGTATTATGAGTCATTTGGAATATTTCACGTTATTAGTGTACATTTACAACCAAATTGTAAATTATACGTTACGCCAAAAGAGTCGTCAGGAAATGTTCATGCTACTAGTGTACGTTTACAACCGCATTTTGAATTATCCGTTAAACCTAATGAGTCGCCAGGAAATGTTCATGTTACTAAGGTACGTTTACAAACGCATTTTGAATTAATGAGTCGCCAGGAAATGTTCATTTTACTAAGGTACGTTTACAACCGCATTTTGAATTATCCGTTAAACCCAATGAGTCGCCAGGAAATGTTCATGTTACTAAGGTACGTTTACAAACGCATTTTGAATTATCCGTTAAACTAATGAGTCGCCAGGAAATGTTCATGTTACTAAGGTACGTTTACAACCGCATTTTGAATTATCCGTTAAACCTAATGAGCCGCCAGGAAATGTTCATGTTACTAAGGTACGTTTACAACCGCATTTTGAATTATCCGTTAAACCTAATGAGTCGCCAGGAAATGTTCATGTTACTAAGGTACGTTTACAACCGCATTTTGAATTATCCGTTAAACCTAATGAGTCGCCAGTAAATGTTCATGTTACTAAGTACCTTACAAACGCATTTTGAATTAATAAGTCACCAGGAAATGTTCATTTTTCTAGTGTACGTTTACAACTTCATTTTGAATTATTCGTTAAGCTTAATCTGTCTCCAGGAACGGATCATGCTACTAGAGTACGTTTACAACCACATTTTGAATTATCCGTTAAACCTAATGAGTCGTCAGGAAATGTTTATGTTACTAAGGTACGTTTACAACCGCATTTTGAATTATCCGTTAAACCTAATGAGTCGCCAGGAAATGTTCATGTTACTAAGGTACGTTTACAATCGCATTTTGAATTATCCGTTAAACCTAATGAGTCGCCAGGAAATGTTCATGTTACTAAGGTACGTTTACAACCGCATTTTGAATTATCCGTTAAACCTAATGAGCCGCCAGGAAATGTTCATGTTACTAAGGTACGTTTACAAACGCATTTTGAATTAATGATTCGCCAGGAAATGTTCATTTTACTAGTGTCCGCTTACAACTTCATTTTGAATTATCCGTTAAGACTAATGTGTCTCCAGGAACGGATCATGCTACTAGAGTACGTTTACAACCGCATTTTGAATTATCCGTTAAACCTAATGAGTCGTCAGGAAATGTTCATGTTACTATGGTACGTTTACAACTGCATTTTGAATTATCCGTTAAACCTAATGAGTTGCCTGGAAATATTCATGTTACAAATGTACGTTTGTAACCGCATTTTGAATGATTCGTTTAGCCTAATGAGTCGGCAGGAAATGTTCATGTTATTAATATACATTTGCAACCGCATTTTTAATAATTCGTTAAGCCCAATGAGTCGTCAGGAAAAGTTGATGTTACTAGTGTACGTTGGCAACTGCATTTTGAATTATTTGTTAAGCCTGATGAGTCACCAGGAAATGTTCATGCCACCAGAGTACGTTTGCAACAGCATTTCAATTTTATTCGTTGAGCCTAACGAGTCGATAGGAAAAGTTCATGTTAAAAATGTACGTTTGAAACAGCATTTTGTATTATTTGTTAAGCATTATGAGTCACCCGGAAAAGTTCACGTTACAAGTGTACTTTTGAAAACGAATTTTGAATAATTCGTTTAGCCGAATGAGTCGCCAGGAAATGTTAATGCTACTAGTGTACGTTTACAGCCGCATTTTGAATTATTTGTTAAGCCTACTGCGTCGCCAGGAATGTTCATGCTACTAGTGTACGTTTACAACCGCATTGTGAATTATTCGTTAAGCCTAATGGGTCGCAATGAAATGTTCATGTTACTAGTTTAGGTTTACAACCGCATTTTGAATTATTCGTTAAACCTAATGAGTCGCCAGGAAAAGTGTACGTTTACAACCGCATTTTGAATTATTTGTTAATCCTAGTGAGTCGCCAGGAACAGTTCACGTTATTAGTGTAGGTTTCCTGCTGCATTTTGAATTATTCGTCAAGCCTAATGAGTCGCTAGGAAATGTTCATGCTTCTAGTGTTCGTTTACTACCGCATTTTGAATTGTTCGTTAAGTCTCATTAGTCGCCGGGAAAAGTTCTTGTTACTAATATACGTTAACAACCGCATATTGAATTATTCGTTAAGTCTAATGCGTCGCTAGGAAATGTTCATGCTACCAGTGTACGTTTACCGCCGCATTTTGAATTATTCATTAAGCCTACTGCGTCGCTAGGAAATGTTCATGCTACTAGTGTACATTTACAAACGCATATTGAAATATTCGTTAAGCCTAATTAGTCGCTTGTAAATGTTCATGCTACTGGTATACTTTTACAAGCGCATATTGAATTATTCGTTAAGCCTAATGAGTCGCTAGGAAATTTTCATGTTACTAGTGTATGTTTACAACCGCATTTTGAATTATTCGTTAAGCCTACTGCATCACTAGAAAATGTTCATGCTACTAGTGTAAGTTTACAACCGCATATTGAATTATTCGTTAAGCCTAATTAGTCGTTAGGAAATGTTCATGCTACTAGTGTACGTTTACAACCGCATATTGAATTATTCGTTAAGCCTAATGAGTCGCTAGGAAATGTTCATGCTACTAGTGTTCGTTTACTACCGCATTTTGAATTGTTCGTTAAGTCTCATGAGTCGCCTGGAAAAGTTCTTGTTACTAATATACGTTAACAACCGCATATTGAATTATTCGTTAAGTCTAATGCGTCGCTAGGAAATGTTCATGTTACCAGTATACATTTACAACCGCATTTTCAATTATTCGTTAAGCCTACTGCGTCGCTAGGAAATGTTCATGCTACCAGTGTACATTTACAACCGCATTTTGAATTATTCGTTAAGCCTACTGCGTCGCTAGGAAATGTTAATGCTACTTGTGTACGTTTACCAGCGCATATTGAATTATTCGTTCAGCATAATGAGTCGCTAGGAAATTTTCATGCTACTAGTGTATGTTTACAACCGCATTTTGAATTATTCGTTAAGCCTACTGTGTCACTAGAAAATGTTCATGCTACTAATGTAAGTTTACAACCGCATATTAAATTATTCATTAAGCCTAATTAGTCGCTAGGAAATGTTCATGCTACTAGTGTACGTTTACAAGCGCATATTGAATAATTCGTTAAGCCTAATGCGTCGCTAGGAAATGTTCATGCTACTAGTGTACGTTTACAACCGCATTTTGAATTATTCGTTAAGCCTACTGCATCGCTAGGAAATGTTCTTGCTACTAGTGTATGTTTACAAGCGCATATTGAATTATTCGTTAAGCCTAATGAGTCGCTAGGAAATTTTCATGTTACTAGTGTATGTTTACAACCGCATTTTGAATTATTCGTTAAGCCTACTGCATCACTAGAAAATGTTCATGCTACTAGTGTAAGTTTACAACCGCATATTGAATTATTCGTTAAGCCTAATTAGTCGTTAGGAAATGTTCATGCTACTAGTGTACGTTTACAACCGCATATTGAATTATTCGTTAAGCCTAATGAGTCGCTAGGAAATGTTCATGCTACTAGTGTTCGTTTACTACCGCATTTTGAATTGTTCGTTAAGTCTCATGAGTCGCCTGGAAAAGTTCTTGTTACTAATATACGTTAACAACCGCATATTGAATTATTCGTTAAGTCTAATGCGTCGCTAGGAAATGTTCATGTTACCAGTATACATTTACAACCGCATTTTCAATTATTCGTTAAGCCTACTGCGTCGCTAGGAAATGTTCATGCTACCAGTGTACATTTACAACCGCATTTTGAATTATTCGTTAAGCCTACTGCGTCGCTAGGAAATGTTAATTCTACTTGTGTACGTTTACCAGCGCATATTGAATTATTCGTTCAGCATAATGAGTCGCTAGGAAATTTTCATGCTACTAGTGTATGTTTACAACCGCATTTTGAATTATTCGTTAAGCCTACTGTGTCACTAGAAAATGTTCATGCTACTAATGTAAGTTTACAACCGCATATTAAATTATTCATTAAGCCTAATTAGTCGCTAGGAAATGTTCATGCTACTAGTGTACGTTTACAAGCGCATATTGAATAATTCGTTAAGCCTAATGCGTCGCTAGGAAATGTTCATGCTACTAGTGTACGTTTACAACCGCATTTTGAATTATTCGTTAAGCCTACTGCATCGCTAGGAAATGTTCTTGCTACTAGTGTATGTTTACAAGCGCATATTGAATTATTCATTAAGCCTAATTAGTCGCTAGGAAATGTTCATGCTACTAGTGTACGTTTACAAGTGCATATTGTATTATTCATTAAGCCTAATGCGTCGCTAGGAAATGATCATGCTACTAATGTACGTTTACAACCGCATTTTTGAATTATTCGTTAAGCCTAATTAGTCGCTAGGAAATGTTCATGCTATTAGTGTTCGTTTACAATCGCATTTTTAATTATTCGTTAAGCCTAATGAGTCGCCTGGAAATGTTCTTGTTACTAATGTACGTTTGCTAGCGCATTTTGAATTGTTCGTTAAGTCTCATGAGTCGCCTGGAAAAGTTCTTGTTACTAATATACGTTAACAACCGCATATTGAATTATTCGTTAAGTCTAATGCGTCGCTAGGAAATGTTCATGTTACCAGTATACATTTACAACCGCATTTTCAATTATTCGTTAAGCCTACTGCGTCGCTAGGAAATGTTCATGCTACCAGTGTACATTTACAACCGCATTTTGAATTATTCGTTAAGCCTACTGCGTCGCTAGGAAATGTTAATGCTACTTGTGTACGTTTACCAGCGCATATTGAATTATTCGTTCAGCATAATGAGTCGCTAGGAAATTTTCATGCTACTAGTGTATGTTTACAACCGCATTTTGAATTATTCGTTAAGCCTACTGTGTCACTAGAAAATGTTCATGCTACTAATGTAAGTTTACAACCGCATATTAAATTATTCATTAAGCCTAATTAGTCGCTAGGAAATGTTCATGCTACTAGTGTACGTTTACAAGCGCATATTGAATAATTCGTTAAGCCTAATGCGTCGCTAGGAAATGTTCATGCTACTAGTGTACGTTTACAACCGCATTTTGAATTATTCGTTAAGCCTACTGCATCGCTAGGAAATGTTCTTGCTACTAGTGTATGTTTACAAGCGCATATTGAATTATTCATTAAGCCTAATTAGTCGCTAGGAAATGTTCATGCTACTAGTGTACGTTTACAAGTGCATATTGTATTATTCATTAAGCCTAATGCGTCGCTAGGAAATGATCATGCTACTAATGTACGTTTACAACCGCATTTTTGAATTATTCGTTAAGCCTAATTAGTCGCTAGGAAATGTTCATGCTATTAGTGTTCGTTTACAATCGCATTTTTAATTATTCGTTAAGCCTAATGAGTCGCCTGGAAATGTTCTTGTTACTAATGTACGTTTGCAAGCGCATTTTGAATTGTTCGTTAAGCCTCATGCGTCGCTAGGAAATGTTCATGCTACTAGTGTACGTTTACAAGCGCATTTTGAATTATTCGTTAAGCCTAATGCATCGCTAGGAAATGTTTATGCTACTAATGTACGTTTTTACAACCGCATTTTGAATTATTCGTTTAGTCTAATGCTTCGCTAGGAAATGTTCATGCTACTAGTGTACATTTACACCCGCATTTTGAATTATTCGTTAAGCCTAATTCATCGCTAGGAAATGTTCATGCTACTAGTGTACGTTTACAACCGCATATTGAATTATTCGTTAAGCCTACTGCGTCGCTAGGAAATGTTCATGCTACTAGTGTACGTTTACAACCGCATTTTGAATTATTCGTTAAGCCTACTGCGTTGCTAGAAAATGTTCATGCTACTAGTGTATGTTTACAACCGCATATTGAATTATTCCTTAAGCCTAATGCATCGCTAGGAAATATTCATGCTACTAGTGTACGTTTACAAGCGCATATTGAATTATTCGTTAAGCCTAATACGTCGCTAGGAAATATTCATGCTACTAGTGTACGTTTACAACCGCATTTGGAATTATTCGTTAAGCCTAATTAGTCGCTAGGAAATTTTCATGCTACTAGTGTTCGTTTACTACCGCATTTTTAATTATTCGTTGAGCCTAATAAGTCGCCTGGAAATGTTCTTGTTACTAATGTACGTTTGCTAGCGCATTTTAAAATATTCATTAAGCCTAATGCGTCGCTAGGAAATGTTCATGCTACTAGTGTACGTTTACAACCGCATTTTGAATTATTTGTTAAGCCTAATGCATCGCTAGGAAATGTTTATGCTACTAGTGTACGTTTTTACAACCGCATTTTAAATTATTCGTTTAGCCTAATGCTTCGCTAGGAAATGTTCATGCTACTAGTGTACATTTACAACCGCATTTTGAATTATTCCTTAAGCCTAATTAATCGCTAGGAAATTTCCATGCTACTAGTGTACGTTTACAACTGCATTTTGAATTATTCGTTAAGCCTAATGCGTGGCTAGGAAATGTCCATGCTACTAGTGTACGTTTACAACCGTATTTTGATTTATTCGTTTAACCTAATGAGTCGCTATGAAATTTTCATGCTACTAGTGTTTGTTTACTACCGCATTTTGAATTGTAGGTTAAGTCTCATGAGTCGCCTGGAAATGTTCTTGTTACTAGTGTACAATTACAACCGCATATTGAATTATTCGTTAAGACTAATGCGTCGCTAGGAAATGTCCATGCTACTAGTGTACGTTTACAATCGCATTTTGAATTATTCGTTAAACCATAATTAGTTGCTAGGAAATTTTCATGCTATTAGTGTACGTTTACAACCGCGTTTTGAATTATTTGTTAAGCCTAATGTCTCGCCAGAAAATGTTCATGCTACTAGCTTACGTTTACAAACGCATTTTGAATTATTCGTTAAGCCTAATTTCTCGCCAGGAAATGCTCATGTTTCTAGTGTACGTTTACAACCGCATTTTGAATTATCGTTAAGCCTAATGAGTCGCCAGGAAATGTTCATGCTATTAGTGTATGTTTACAACCGCATTTTGAATTATTTGTTAAGCCTAATGTCTCGCCAGGAAATGTTCATGCTACTAGTGTACGTTTATAAGCGCATTTTGAATTATTCTTTAAGCCTAATGCGTCGCCAGGAAATGTTCATGCTACTAGTGTATGTTTACAGCCGCATTTTGAATTATTCGTTAAGCCTACTGCGTCGCTAGGAAATGTTCATGCTACAAGTGTACATTTACAGCCGCATTTTGAATCATTCGTTAAGCCTTATGCATCGCTAGGAAATGTTCATGCTACTAGTGTACGTTTACAATCGCATTTTGAATTATTCGTTAAGCCTAATGCATGGCCAGGAAATGTTCATGCTATTAGTGTACGTTTACAACCGCATTGTGAATTATTTGTTAAGCCTAATGAGTCGCAATGAAATGTTCATGTTACTAGTTTAGGTTTTCAACCGCATTTTGAATTATTCGTTAAGCCTAATGAGTCGCCAGGAAAAGTGTACGTTTACAACCGCATTTTGAATTATTTGTTAATCCTAATGAGTTGCCAGGAACAGTTAACGTTACTAGTGTAGGTTTCCTATCGCATTTTGAATTGTTCGTCAAGCCTGTTGAGTCGCTAGGAAATGTTCATGTTCCTAGTGTACAATTTCAACAGCATTTTGAATTATTCGTTTAGCCAAAAGAGTCGCAAGGAAATGTTTATACTACAAGGGTACGTTTACTACCACATTTTGAATTATTCGTTGAGCCTATTTAGTCGCCTGGAAATGTTCATGCTACTAGTGAACGTTTACAAACGCATTTTGAATTATTCGTTAAGCCTAATGTCTCGCCAGGAAATTTTCATGCTACTAGTGTACATTAAAACCGCATTTTAAAATATTCGTTAAGCTTAATAGTCTATCGTGATGGTCGTAATGTTCAAATGTAATATCGAACAAAATTTATTTCGAACTCAAACAATTAACGGCATTAAACGTTATTTATTGCCTTGAAATATTTCATATATTTGGCATTAGCCTTATATTAGTGACTTTTTGTCGCGTGTTAGACTTGTGAAATGGTAATCACATGTCATGACAAACCATTAGCAAACTCGCTAAAAGTATCGACATTTAGGATATATACAGAGGGCTGTCAGCGTTCCGGCTATAGAACAAAAAGCTCATTTTGATATGTGTGATATTCGACCGAGTGGATTATGTCACGCACCCAGTCCTTGAATGTAAACTGATTGTACAATATAACCAAACATATATTGACCTTTCGAATTATATTCAGTATTTTCAATTTGTATTATTATGTTTTAGAGGGTATGAAGATTGTCACGAGATGTTGACAGCTATTTATTGATGGAAACTGCCGATAAAGACATTATTTAGCATTATAATTTAAAACTGTACTGCATCATGAACACAGAAGCTATTTTAGAAACAAACATATTGTTAATATTGTCATTAAAGCAGTCACCGAAATGTCATAATGATGGGCTCTTAACATGGGTTTGCGATTATGCATAATTATTATATTATTTAAGATCTGCTAAATTTATAAGTTACAATCAACTTAGCTTTTAGCTATACACATATTGACAATTATATCGATAACATTTACCTAAACATTCACTGTTTTTTTAAATATTTAAAACGATATTTCTAAAATCTACCGTCATAACAACAATGTTTATGTTGATTGACAATTTTTGATTGTAGATTGCTGAGTTGTATTTAGTTTAGATAGACATATTGTTTTTACTTCAATTGTGAAACAAGTTATTACAACTTAGACAAATCCTGCTCATGTGCGAATAGTGCCTTGCTCAAGGACGCCACACAAAGGTGATACTTTACTGATACCCTGTATGTTCTTAAGATGAAATATCAATGATATTTCAGACACATAACGCGTCGGTGGGCAACATTAATATAAACAATCATATACAATTAGCCAATTGTTGATATATTTGATATACAAACAATAACATTTATTAAAGAAAGAGTCACTTTAAAATTGCCAAAAGTAATATTAAGTTTTTTTTTATTTATATACAGAGTGGCCTTCGATGTGAGATGAAGTTTCAGTTACGACAATATTAACCTTGGATGTCAGCTAAATGTTAAAAAAGATAACCTAGAAAATTAACATTTCAAATATTCAACATACTGTCGCCCGTATTACCGTATGATGAGTATTACAGATTCAATACACATACGTCCGAAATTACCTTCGGAATATTATAAAGATCCGATATACTTAACGAGTTCCTATTGTCAATTAAGAGTGAAAAACAAACCGTTTAAATTGACTTGTATGTTTTAAGAAGGTTCAAGCGTACAAATACTGGTATAATTACGTAAATAAAGTCAACCTTTGTTGTAAATATACTAGTATACTTACGCCCATAAAGTCGACCTTTGATGTATATATACTGGTATACTTACGTCAATAAAGTCGACCTTTGTTGTATATATACTGGTATACTTTCGTCAATAAAGTCAACCTTTGTTGTAAATATACTGGTAAACTTACGTCAATCAAGTCGACCTTTGTTGTTTATATACTGGTATACTTACATCCATTTGTCGACCTTTGTTGTACATATACTGGTATACTTACGTCCATGTAGTCGACCTTTGTTGTACATATACTGGTATACTTACGTCCATAAAGTCGACCTTTGCAATACATATAATGGTATACTTACGCCCATTAAGTCGATCTTTGATGTACAAATACAGATATACTAACGTCCATATAGTCGACCTTTAATATACATATAATGGTATACTTACGTCCATATAGTCGACATTTGCTGTACAAAAACTGGTATACTCACGTCCATAGTCGATCTTTGCTGTACAAAAACTGGTATACTTACGTCCATAGTCGATCTTTGCTGTACAAAAACTGATATACTTACGTCCATAGTCGATCTTTGCTGTACACAAACTGGTATACGTACGTCCATAGTCGATCTTTGCTGTACAAAAACAGGTATACTTACGTCCATAGTCGATCTTTGCTCTACATAAACTTACGTTCATAAAGTCAACCTTTGTTATACATAAACTGATATACTTACGTCCATATAGTCGACATTTGCTGTACAAATACAGTTATACTTACGACCATATAGTCGAACTTTGCTGTACATATACTGGTATACTAGCGTCCATATAGTCGACATTTGCTGTACAAATACTGGTATACTTACGTCCACAAAGTCATCCTTTGCTGTACATATACTGGTATACTATCGTCCATTTAGTCGATCTTTGCTGTACATATACTGGTATACTAACGTCCATATAGTCAATTTTTGTTGTACAAAAACTGGTATACTTACGTCCATATAGTCGACCTTTAGTCTGCAAATACTGGTATACCGACGTCCATATAGTCGATCTTTAGTCTGCAAATACTGGTATACCGACGTCCATATAGTCGATCTTTAGTCTACAAATACTGGTATACCGACGTCCATATAGTTGACCATTGCTGTAGAAATACTGATATACTTACGTCCATATAATCAATTTTTGCTATACAAACAATGGTATACTTACGTTCATATAGTCGACCTTTAGTCTGCAAATACTGGTATACTTACGTCCACATGGTTGACATTTGCTGTACAAATACTGGTATACTTATGTCCATATAGTCGACCTTTGCTGTACAAATACAGATATACTTACGTCCATATATACATCTTTTGCTGTACATATACTGGTATACTAATGTCCATTTAGTCGATCGTTGCTGTACAGTCATTGGAATACTTACGTCCATTTAGTCGACCTTTGCTGTGCAAATACTTGTATATTTACGTCCATATAGTCGACCATTGCCGTGCAAACACTGGTTTACTTACGTCCACATAGTCACATTTGTTATGCGAATACTGGTAACCTTACGTCCATAAAGCCAAACTTTGCTGTACAAATACTGGTATACTTACGTCCATATGGTCGATCTTTGCTGCACAAATACTGGTATATTAACGTCCATATAGTCGACCTTTGCTGTGCAAATACTGGTATATTTACTTCCATATAGTCGATCTTTGCTGTACAAATACTGGTATACTTACGTCCATATAGTTGACCTTTGTTGTACATATACAAGTATACTTACGTCAATAAAGTCAACCTTTATTGTACATATACTGGTATACTTACGTCCATATGGTCGACCTTTGTTGTATATATACTGGTATACTTACGTCAATAAAGTCAACCTTTGTTGTACATATACTGGTATACTTACGTCAATAAAGTCGACCTTTGTTGTATATATACTGGTATACTTTCGTCAATAAAGTCAACCTTTGTTGTAAATATACTGGTTAACTTACGTCAATCAAGTCGACCTTTGTTGTTTATATACTGGTATTCTTACATCCATTTGTCGACCTTTGTTGTACATATACTGGTATACTTACGTCCATGTAGTCGACCTTTGTTGTACATATACTGGTATACTTACGTCCATAAAGTCGACCTTTGCAATACATATAATGGTATACTTACGCCCATTAAGTCGATCTTTGATGTACAAATACAGATATACTAACGTCCATATAGTCGACCTTTAATATACATATAATGGTATACTTACGTCCATATAGTCGACATTTGCTGTACAAAAACTGGTATACTCATGCCAAAGTCGATCTTTGCTGTACAAAAACTGGTATACTTACGTCCATAGTCGATCTTTGCTGTACAAAAACTGGTATACTTACGTCCATAGTCGATCTTTGCTGTACACAAACTGGTATACTTTGTTCCATAGTCGATCTTTACTGTACAAAAAATGGTATACTTACGTCCATAGTCGATCTTTGCTCTACAAAAACTTACGTTCATAAAGTCAACCTTTGTTATACATAAACTGATATACTTACGTCCATATAGTCGACATTTGCTGTACAAATACAGTTATACTTACGACCATATAGTCGAACTTTGCTGTACATATACTGGTATACTAGCGTCCATATAGTCGACATTTGCTGTACAAATACTGGTATACTTACGTCCACAAAGTCATCCTTTGCTGTACATATACTGGTATACTATCGTCCATTTAGTCGATCTTTGCTGTACATATACTGGTATACTAACGTCCATATAGTCAATTTTTGTTGTACAAAAACTGGTATACTTACGTCCATATAGTCGACCTTTAGTCTGCAAATACTGGTATACCGACGTCCATATAGTCGATCTTTAGTCTGCAAATACTGGTATACCGACGTCCATATAGTCGATCTTTAGTCTGCAAATACTGGTATACCGACGTCCATATAGTTGACCATTGCTGTAGAAATACTGATATACTTACGTCCATATAATACATTTTTGCTATACAAACAATGGTATACTTACGTCCATATAGTCGACCTTTAGTGTGCAAATACTGGTATACTTACGTCCACATGGTTGACATTTGCTGTACAAATACTGGTATACTTATGTCCATATAGTCGACCTTTGCTGTACAAATACAGATATACTTACGTCCATATATACATCTTTTGCTGTACATATACTGGTATACTAATGTCCATGTAGTCGATCGTTGCTGTACATTCATTGGAATACTTACGTCCATATAGTCGACCTTTGCTGTGCAAATACTTGTATATTTACGTCCATATAGTCGACCATTGCCGTGCAAACACTGGTTTACTTACGTCCACATAGTCACATTTGTTATGCGAATACTGGTAACCTTACGTCCATATAGCCAAACTTTGCTGTACAAATACTGATATACTTACGTCCATATAGTCGATCTTTGCTGCACAAATACTGGTATATTTACGTCCATATAGTCGACCTTTGCTGTGCAAATACTGGTATATTTACGTCCATATAGTCGATCTTTGCTGTACAAATACTGGTATACTTACGTCCATATAGTTGACCTTTGCTGTGCAAAAACTGGTACATTTACGTCCATATAGTCGACCATTGCCGTGCAAACACTGGTTTACTTACGTCCACATAGTAAATGTTATGTTAATACTGGTAACCTTACGTCAATATAGTCGACCTTTGCTGTGCAAATACTGGTATATTTACGTCCATATAGTCGACTATTGCCGTGCAAACACTGGTTTACTTACGTCCACAAAGTCACATTTGTTATGCAAATACTGGTAACTTAACGTCCATATAGCCAAACTTTGCTGTACAAATACTGGTATACTCACGTCTATATAGTCAATATTTGCTGTACAATCACTGGTATACTTACGTCTATATCGTCGACCATTGCTGTAAAAATACTGGTAATATTGAACTTTGCTGTAAAAATACAGGTACACTTACGTCCATATAGTCGACCTTTGCTGTATACATTACATGTCGCGAACCAAGCTCCTGCAAAAAATTTTCCGGCGTATTTTGTTCATGTATACATGCTAGGCACTTATCTACAGTCCCCATAACTCTCATGGCGTGTGATCGCAGCTGGTTGCTGTGCGTCAAATCCTCGGGTGACATTCCCTTAAAAGGCATAAACACGTCCTGCACATCCGGATGACTGGCGAACAACCTTAAAGTAGATGCAATGATAATAATACACCTAGCACATAACATACGCACATTTCTCATGTAAGTAAATCCATGAAAGTAAGTGACACATATTGTGAATGGAAGTATAATTGTTTAACATATTCCGACAATATCCCAGTCCTTGAGTTGTTAAGCATACATTCAGTATGATATTGAAAATGATGAACGGTATTTTATCTAACTAGGTACAGAGAACTGGTGATGACTCCTTGCTATTTGTATAGTCATAAAAATGAGACTCCGTCGCTAATATTAGACAATGCACAATTAGTTTTGAACGTTTTTGCCAATTTTGTATTTTTTAAAAAAGGTTGCATCATAGAAAAAGCTACTATTTAACACTGTTCTAACCATTGTGTTTCAATAGTGTAAACACTAAAGAGTTTCACCTGAAGTCAGTCTTGGAAACTGGCCTTTCACGATTAGCAATGGAAACCGGCTTTCCAAGATTAGTCAATCAAGACCAGCCTTTCAGTCAAAACATTGGGTTTAAAATGCTTTAACTCTCAATCAGTAATTTGAAAACTTGGAAATCATAAATATTTGAATATTTTTTGTATAATAGTTAATGTCATACACAACGATATGTTTTAAAAATATGTGCAATAGCAAATACACTAAACTGTTTGCCTGTGTAACTCACTAATACAGTATATCGGTATGTGGGAAATGATATGTTTATTTACATTTCAATGTATAGGTGGTTACTTGACCAATTTTTTACAAAAACACACCTAACGAGAACCCAAAATCGGATTGAGCTTTTTGCCAAATAAAACCATCCTTATAGTCAATTAAGTCGACTTATCAACTAACGACTTCTAGGAGTGTTTTGGCTGGAGTTCATAGACATCGAAGTGAACGAATTATATATAACTGCCGATATCTTAATGCCATTGAAATAGAGAAACATATACGCATTGAATAATAAGTAGTTTATTTGCAACATTTTTATAAGAATATACAAATAATTGTGTATATAACTACCAATGTTCGCTAGTACAGGGACATATGGATTACCGTTATCATACTGCTGAATAACAGTTTTAGGGGAGAAATATGCTGTTATAAGTAGCATTGATATTCAATATAGAGTTATATAAGACTATTAATAGAATAATAATATTAAAATAAAGATAGTTTATTATAGATAATGGCTACAATTGCAGCCAAATGTCAATTTAGCTCAGATTTATTAGTGCCAATATTGAATTATGTTGAGGTTTGACGATACACCTTAGTTTGTTGATATTCTCATATTGACAAATACTTTTGGTACGCTGCATATAAGATTACATACGATATAATTATAGTAATAAAGGTATACCATTGTTGTGCAGACACTACTCTCGATATAAATGAATTACATTGGAGGTACATAGAAAAGTTCAACTTCACTGATATAAACTTACAAGCAGTGTTGCCTTACATATTGGTTTAATTAATAGTAATTAGCCTTATTTGCGCTCAATTTATAGTTTTAGTACAATGCGCCCACATTGTTTGATACCTGATGGGCGGAATAGGACAAGCCAATATACACAGTATAATATATATGACTGCATACGGTTAATAAAGTATTTATGATATAATTAATTTTCAATCAACTTCGATAGTTAATGATCCATATCATTTATAAAACGATAAATGATACAATAAGAAATTGTAAGCACCGAATCCATAATGTAAATTAGTAAAATACATCATTGATATGATTATTATAATCAACTAGTATCATCATCAATAAGTTCACCGAATGTTTCATCACTCATTGATCACCCATCATCCATACATATTTATAATAATCACCAATTTATTTTTAAATAATCATCTTTAATTGCGCGCCACAATGACCAGTTCAAAGATCGAGGATAAATAAAAACATAAACTGGCTGACAGTAACTTAAAGCAGTTTTAATTAGTCCGAGAGCATCACACATCTGCTATTGGCAGTCGCGTGCACCATGTTCACAGTTCCATCATGTTTCAACGTAATTTGTTCTACGGTGAAGTCGGAATTATTTTTCTTGTTTCGCAAGACATATCCTATTGTATTTCATCTAAAATGTTTATCATACAAATACAAATATACACTTATAATCGAAATATCAAAATGCGCAGCATGTCGCGGATGGTTAATATAGTTAATAAAACATCAAATAACAGTAATGCAAATTAAAAGCTTTATTGATCGATGAAAACCACACATTTCCACCGATGATTTCGAAATATGATTGGTAAACTTAAACTGTTTGATAGCATGGTCTTACCAATTTTAAACTATGGGTGTGAAATATGGGGTTTCCATAAAGCTTCAGATATGGAAAGGGTTTATGTAAAATTCCTTAAACAAATTAAGAATGTCATATATCAAACTACTAATGCTACAATATACGGTGAACTAGCTAAAGACCCGTTAGAAATAATACGTAAGGAAAGAATCCTTAAATACTAGCAAAAAATTATCAATTGTCCTGAATCTTTGATATATAAATGTTTTATTGGCGATAAAACTAAATATGTTAAAGGTTCTTGAGCCTTAAATGTTAAATCTTTATTAAATCAACTTGGTTTTAGCTATTTATGGAATGAAATGTCTATTAGCAAACTTCAAATCATCAAAGTAACTGAACGATTGTTTGATCAGTACTACCAATTTTTTTATTTATTGCTGAATAACATCGCTAAACTTAGAATCTATAGAGATGTAAAAACTGATATTTGTTTAGAAAAATACATTTCATGTGTTAAAAATAATATTCACCGAATTGCACTCATAAGATTACGTTGTTCCGCTCACAAACTTGCCATTGAAGAGGGTCGTTATAGAAATATAGATAGATCAGATAGAAAATGTATATATTGTCAGATGAATGTAGTGGAAGACGAATATCATTTTGTTATTGTTTGTCCTTTCTATAGAGATATTAGTACGGATTGTCTCCCAAATATTTACTGTCATTGGCCGACAAAACAGAAAGTCATATCATGTTAACCTCTAAACAAGCTTGTATATGTAAATTTGTAAAATATATTTATTTAGCAAATAAGAAACGTAATGATAATAATACTTAATAGACAATTTATTCATTAGAATTTGCTGAATTTTATAATTGTGAACTTCAAACAATTTGTTTTTATACTTTGGCCATGATATTATAATGCTACAAACAATGGCATTGACCGCTAGCCATGTCTCGCTATTGTGTGATAGCAATAACTGAGCATAAGTTGTCGCTGGCAATAAGTGATCGTCAATACACTTTCTGTATCCAGGGTATGAATACAAATGTAGAACGTCTCTTTATCCATGTGCTGTATAAACACACACACACATACAAGCTGATTTAACTAATTAATATATTTATTTTGATGAATCAATTATATATAATGTTAGGCTTAAATTGTACATTACTTGATTATATCATGCTCTCCTCACATTTGGTGTAACCGCCGCCTATACATATGTCAAGGCGACGAATATGTACGTTCATATGCCGAAATAAACTATTGAATTGAATTGAATTGGTAACAATTTATTTTAATTGACCTTTTTGCATTATTTGAAAAAAGATTTTCTGTACCAAATCAATTTAGCAAGGTTCAGCAAGATTATCAAATAATAAATTCAAACTCGGCTATCACAGATTCGTACATCAATTTGTTGAAGTCATGACTAGTAGACCAAATATCTTATATAATCTTTACTGATATGATTGCTAAAATAACAAAAAATAATACAGTATTGAATGATTCCGAAAATATATGTGTGTGTCTGTCATTTCAATCAGAAACACATTCAGGCCCGTGATCACGACAATCAGTAGTGTATTGATATATAGACGGCGCTTTATGTTCTCTGAACGGAAGTGATGTGGGGGATGTGTTCGACCAGTTCGGATATTGAATAAATACTTCCAGTCTTTAATGATTTTCTATAACGGCGGTTGTTGTGTTTATTCATCTTTCAAATATTTGCATATGATATCAATGATATTCAGTTTGGTTTTATAACTAAAACACAATTTGAATATTAGTTCAAACGTTATTACTAAAAGCGTCATTATTTCCCTTTTAATATGAGATAAAAGTCAACACAAATTGCAAAGAAGTGATATATAATAAATGCAGTCATTCGTAAAACTATAAGAGGAAGAACATATAAACGCATTTAATCATATACATTCATCTGTCAAGTTGTATATGTCCTCCGTATACAAAAGTAGTTTAACAAACTATATATTGTATCTTATTGAAACTACGTGACTTTCTTAGTATTAACGTAATATCTTAGTGTGATCACATTTTATTTAAAATAATTTGAAATGGGACTAGGCTACAAGTTCTACCAACAGATTTACCATAATATCTTTATAGCTTACCACTTTCAAAACAGAGCTATCGTAAATGATGTAAGGTGTTTTCTATAATTTATTAACGCAATTTTCCTCTCATTTGCAAATATAACATAAAATTTCCTCTCATTTGCAAATATAATACCAATTTTCCTCTCATTTAAAAATACAATAATAGAAATTTTCCTCTCATTTGCAAATACAATAACACAAATTTTACTCTCATTTACAAATACAATAACACAAAATTTCCTAAAATTTGAAATTAAAATACCAATTTAAACCCGTGTGTGACATGTTTTGTCTTAACTTGACATTTATAACGATTTTGTATCATTCAAGCTTCGTCAGATATTGGGCTATTGCCACTTAAACACGTATTTACTTATCAACATACCACTAAATTTATCAAAACAAGCCACGATCCTTTTATCTTTAACGTACTCCATATAAGGTGGTAGGCATTCACGTTTTCATATTAAATTGTGCAACGGCAGAAATACTGGGGACTCGATTAGCGAATTCCTTCTTAAGTCGTCAACAACCGAAAAAACTCGAGACTCGACGAACAGAGGCATTGAATATACGTATCATTGTTTCCATCTTGTCATTCCCGTAACTATTTTTTACCACTGCTTTATCCTATGCAAAACCATCGAGTACGTCTGCGTGGCTGATCATTGTTTTACCAAATACATGTACTTTATTCGCTAGCAAACAAGTAAATCGCATTTCTAACCGCACTATACTCTTAACATACTCAAACCAGCTTCTGCTCAGTTCTCTCATCGTTCGTTACACGTTCAGTTCGCTAAGTTCTCTCATTGTTCGTTACACGTTCTGTTCGGTCAGTTCTCTAATTGTTTGTTACACGTTCTGAAAGCTCAGTTATCTCATCGTTTGTTACACATTCAGTCCGCTCAGTTCTCTCATCGTTCAGTTCGCTCAGTTCGGTTTCTTGATTGTGTTCACTTATTAACTGCCAGTAGTCCTCTGAATTAAAGAAACATAGCTAGCGCATTTCTTAATCAAAGATAATGAATGTCAGCACATTTTTATAATTGTCGGATACATTATTGCCTATTGAAAACAATATTTTGTAATTTATATGTTTTAAATCATCACCTGCGCTAAATGGAGTTTTGACGAAAAAGCGAGGTCAAGGTCAAGTAAAATGGAGCAGGTGTGAAAGTTTTGCGTCTGTAAATGAATTGGATAATTTTGGACATTTAAGTACTAAACGGCAAGTTAAAACTAATTTATGAGTTCTTTAACATCATTAACAACTGATGTTTCTATAGCATATACTTTTTAATGAAACCATCTGGCGGTTATTGAGATATTTGACACCGACAAAATAGATAATGTGAGGTGAAGAGCCATTTAGGCAGTACAGGACGCGGCCATTACGCTGTGCATGACTATTATCGATATAGTAATTATACGCATGAATAGATACCTGCTATTAACAGTCTGGAAAGTGTTCTGCGTAAAAAACACATATATAGACTTCACAGACAGGAATAGCTACATATAAAAGAAAGTGCTCGTTTAATTCAAGTGCCAGTGATCTGGAAAGCAGCTTGAACACTTCCTTTGACAAACCAGGCTATAAAACAGAAAGCTGTCAAAGAAAGAAAAGAAAGAACAAAGAAAAACTAAAAAGAAGCAAAGAAAAAATTATGAAACAGTAACAGAAATGTCTGAAAACGAAGAAGAACTGATATCGGAAGAGAAAACGGAAATAAAATCATTTGAAAATAAAATTGATGAAAAAAAAAATAAAAAGCTATTTAATGTTCTCACCAAGGATGACAAGGGAGTCTTCACACAAATAATAAAGGAATCATTTGAAGAACTAAAGGAACACTTTCTAGCTTCGATAACAAAACGGGTAGAAATTTTAGAAAGTGATCTACAGGAAAAAATATTAGAAAACAAAACGCTATAGAAGACATGGCAAGTCTTAAAATGTGTAAATGAGAAGAACAACAATGTTAAGGAGCTGAAGAACGACTTGAACAAAGAAAAGTCAAAATATCAAGAAATACAAAACGACCAAGAACAGTATGGACGACAAAGCAACATACGAATGTCTGGGCTAACAAACGACAATCAGTATGAAACTTCGGAGGAAACAGCTTGGAAGGTCATAGCATTCCTGAACGATAAAATAGACCTCCGATTGTCAATGCACCACATCGATATAGCGCACAGATTGGGAAAATTCATGCCGGGACAAAAATCGACAGATGATTGTCAAATTCGTGTCACGGCAAGTAAAATCAAATGTGATGAAAAATGGAAAATTCTTAAAAAACACACGCATTTATATCAGAGAAGATCTCACTCGATTGAATCAAGAAGTTCTATCCTCAATGCGACTTAGAAAAAAGACCACGTTGAAAGATGTTGGTCTTTTAAGAGAAAACTGTATATTAAATGGAAAAAAGACGCTAGAGTCGAGCAAGTGAAGTATAACGATTTTGATTCATGGTTAACTCTTCCATGGCCAGCCAAGTGATCGTAAAATTTTGTTGACACAGTATTCCTGCTGCGTACCACAATACAAACAGTGGAAACAAACGAAGTGAGACAGAACGTGGCAATAGGACGCCTGGTGATCTTAAAATAGACTAATCCGGTTTTACCCCTTAAACTGTGTAAAACAACACTACACCAATAAAAAACCTTTATTTGATTGCTATTTGCATACAAAATACTTTCCGTTTAAATATACACAATTGATTGAAAGAGTACCAGATATATAAGTATATAAACAATATCCCTCTTGTGCACTATTGTCATTGAGTGTGACACACTCTACTTTTTGTTGTTGAGATCTTTATTTCTTAAATATGATACTCAATGAATCAGTACAATCCTTCTCCTATCCGTTGTGTTTTCATTTCGACAAAGGAGAGGAAATAGGATTAACAGTATAAAACAATGTAAACTTTTCAACCGGTATATGTATTGGTATCTATTTGCATGTGCATGCGCGTCTGCATGTGCGAGTAAGTAAGTGCGGATGTACGTGTATGTGTGTGTATGTGTAATATATATATATGTGTGTGTGTGTGTGTGTGTGTGTGTGTGTGTATGTGTGTGTGTGTGTGTTTTTATACGGAGGTAATTATTTGTGAATAACCAAGACATAAATGTACAGACCAGACTACGGCGACTGCACCTAGCTACAAATAAATTTGGTGTTGTATGTATGTATGTATCTGTGTGTGTGTGTGTGTGTGTGTGTGTGTGTGTGTGTGCATGTATGTATGTATATATGTGTGTGATAGTGTGTGTGTGTGTGTGTGTGTGTGTGTGTGTGTGTGTGTGTGTGTGTGTGTGTATGTATGTATGTATGTATGTATGTATGTATGTGAGTATATGTGTATATGTGTGTGTATACGTGTATGTATATGTATGTTTATATGTATATATATGTATGTGTATATATGTGTATATGTATATGTGTTTATATGTATGTATGAATATGTGTATGTGCGTATATGTGTATATATGTATGTACGTGTAAGTTTTTATGTGAATGTATGTGTACATATGTATATATGCATGTGTAATATGTTGGTGAATGGTTATGGTGTGTGGGGTGTGAGGTTAGGTGTGTATCATGTGCAAGTGGGCGTATGCATGTATACATGCATGTACTTTGAGTAAACAAACTTCTTTAATTTTAACCCGTGTGCAATGTGCTGGTGATGATAAAGGAGTATTAGTATGTACACGCTTAAGTGCAGGCGTGCACGTGCATGCATGTTTGGGTAAATATGCTTCTACGCATAATTGTAAATCACCTCCATCACCTTTTGCATATTTCATTTCGGTAAGGGTGAGGAAATCAGAAAGCTATACTATATAATGTTTAATTTATGATGTTATAGTTCTATTTAAATATTAGCGCTATTTCATTTTTATTGCTAGTTTGACGCTAAATGCATCCTTTACTATACTGGCATATCGCACATTTGAAATATATAGTAATATTAAAATGCCGTCTTGCTCTGGTATGCTTTATATGATGTGAACTTATATATGTGCATACTAGACATATAATCCAACTACTATAAAAAATGTGAAAATAAATGTAGAATTGTACAAGTTATATTACAATATCATGCAAAAATATTGCTATTGATTATTGATTATGTAACACTCCAATATTTTTAGTTCGATCAGGTGGACTGTTTTATAATTGGATAATTACATATTGTTCTCTACGCTTAAAATATGTTAAATAACATTTTTAACGATAGATTAAATCAGTTTATTGTTGTTCTTTCTTATTAAATTATTATAAGACATAGTTTGTGATACTATAAGAAAATAAACAATGTTTTATGAGTTTATATATTACATATATGAATTATAAACATGTAAATCAAATAGTACATAGACATGGAATATTATACACAAAAGTGCTAGTTTAGCGCTCGTCATAATGTAAGCTTGTATGTGTATCCTTAAAGCTTTTTAGCCTTGTGGATCGGGATTAAATTACATAATTTATGTACGGTCTATTAGTTTAAACTTATTTATTTAACTTCTGTTGTGAAACAAGTTCTTACAACTTAGGCAAATCACACTCGAAGTCTTCCTGGTTAGAACCAGTACTAAGCTTATGCGGAAAAGTGTCTTGCTCAAGGACACCGCACATAGCTGTGGCGAAGGATCGAATCCACGACCCTCCGATCATGGGTTCGATGCTCTACCACTGGACCACGCTCTACGATCTATTGGCATGTATTTTGTTGTTAAACAACAACCAACTAAACTTCTAATTTCGATTTATAAATGAGATACTTCTAAAACTTCCTGTATCGGGTAGGACAATATAATCGAATAAGAATAAAGAAGTATTCTATTAATGTAACCCATGTTTTAGTATAGGGCCTAAAAACTAAAAAGAGAATGTTAGTCTTTTTGTGTACATGTAGTTTTATATTCTTAATAATAGTGTTGTTACAGATAATATCTAACTGGATATACTGATATGGATGATCGTGTTTAGTATTGTTAATGTTTTTTTCTTTGTATTTTTTATTTCTCAAGGCATTTTTACAAATACTGAAATAATCATGATGAAAGTGATCATATCCATTTTATTAAATACAGTAAAAGACCCAAGTAGTTCCAATTCTATGTTTATCTACGGATATCCACGCTTGCAATAGCGCATTTATAGGCCATTGAAATGATCAGGATGTGTATACGTGTGAATGTGCAAAGAATATAAAATTTTATAGAATATATATACATTTATGTGTAAACTTGAAATACGTTTTAGTATGTATGAGTCTCATTTATAATGCAAACAATTATGTGTCCTTAGGAATGTTAAAATTTAAGTACATTTAAAAAGAATTTATTCACTGTTAGTTTTAGAAAAAAATATATAGTGGTCACTTTAACACGGTACAATCTAGTGTTGGTGGGGGAGGTGGGGGGGGGGGGGGTGGCGGCGCTATTACATGTATCTCCATTTATGCAAATTATCTGTTTATTTATAATTAATAGTTTTAATGTCATAATAAATTATATCCCATATATTTTCCTGCACAATTTTCAGCGGATCTATTATACATGCGTACAAACAAAAGTAAAACTGTGATATGTATATATAATAACCATGTGCCAAGAAAACAAACAAAAACATTATATATGCGAGTATCGGCCACTGAAATTATCCCCCTTTTCTGACACTTTTTTTTTAATAATCATCTTATCCGGCTCGCCAAAATGACTCAGTTCAAAGCGCGAGGATACATAAAAACTTATACATACATACAGAGTTTATACTGTTTATAAGCACTTGTATCCTTGTATCCTCACGTTTGTGACCATTACATAATTGAGTGTATATATCTGATTTTTCCTTCTAATAGTGTACAACTTGACTATATGATGATTGTTGAAATGAAGATGTTTTGACTCGTGGCCCTGTAAACTTATCTATTTGTATTTAAGCTAGCAACATTAATGCCTTTCAACATTAACTTATATTGTATATTTCTAAGATTGCTATAATTATATTAGGTTTATTTTTTGCAATTTTTTACTTAATCCCACTGAAAACAAATATATGTTAATTCAACGTAAATGGGCTAAGTGATGTTAAAAAACGTAAACATATTTTTAGCTGGCTTAAAGATAGTCAATATGACATTTGTGTTTTACAGGAACTTCGTTGCAGAAAAATAGAATATGATATATGGGAAAAACAGTGAGGAAATATTTTTTTTAAGTGGTGATTGCTCGAATAATAAAGGTATTGGTATTTTATTAAATCATTCTTATGATATCATTGAACACAAAAAAAGTAAAAAGTCGTTTGCAAACGAAATACAAAATAAATATAGATGAAACTGAAGTTATGCTTATAAATGTTTATGGACCAAATACAGATGACGTAACTTTTTTAACATCCTAGAGCAAATTATAGCAACCAAAAGTGAAAATTTTTTTTATTGGGGGTGATTTCAATACTATTCTCGATATTGATATTGATAAGAAAAGCGTGAGACAAGACACAAACAAAACAAGAGGGTCAAGATGGGATTATATCTCTCGCCTGGGTGACCTTGAGGCACCCAACTTAAGTAGATTATATTATACATGTAAACTCAAATTCCAGAAAAACGAAATGGGCGAGTAGTTAGAATTTTATTTGTTTTGAAGATGTAACAGTTGCGTAGAAATGTTGCGCGATAACAATAGTATCCTTGTGCGGACATCTGGATATCAGATAACGAAAAAAAGTTTTCACTATATATCCATATAAAGAAAACCAGCCTCCCCTCCTGGCGACTATGTTTTTCGACGAAACGCAATGACTGCAACAAACTTGGTAGAGGTTCACACATGGTAAATGTCAGTGAAATAACATCAAAATCTGGTGAGTAGATTCTGACATGAAGGCTTTTGAAGAATTTACTATTGCTGCCTTTATAGTAAACTAGCACCACACTGTGGCGGTCGTGTTTTTTAACAAATCACATCGGCTTAAACAAACATGGTAAAGAGTCACCCAAGGAACATTTCTGCAAAATTGTTTTAAAATCGATCCGGTGGTTTCTGACAAGAAGATTTTTTTAAGTTTTTACTATATCTTATATAGTAAACTAACCTCACTCCCTGGCCGCCATGTGTTTTGATGGATCACTACGGTTTGAACTAACTTGGTGACGGGTCCTCCAATGAGCATTTCTGTGGAATTATTTTAAAATCGAGCCAGTAGTTTTTGACAAGACGATTTTTTAAGTTTTTACTAATAAAACTTGTCCCGCCCCCTGGCGGCCATGCTATTTGACGAATCGAGATGGATTGAACAAACTTGGTAGAGGGTCACCAAATGAACATATCTGTGAAGTGATATCGAAGTTGACCCAGTGATTTCTGAAAAAAGAAGATTTTTTAAGTTTGTACTACAGCTTATATTGTAAACTAACCTCACCCGCTGGCCGCCATGTTTTTTGACGAATCACTACGGTTTGAACAAACTTGCTTAAGAGTCCTCCAATGAACATTTCTGTGAAATTATTTTAAAATCGAGTCAGTAGTTTCTGACAAAAAGATTTTTTTAAGTTTTTACTAATTAAACTTGCCCCGCCCCCTGGCGGCCATGTTTTTTGACGAATCAGGATGACTTGAACAAACTTGGTAGAGGGTCATCCAAGGAACATTTCTTTGAAGTTATATCAAAATTGGCCCAGTGGTTTCAGAGGAGAAGTTAGAAGCTAAAAGTTAACGACGGACGACGGACGACGGACACCAGGCGATCACAAAAGTAGCACAAAACTAAATACAATCAAAGATAATTATGAACTTTGCGACATTATGCGCATAAAACATCCTGACAAAAAATAATTCACATGGCATTTAAACCAAAAGCCTCCTATATTCTGTAGATTTGACTTTTTCTTAACTCTGAAAATTTGATAAACAATGTTACTAAATACAACGTCTCATCAGATATCCGGTCTGATCATTCCGTGGTATATATACAAATTGATTTTTCACGTCAACCTTATGGGCCGGGATATTCTAAATTAAATAATTCATTGATTTTAGACAATGAATATCAACATAAAATTAGAAAAACATACTAAAGATATCACTGACAGAAATGCAAACACAAACCCTAATACATTATGGGAACTTATTAAAGTTACTATACGTAATGTTACTATCCATTACTGTTGTTTAATAAAGAAAAAAGAAAAAAATAGATGAAACTAAATTTATTGATGAAATAGACAGATTAGAAATAAAACTAGTAAATGAGCCACTAAATGAAGATATTGTAAAGCAAATAAAATTTAAAAAAAAGAGCTTTAAGACGTCACCCTTACACGCGCTCAATGATATTATATACGATCAAAAGCTAAATACATTGATGGAATAGATTAAAAACTTCTCAAACCTAGAAAGGAAAAATAGTGAAAAAAATCAATGATCGTGAAATTACCAAATCAGATGGAATTTTCAAAGAAACATAACAATTTTATATAAAAATATGCACTAAGCAAACGTTTGAGGAATCAACCATTAACTTTTTTCCCGAAAATAATATTGTTTTAAATGATATCCAAATGCTACCATGCAAAGGGATTTTAACAGAAATACAATGTGCAAAGGCTTTATCTAGAATGAAAAATAATAAAAGTCCTGGGTCAGATGGCTTAACAACAGATTTTTACAAGATTTATTGGTCAGACATAAAAAGCTTTTATGTAAAATCTATCAACTATTCTTATGAAAAAGGTAACCTTACTCAAATGAAAAAGTAAGACGTAATAAATTTAATTAAAAAAAAAAAATAAAAAATTTAACATCATTAAACAACTGGAGACTTATCTCACTGTTGAATGCAGATTGTAAAATAGATACGAAAGTAATTGCAAATAGAATAAAAAATGTTCTACCAACATTAATTGATAAAGCGCAAACTGGTTTTATAAGAAACCGTTACATCGGTGAAAATATAAGATATATATAAAATATATGATGTACTGGATTTTGTAAATAAAAACGACCACCCTAATCTATTATTCGTTGTAGACTTTGAAAAAGCATTTGACAGTATAGATCACAATTTCATTTATGAAAACCTTGCTTATTTTAACTTTGGAGAATCAATTAAGAAATGGTTTAATGTTTTTTTACAACGACATGCACGGTTGCGTTTTTAATAATGGTTACACGTCTGAATTTTTTAAAATAGGACGTGGTGTACGTCTAGGATGCCCTCTCTCTCCATATTTATTTATTATATCGATAGAAATTTTATCTTTAGCTGTTAGCAACAATAAAGACATAAAAAGTATAAAAGTTATTGAAAAAGAAATTAAAAAAAGTATGCTGAAAGTATGCTGATAACGCAACATTCCTTACTTATAGGTCGAAAAAAAACTTTCAATACTCTTATTAAAAGCATAGACGAATTTAGTAAAATATCCGGCCTTTAATTGAACCTAAACAAATCCGCAGTATTAAGAGCAGGAGTCCTAAAAATACTGACAAAATTTATTGAAAAGAAAATCACATGGACATCTAATCAAGCAGCCATTTTAGGAATCATCTTCAAAAATAATAACGCCTAAAGGGTAGAAATCAATCTTAGTACTAAAATAAACCAATTGTTTTCATGCCTTACAAAATGGAAGAAACATAATATAAAATGCAAAGCGATACACCAAGCTTTGACAATTATCTTAGATATTTAAGAGAATGTAAAACATAGAACAAATCTTAGCTCAAGCGAGATCCGAATAGAAACGCATGATAGGAATTGGCATTCAATAAGATTTGAACAAACAGAAATAGCAACCTTAGATAATCAACATCGATATGTATTGATCTTATAGTGTACATGATTAATCAGACCTCTCTCTCTCTCTCTCTCTCTCTCTCTCTCTCTCTCTCTCTCTCTCATTTTTACTCTCTCTATCATTTTCACTACACTAATTTATATTTCTCCTGTTTTAAATGTATATTGCTATGTAATAATTTTTTCAATGTGAAAAAAAAACGGGCTGCCATTTAGTAACTAATAAAAGAAAAGAAAAAGCGATTTCGTACAATAAGATATAACTAAATAGTTGTATACTGCATAAAATTGCTAACAAAACAAAGTCAATTGCATGTTTATTTTTGTTTTGCCAAACAATATATGAACAATTATACATTTTTATTTGAACCTTAGCTTTTTCAATTGAACAAACTTGTAACCCCCATCCATATTAAATTTTAGCCACAAAACATATTTTAGCCATTGAAAAAAAAGCCTCTTTTAAATGTCTAGAAAAAGCAGCATATTTTTTAACTGTTTTTCAACCATTCAAAAAATGACTAACCCTACCTAAACCATAGACTTAAATACCTTATATTTTAAAGAAAACAGTCTTTTGAAAGAAAATCCATCTGATTATATTACGACATATTGCGAAGGCAACACCTGGAAGTCTTCGGTAACATCCAGATAACAGAGAAAATAAATATATTTTGTAAAAAAATGCATTCTCAAAGCTGATAACCAGTTAGAAGGACAGATATATGTTATTGGTAGCATCTAGCAGGCACTTGGTTGTGAAGGAAGTACTTCAACATCTACTTGGACCATTACTCTTGGCATTGGCTAGCTCTGACGTATGCTCAAGAAAACAAACAAATATGCACCTGCAAGGTAGTCGTGCAAAGGTTAAAAGGAGACACTGTCTCGCATATACCAGCATGTGTCACTGGTGCTATGATAATCGTAAACAAAGAAAGTGTTGTGAACCTAACGTTTGGAGTTCTGTTCAAAAACATATTTGATACAGCAATGCAAGAATAACTCTAGAATTGATATGGTATTTGAAATAAACAAACATATATAAAGAATACAGAGAGGGATGACAGAAGCTCGGGTTGCGGATCTACAATATCAATAGAGGACAAAAAATGCACCAATGGATATGCCTTTTTAGTTCTTTAGATAGAAAGACAGCGTAGACCAATTTTCTTCTTCATACTTGGAAGTCCCGAACTACCTAGTCAATCTTGGTGACAAAGAGATGTTTGCAACGTCAGAAAATAATATAAGAATTATTAAAAGCTAACGCATGATATTGTTTGCCATGTGGAAGAACTGACATCTTCACATAAAGAAGGTGAAACTCTCATCAGCGGAATTAAAAACTCCCTTGGTGATAATGCCTATTTTACAAGCATTTACCGAATGTGACTCAGTGTGTGCATTCAATGGTCATGGTAAGGTGTCTGCATTGCGATTTGTGACGAAGTCAAGTGTATTCCAATCGGCTATGGTAAAGTAAGGTGAAGAATGGATTGTATTTCACGAGCTGTTTGCATCTCTCCAAGAATTCAGATGTAGGATATATACTGCAAAGGCTACTGAAAATAATGTGAATGGCTCGCGCAACATGTTGATGTTGAATAAAGAAAACGTCCAACCTGTGACGACACATTACAGTAAATTTCCACTAATTGCGGGCAAATTACCAGACAGGCATCTAGCGAAGAGCCTGCTAAACCTTCCTGAAATTCAAAGTAAAAAAGATCATGGATGGTTCATGGAAGATGGTCAGTTGGCATGAAATGATTTTCTGCTCAACAGGTTGTTATGGAATTCATGTCTTGAAAGTACGCTAGAAAATGTAAATAACCAACATGCCATTGTCTGTTAAATACACTAAATCGCTCATCTGCCTGCACAAATCGAGGGAAAGTTTTGAAACGGAACATAGAGAAAGTTAAGTTCTGATGAAGAGGATGGCAGTAATGATGACATGTACAATATCCAACTACTTATTTTAAGAGTGGAAATACAAAGAATGGATTAAACACATATAATTTTGTTACAGTGTAACGTTATGCTACTTTAGAGTACTGTATTGTTTGAAATACATATCAATTTCATGTACATCTTCCGAAAAAACATTCCATATTTTGTGAGTGTACCTCTGTGTATCATCATTCTTATTATGTAATGTGGAAGCCATTAGCAGTCTTGTATAATTTGAATTACAAATTATATAACCAATTTAACTTGATAATTACATTTCAAAAAAATAATCGAACTACGTTCCATCTCACATTTTGGTAACATAGTTTATGTTATACAAAATTATAAAAATGTGTTTGTATTAAACTAACATGTGTCATATCATTATATAAAAGCATTAGAATGAGAAGAAACCATAGGTGTAAGTATGAATCAGGAACTTGATCTGATCTGATAATTTAATACAATTTTTGGAACTATTATATAACTGATGAATGTAACGTAAATATTGTTAAAAAGAAGTTAATAATAATAATAAATTAGCTATTTTAAACTTATCTGATTGAGTTACGGCATATTGATTATGTTAAATTGATATTTGATAAAGTCCAAGAATGGCTTTCAATAGAAATGTAGGAAATCAATTATGCTTGTAAGAAGTAAAGCCAAGTGTAATTGTAACGTAAAAAATACAAAATTTATCACAAAATAAATGCTTAGAGTGGTGTTTTATATCCGAAGAATCCTCCTGTTCTTATTTAAACATGGTGGGATAACACACATCACAATAAGTCACAATGCTAATGCAACTGCTTTGTATACTAAAAAATAAGAAATTATTTGTAATCATTTGAATGAAATTACAGTTACCATAGAAACACACTGAAGTCAGACACTAAGCTGTGCCTCAGAGGTGAATCTTTTTCATATACTACAGACATGTATCTATTGAAAAATAGTAAAGAAATTTGCCATTCTGATTGGTATCAATTTGTTGAATTTTGGGTCTTAGCTCACGGCCTAGTGCGAACACAAAATGAACTGATTATGGCGAAACTACAGAGAAGATGAAATTAATTCCTATATTTATAATATATGATTAATATAGTACACATATATATCCAGAACGTCTAATTTTGCTATGTGTATGTTTATAGTTACACATAACAAAATAAGAAAAATCTGGACATTTATGTATTTCAATCAACAGTTCGCTAATCAAACATGCAATATGTCAAAACGTATATAAAACACCTTCTATAAAATATTTAAAGAACTTCGATGGTTATAATTTTCTGACAGGATAA
Source organism: Panopea generosa (assembly GCA_029582155.1). Lineage (NCBI taxonomy): Eukaryota > Metazoa > Mollusca > Bivalvia > Adapedonta > Hiatellidae > Panopea > Panopea generosa. The sequence continues at coordinate 53,039,472 of CM055897.1, forward strand.
AAAAGCATGTTGCCATGTTTGTATTTAAAGCAAACAACAACCTAATATCTTCATATATATATGTAACCTTATCAAGGTACCTAATAAAACTCGTTATAATATATGCTCGATTTCAAACCAAGACACGATACATCTTAACGCTAAAGCTGAACTTCTCAACCGTGTATTTTCTTATTCTTCTGTGGTAATTTAGAGCAATACGCCTCCATTAATCACAAAACTGAATAACGTTGCTACTTTTAAATATGTGTACAAAAAAAATCTGATTACTAAAACATTTTTCTCATGAAAATGAAAACTTTTTACTTTGTCATTGTTAACATTGTATTGGCTTAGCAGGTATCTGCTCTAAATATTTTATATGTCAAACATTTTGCAGTCTTGATATTATTGATTTTTAATATCTTATTGAAAAGTATATTATACATAAAACTTTATAGTTTACCCTCTCTAAATAAAGATGTGTGCCTTCATACGTCTCCATCTTAAATATTGTTGTATGGTTAAAATGCGAGATCTGACGAGATGAAAAACTATTACAGTATGTTATTGAGTTGATTTTTTGTATGCCTAAATGAGGGTTTTAAATGAGTAATTGAAAGGTTTTCAAATCAATTGAAACATTTTTTTTTTAAAAATGAATTAACACCAGACGCTTATTGTTACGTTCATACATGTGTCATATACCAAAGCATCTAATGAATCGGATAATTAAAAATGGAACGTGTGGAATGAAACCTGCGAAATGTAATTTTAATAGCGAAATCGATATCGCTGTGTTGTTGTTAAATTCAAAATACACACATTATAAGTGATATATAACTATCCACATTAAAATGTGTTCACTTTACGGTTATGTTTTATGCCTTAAACACACTTCATTGATTGGTAATTGAAACTATCTTGAAGAGTCAGCAAAACCCTTTTGCTTCATGTAGGTGTAAGGATTGAGTCAACTAGATATTCTAGAACTATATTAGAACGTTTTTGACAAATATGCAATCCATTGATGATAAAGACAAATATTCAATTCTTTGATAAAAAAGACAAATATGCAATCCATTGATAATAAGATACTATTCATTTATTTCTTAAAACGTCCAGCTTACAATTAAAAAAGAAATTAACACATTCGTATCTATCATAATAGATATTTAAGTACGTATGTATAAAATTTAAACACTACTTCAGTAATAAAAATAGAACTCATGAACACTAGTAACTTATTTTTTGAAACATTTGTAATACGAAAATCTTTTATAGATTACATTGGTTTTATGTATATTCACATCTTTGTTAATTGTAAACTTAATGATTTAAAACTAACCAGTTATAATTATAGTAATTTTTTTTGCACAAACGCATCCACTATAACTTTCTTTATATTATAGTTCAGCTTAATATACAGATACATAAAATGTGTTTATGTATTGTATGTATAAATTTGTATATTTTTATATTATAACGAAAAACTATAATCGTTTAAGTTGACAAGATATTCTTCTTCTACAATAGACGTTACATACTTTAAATACACACTGATTAATTTTTGAGTTATAAATTAAAGTTTTTCTTCTTTATAATATAAAAGCCAAATTGATAACTTAAACAACGTTTAAATCATTATACCTCAATACATTACTAAATACAAAAAAAAGTGTATGAGCGCAGTCATAAACACACAAACAGGTGTGCATCGTGTACCATTTCTTGCGTGTAGCGTTTCTGATTGCATACAGCTTTTTTAAGCATGAAATCATGTCTGTCGTGCAATTGTTATTAAAATCCGAGGTTCATGTACGGTTATTTTCACGTTTCGTTTGCGCTTCGTTTGTGTTTCGTTTACATTCACCGTATGCCTTGAATGCAATTCGTTTGCGTGCAATTGTGGGTACTTGAACGGTTCAAGGTTTATATCAGTTTCGTTCAATTTTAGCTCGTCTTTTTAAAAAAAACCACGAATAGCTATTGTCATGACTCTGGCGACGTCATCGTCGTCGTCCACCGGTTAAAGTTTTATGTTTAGATCAGCCTTTTCTCTGTTTTTGAACAAACTACTCATGTTATGGTGATTTAACTCCATAAACAATATCATAATAAAAATTATTATGTTAAAGAAACAAAGCATATAGCAAACTTCCCTAAATTTCCATACTTTGGGCTCTAAAACCTTAGGTTAATTTTTTTTGTTTAGCTCAGGTTTGATTAAAGTGTTTTGTTTAGCTCAGCCTTTTCTTCGTTTCTGAACAAACTACTCATGTTATGGTGACCAAACTTAATAAACATATTCATAATATGTTAAAGAAACAAAATATATAGTTACTTACCTAAATTTCTATATTTTGGGCTCTAAAACCTTAGGTAAAAGTTTGTTGTTTAGCTCAGGTTTGATTGTATTTTTCGGTAATACTATTGATTCTGTAAACTGATCACCATCTACTAAGACAAGTTTACATCACTGACCTTGACCTTTTTAATGAACTTGATTAATACTTGCCTTAATCAGTAAAAGTGTTATGTTTTATAAGCCCAAAACTGTTATTGGGTATTTATATGAATAGTTGTACATGTAAATGTATCCAGATTGATAAATAGATCACAGATGGGAATTACTTTATACCATTGTTTAAATATGCCAGCCCTGTTTTTCCATATTTACTTGGTTATCTGACTAAGCCCAACCCACATCACACACCACACACACAACGCCGCCCATTATATGCCCCTAACATTTTTGAGGTGGTATATAGTAATCGCAGTGTCCGTCCGTCCGTCCGTCCGTCCTTCCCTCCTGTAGTTCGTGTCAGGCCTGTAACTTTGTCATACATAGATGGATTTTGTTAATACTTGCCACAAATGATCAATATAAAATGATGACGTATTGTGAGTAAGACCAACCCAATACCTCAAAGGTCAAGGTCACACTTTGAGTTTGTTTGATAACACTTTGAATCTGTGTGAAATTTCGTGTCCGGCCTGTTACTAAGTCATATATAGATGGATTGTGTTAATAATTGCTACAAATTATGAGCATAATATGACATGTCGCGCATAACACGCAGACTCCCACTTTAAAGGTCAAGGTCAAAATTTAACTTTGTCGTGCTTAAGACCCACACCCATACTTGAAATGTCAAGATTACACCTATTGTTGTTGAGCCTGTGTGAGATTTCGTGCCCGGGTTGTAACTTGGTCATACATAGATGGATGTTATAAATACTTGCTACAAGTGATGGAACATAATATGACGACATGTCGCGCGTAACACCCAGACTCCCACTTCAAAGGTCAAGGTCACAATTTAACTTTGTTTGGCGACACTTTCAGTCTTTTTGAGATTTCGTGTCCGTTGTGTAACTGTCACCTATGGTTATATTTGAAAAAAACACTTAGCTTAACTCATCAGCATGGCATGACGACGTGTCGTACTTAAGACCCACTACCGTACTTCAAAGGTCAAGGTCACACTTTGAGTTTGTTTGGCAACACTTTGAGTTTGTATGAGATTTCCAGTCCGGCCTGTAACTTTTTCATGCATGGATGGATTTTATAAAAAAAAAATGCTACAAATGATCAACATAATATGACGACGTGTCGCGCGTAAAACTCCCACTTCAAAGGTCAAGGAAAAAATTAAACTCTGTTTGACGACGATTTTGTGTACGGTCTGTAACTTTGTCACCTATGGATAAATTTTAAAAACACTTGACTCAATTCAACAGCATGACATGATGACATGTCACGCGTAAGACCCACACCCGTACCTCAAAGGTCAAGGTCACAACCTGATAGTTTGTTTGACAACACTTTTAGTCTGCGTGAGATTTCGTGTCCGGCCTTAAGTTTGTCATGCATAGATGGATTTTATAAATACTTGCTACAAATGATCAACATAGCATGGTGACGTATCGCGCGTAACACTCAGACTCCAACTTCGAAGGTCAAGATCACAATTTTACTTTGTTTGACAACTCTTTCAGTCTGTTTGAGATTTCGTGTACGGTCTGCAACACTGTCACCTATGGATACATTTCAAAAACACTTGACTCAGTTGATCAACATTACATGATGAAGTGTCACTTGTAAGACCCTGAATCTTTCCTCAGCGGTCAAAGTCACACTTTCAATTTGTTTGATATTCGTGTCTGGTCTGTAACTTTGTCTTTAACATGACTTAATTGGTCAAGCTGACATGACGACGTGTCGCACGTAAGACCCAGGCCCGTACCTCAAAGGTCAAGGTCACACTTTTGTTTAACACTTTGAGTATGTTCGGTCTGTAATTTTATCATACATGTATGGATTTCAAAAAAACTTGGCTCTATAGATCAATTGATCAAATTGACATGACGACGTGTAGCGTTAAATCCCAGAACCTAACTTTAAAGATCAAGATCACACTTTCAGTTTGTTTGATATTTCATGTCTGGTCTGTAACTTTGTCTTACATGTAGAGATTTTAAAGTAGCTTGACACAAGTGATCAACATGTCATGATGATGTGTCACCTGCATTCACCTGTAGAAATACCTAGACCTTTACATCAGATGTCAAGGGTCAAGGTCACACTTTAATGTAAAAAAATCAACATGAAATTGTATGTCACGTCTGAAACGTCAGTATATTACTCTTGATATTCATGGATACCTCAAACCATTTTCGGGGCATGTGATATTTACCAGGGACATTTCGTTTTTGTTTTTAATTTTGAATTCCATTAAATCAAATACTCTGCCCAATTTCAACTTTCTTACCTACCCCAAGACATCTACCCCATTCCCCCACCAGCCCGTTGCTATTTTTAAATATTGGTTGGATTTTAAATTGAATACTTTGCCCCATTTTCACTTTTTTACCAACTCCAAGGCCACGGACAACCCCCATCAACAACCCATGCTCCGCCCCCCCCCTTTTTTTTTTTATTATTTTTGTCTTTTGTTTTAAATTCCAAACTTTATCCCATTTCAACTTTGTAGGCAACATTCCCCCTCTTCCAAGACCCTACCCGCCCCTTTTTTTTAAAAAAAAATATTTTGTTTTAAATTTAATACTACTCTGCCCCTTTGTTACAACCTAAAGACCAACCCCACCCCCAGCCAATTTTTGTTTTAATTTTGTTCTATATTGAATTAAATACACTACCCCTTTTCAACTTTGTTACTGACCACAAGACACCCGCTTCAAACGTTTATTATTGTATTAAAATGCACATTTAAGACCGCGTCATGGTCTAGTGGTAGAGCGTCCGCCTCGCATGCAGAAGGTCGTGGGTTCGATCCACGGGCAGGTCATACCAAAGACTTTAAAAATGGTACTAAAAGCTTCCTCGCTTGACGCTCAGCATTTAGAGGAGAGTTCTAGGTCTGGTCGGCCCGGTGTCAGTATAATGTGACTGGGTGGGGTATCATACCTGTCTGCGGCATGATACTCCAGTGTGACAGCGCTCAGAATACTGTCTCAAGTAGACACCGTCGCGATATGACTGAAAAATTGTTGAAAGCGACGCTAAACACCATACAACAACAATACAACAACTAAAATGCACATCACTGTTTAACTTTGGCACACCGAAACCCCCATCCACACGCAGATTTTTTTAAAATAAAATTATATTAAATTAAATACTCTGCCTCGTTTCAACTTAAGTACTGGCTATCTAGCCATAGCCAGACATAGACATATACATAGTGTATATTCTGCCCTTATAGTCCTACTTGCACATACATGTAGCTACTCTTTTGCTAATATTAAAGATGGTTTCATAGATTCAGATATATCTGTTTTTCAGATGATACATATAATATATTGTTCTGTGACATGGTTAGAATTGTCGAGTTAACGCTGTTCTTCGACAGCTCATTTTTGGGTGTTTTTTTAAAAAAAATCTTTTTCATTTTTTTCAGTAATAGTATTAATTTTGTAAACTAATCACCACCATGTTTAAAAGGTTAACTGACTTTGACTTACTTAAAAAACGAGCGTCTGCGCCCGCTTGTGTGCTTTTGTATTCTTACAGCATTGTTATGATGACAGAAATGTTTGTGATTCCACAGAGTACAAATCAGTGTAAGGCGGAGCTTGCAAATTCAAAGGACATGCGTATATTGCATAATATATATGCTGCCGTAATTATGGATACACGAAAATGAATTCCATAATCAAAATGACAATGTTCATCTAGCATTTATATTTTATATAACTGAAACATGCATGTTGAAATGGGAAATAAAACAAATTGAAACAGATGATTTCAAAATTGCATTTTTTTTGCAACCAAAACATTTTCCACAAATAATCTTTAACGCTTGTTTTATGCAGCGCCTAACATGCACCATTTTAGTCATAAAGTATAGTTAATGTATTGATGAAAGTTTGAATGTGTGTCTAGAATCAAGCTAACCCTTTCATCATACATATGCTTCGGAATCGTTTGGATTTATAAATGTTTATGAAGGGAAATTTTAAATTTATCGTCTCCCATTACCATTTTCTTATTGCATTAAAATTGTGATATCAACAACCTCGTTTTAAATCTGATGAAAATCTAAATATTTTGCATGTTGTTCCCAGGATATCTGTGACAAGCGATTTCAGGTTGTTAAACTGTATGTTCCATATTATCAATAATGTGATCCAGGATTTCTAGCCTCCTAGATCTAATGTGCTGTTTGTCAATATCAGTGAAGTCACTAAATTCTAGGGGACCCAAACATATGTTTTTCATCAATCTTCCTTTTCCCCATCTTTAATTCGCCGCGAGTGGTTTGTGTCTGATTTTAACATCACACACCAGTGTTGTCTCACACTGTGTAACACTTTGTTTTTAATAGTTTTTGAAATATCAAAAAGAAGTAGATTTTGACAACATGAGTCAGTAATATGCCACCCTTAAATTAAATGTGTAATTGGACAAAGAGAAAGCGTCAATACATTTAATATTTATATAGAAATATGTGAAAGTAAATCAGAAGTCGCCTATTTGGAGTCAATTAGATATTCCATTAAATAAACAGACAGTTTCTGCAATGAACCCACAGATCATGCATAGTACAAACACATTAAACAACATCTGAACGGTGCCTGTCTTATTCACGGCGACAGAGAGACGACGTTTGCATAAAAATGCTAACGGCAATGTATAACTATGTTATTATAATTCACTCGATCAATCTGTTGTTTTATCTGTTACTGGTGAATGTTTTAGAAACATTGTGTTTTTATTCAATAGTAGTAGTAAAAGAACATAAATCATAAAATCATAAATAAATATATCGGGGTATTACGGCGATAACACACAAATTAAGAATTAAGAAAACTAATCTAGAACCTTGATACACGCTGCACTTCAACATTTTTATCTGACGCCTCCGCGGCATATATGTACTTCGATGGTACTGCAGTTGCCATCACTTGTTACAGTTACACAAAACATCTCAACTTGAGATTTTCTCTCAGAATTGAAGTACTTTAAACATGTATTATATATTGTAGGGTCACATGTACGGGAAATGCGCTACTCTTGATTGCGCTTGTGTGTTGAATCGTTCAATAAGTATCCTTATACATATTATTCTCATTTCCAAGAAGTACAATGTGAATCTTAATATCCAAGACGTAAGTAAACAGTTTTGATCAAACGGGAGAATTAACTGTAATTGTGAGATACCATAATGTTATTTTACAGTGTTTTGTACAATATATTGTACGAGTATGTATTATGGTGAAAACCATATTGGACAAGACGCTGCAGGCGCCGAGACCAATATGATTTTTATTATAATTCGTACGAGCACAATATATTCCTATATTTGACAAAACACTATAAAATGATCTTTTTATTCTATACCTCAATCTAAAAGAATTTATCAAAAGAGTGAAGAAAAATGCAGAACATTGCCGGTTTTTTTTAATCGTTGAAATTTCCTTTTGTTAAGACGCTATCTTGAATTTTGAACTGTGCAATATAAAAATTATTGGATCCAAAAAACTTCTACATACTGAACGGTCACGTGGTAACATATGGGGCAGGTAATTAGCTGTATACTTACAGGTGTATACAAAATAAAATTATATATTGATTTTTGAATAAAACTTGTTTCTATCAGATCTTTACCGATTTTAGTCGATACACTTAAATAGCAGTTGGCATGTTTAGACATGGATCACAATGAATGTTAGAAATGCATATATATTTAACATCTACCAGAATGGCGTCCCTTTCTAAATAGAAACAAAATTGACCTTTAGGTCTGCATCCATTATGGGATATTCCAATTTGATATTTTATATGTATGATATATCTTTATGTATATTTACGTGAACAAATATGAAAATTATTATCAGATTGCTAACCAGGTTCTGCATTGAATGTTTATCTGCGACCGAAGCGTTTTGTTATTTGATTTCGATTTGTGACCTGGGACTACATTGTAGTCTTGGTCTACGATAGACTCGGAGTCAACAACACAATATATAGACAGTAATAATATTCATTTTTGTTGAAACAAATATTTTGGAAAAAGGTATCATTCACGTTATGGACAATACATGTAATAGAATCAATGTCCAGTGAGTTATTATTTGCAAATTATATATGTATATTACTAGTTATCGATTGGTTTGAAGATATTTTCAAAATAAAAACGATTTGAGAGATCGGGGTTGTTAGATTATTAGATATATATATATACATTTAGATATAAAGAATCACTTCAGCTTCCATGTATAGTAAGAATAAACAACTCTAAATAATGTCAACCTTTTCTGAAATGTGTGGAAATATGGTCGTTATTATTGAAATAATGTAGATTTGTACAAATAAATTTTTGCGCATGCATGAAGAAATGGATGCTTAAATATTGCTCTGACAAATACTTTTGTTTTTATATGATTATAAATGGATTTAACCACTGGATTTAATATTGGACACTATAAACATGAAGATAAGTCTCTTTTGAACCGATAATAAAAGGAAACAAACATTTTGTGATAATAAAAAAGTCATTTTATTCACAAAATCATTTTCCTTTGTTTGAAAACGTTGCGTGAGGTTTTCAACATACACTACAAACAGGATATTTGTAACTGTCATTATATAGTAATATCATTAGAGTCAGCTATTATGGCGGACGTTTATGACACTGAGTTTTAACCTGTTGCTATAGATCAAAACACCGAGGTCAAAGTGCCCGTCATAGTTGTAGTCACTCAACCAGATGCTCAAACTGCGGATGTAACAGAATACCACCGCCTCTTACATCTGGTGCGAGAACTCCCGAGTGCGATGTTTATTGATCGCGTCCTTGTGGACTATCATCAATCGAATCTGATCTGGACAAATCTCGATTGATGCGGTTTGACGTCATCCGAGAGTCAGAGGACTTTCCGTTTGACGTTAACTGTGGCCTAAAACGCCGAATCACACGACAAAGGGCCATTGCTACGGTAACCGTGAAACTGGCTAGTGACATAACACGATATTGACCGTAGTGGACGGAAGTGATGCTTCATGTGTTAAGGAGCTGATAAGTTCCGGTACACGAAAATCCAACCGAATGACTTCTGCGTCTAGACAACCGTCTAGATACCAGTCACCATCACAGTCCAAACACAAATGTGAGTGCTCTTGCTTTTAAAACAACGAAACGCAGCCACGGAAAACATTAGAAACACGGATTTTAAAATAATGCAAGGTTCCATTGATGACATGCGAAAAAATGTGAACAAAATCAAAGCGGAAGCTACTTTACCAACTGCTACAAAGAAATTCAAATAAGACTTACTGAAAATCTCTGTTCTTCAAATTACTTATGCATTTAAAAGCTTAAAAGCCCATGCCAAATCTGGCTCTGCTGGTCAAAGTGTACAAATGCAGAAAACAGATTACAATACAAACGACCCATAACTCAGTCCCATAACCCCAACTCAAACTAGTAAACCCATCCGATTGCGAAATGATACAGTATTACCGTCTGTCCCTGTATGTGGGAATACGTTTATTGCACAATCCCATTTACAATTACAAACGGAGCACTATTCAGCGGTTCTAAATACCCAAGCAAATTGTGCTAATACCGTGACAAGCGATCACGACAATGACCAATTACTTGGTGATCCCTACAATTGTTAACGGGAAACCGCGAGAGTAAAAAATCTCGTATAAAAGAAAACAAAAACAGCGCGTGCGTACGCTCAGAAAAGTCAATTTTGACATCATAAACAGAGAAATGGCCGCATCCAATGACAGAGGTCACAGTATTTGCAACACTGAAGTTGACTTTACTGGTACATACGTGGATGCAGATGACGACTTTCAGAAATTTTTCGTACGCCGTCGTAAACGATTTTACATAGGGGGCTTCCAGTCAAGCATAGCTGAGCCCATGATTAAAAGCTATATTCAGAAGCGCGGTCCTAAGGTTTCCATGGTAACAGTATTCCAGAAACCCAGATACGGTAATTCTGTCGTCATTCGTGTTGTTTTGTTGTTGTTGATGTTGTATGGTGTTTAGAGTCGCTTTCAACAATTTTTCAGTCATATCACAACGGTGTCTACTTGAGACAGTATTCTGAGCGCTGTCAAACTGGAGTATCATGCCGCAGACACATGGTATGATACCCCACCCAGTCACATTATACTGACACCGGGCCGACCAGACCTAGAACTGTCCTCTAAATGCTGAGCGCCGAGCGAGGAAGCTTCTAGTACCATTTTAAAGTCTTTGGTATGACCCGGCCGGGGATCGAACTAACGACTAGACCACGCCGCGGTCTCTCATTCGTGTTAATATCGAAGACGACGAAAACGCATATTATATGACAGATGGGTCTCGTATGGATCATATTAATCTCGCCAAAAGGGGACTCGCAATTATAAACCGAACGATAACCCCAGGGGGTTTAAGTATTCGCTGGCTGATTGGAGTCGAGTCAATTATACCGACTCGAACCGTTATGCAGCTTTCGACTCGGACTATGATATTAAATAATCATGTCAGGTATAAGAAATTTATTTCTAAATATAGCCACATGGAACGCGAACGGAATTATGTCCAGCGCGAGTTATTTAAGTGATTTTTTTTTAGAAAATAATGCTATAGATGTCTGCGGCATTGTCGAGCATTGGTTAATCATACATGCTTTACACTTTCTTAATTGCATCAATAATAAGTATTCAAGTCATTCGAATTCTGATCCTGATGGCCAAGCAACCGGAGAGTTAGTAAGGGCGGCATCTGTATGTTCTGGAACAAGCGTCTAAACGATATTGTTTCACCTTTGAACTTAGAAAGTAAATATATATAAGGTATTCAAATTATGGCTTCTGTAGGAATTTCTAAATTTATTTTTCAATTATACTTTCCATGTAAAAACTACTCTATTGCCATGTATAAGAAATGTTCAGACGATGTAGAGAATATACTGGTGTATGTATATACAGAACAAAGGGTATAATATGTCTTATGGGTTATTATAATACTGAATTATCCTCCAAAAACCAACCTTTATTTAAACTCGATAGCCGAGGAAAATTGTTAGTTGACGTTAAGCTTAATTATAATTTGTTAGCCATTATTTCGCTCGGCCTGTGTTATGGAGCACAATATGTCTTTACTAGCACATGTACCTGTTGAAATGGAAAAGGGTATTATAACGACCCTCTACAAAGGCAACAATAAAACCAAAACGGACCCAAACAGTTACAGGACCATATCACTTTGTTCTACTGTTTTAAAATTGTACGAAAAGGTTTTACTAAAAATGTTAGAGCAATCTGGTACACTCAGGTTTAACACATTGCAAGGCGGTTTTCAAAGAAACATTAATTGTAAAATGACGTCTTTTCTTTTACGTGTAAAAAGAAAACAACTCTAAACTTTTGATATGCTTCCTCGACGTGAGACAAACATTTGACCACGTATCTTATAGCATATTGATGCTTAAATCATATAAAACAGGTGTTAACAAAAATATATTTTTAAGATTATACCTTACATGTTTGAAAATTTGTTAAGCTGCGTTAGGTCACAAGGCCAATCTTCGGATTGGTTCCCAATTTTACAGTGAACAAGGCAAGGCCAAGTAATGACCCCGTACTTCTATATACACTTCATAAATGATCTAATGAATAAGTAAGATCAATCCTATTACGGTCTGAAAATAAATGATACGGGTTAATGTTGCCCAACATCTGCAGACGATACATGGTGCTCAGTTCACTGACTAAGAACGGATTAGAAAAAAACTTACGGACATATGTCATAATAACTCTATCCGAGAACGATATGATTATAATGCAAATAAATGTTATGTCGTTGTTTTTAATGAATGCAGTTCTGATTCACATAATAACTCAAGGCAATGGCATTTAGGCCAAAATACTGTCATTGAAACTGATTAATATGTACATCTAGGCATTTCATGTAGTAAAGACATGTGTCTGAATGAAAACATAAAAGACGCGTGCACTAAATTACGTAAAACATATTTTGGATTAGCCGACTGTGGCGTCCATCAAACTGGTTTACAACCAATTACAGTAAAACATCTATATCAAACTGTTGTCCTCTCGCGAGCTTTATACGACTGCGAACTATGGAACGCCATTACGGACACGCAACTCAAATCGCTAGAACGAGTACATGTCCAGTGATTTAAATATATGCAGTCTTTACTTAAACAAACTCGTAGTGACGTAGCGCTGGCCTTAATTGTTCACACGCATCGAGCATGAAATTGATTAGCGAAAGCTCTTGATGTTTGGACAATTATGTAGCATTAATGAACGCTTTAGGATACACAAACTTTTTGTTAATAGGCTTATACAATTTATGTCTTATCCACGTAAAACACAGGGTTTTATGCCAGATATCTACCGTATTCTAGGCAAATACAAATTGACCGATGTTCTAACAGAATACATTTCCACTGCATTCTTCCCTACGTTAAGACAATGGAAAAAAGACTTAAATTAAGTAAACATAAATCAGCAAAATTTGACTTTAGAACAAAAATGGTTCAAGACGATAGTCTCAATATTTTTCTCAATATACAAAGAGAAACCGTACCAAACAATATTTGGTATTTCTCTTAAATATATCGCGATACTCTACCATACTGTAGAGCTGTCACTTTTATATTTGGTTAATTATTTGCCCGCAATTATCAAACTGTTTGTCTTCAGTGTAGTCTCATTACAGAAACTGTAGCTGAACATTTAAGTTTGTTCTGTTCGTCAAATAACTCTCTCCGACATACTTTATTATGTAATATACACAAAATATGTGGATCAGATATGTACGATAAGCTTTGTATCATGAACGCCTTTAATCAAATTAAAGAATAAGTTTCCGGCTATCCTTCTGTAAACATGACATATAAACAAACGGTTGCTGCTTCAAAAATTACATTTAGGCATTTACATCATATGACTAAAGCATTGAGATATACGTTTATGTAGATAACACACACAATACTTCATCTTTTGTGTTTTGCCCCATGGTTGCTGAGTTCGTCGTTATCTCGTATTGACAACATAAATAATAATACACAATAATGTTTTAATTTCAAATATTATATTATATATTTATTGTTTGTATCCAAAGTGTTAAAAAGATAATATCTTCAAATAATGCGTTCATTTAACTTTTAAGGTACGATTACATTTTGTTTTTGAAAGATAATATTTGGAACTAATACCACTTTTAGTACCCATTTAGTGTATGGTTTTGTGTTTCTTTCTGCAAGTCATATCAGTCGTTATAGGCAATATTATTCTAAAAGTGTCAATATATTTTGCAATTTGAATGGACATATCATCATTTATTTATTTCGTTTGTATATATGTAAGTTATTTGACATATCGAAGTTATATGTTTGTTTGTATTGTATATATATGATTGTCATTTAATTGTCTATATGTGTATTATGTTTTTGTATATGTATTGTACTCCCATGTTGCTGTTTAAATGTTTATACTCTCCTGTATATTTGTATAATGGAGGAAATAAAGAATCAATCAATCAATCAATAAATCAATCAATCAATCAAACAATCAATCAAACCATTTTACTGCACGTCATTGCGCTCAATCGTAATCATATATCGAACATGAACTAATACCATTTGGATTGGAAATGTCTTCCGAAAACTTGTAGTGGCATGGAACCTGTAGAATACCAGAGCTGGAAACAAATGTGTCTCGTGAACATGCTTCTACATATGCCCTGTAACGCACATATTATTAAAACTGCTACATAATGTTCCAAAATAGCATGACGGTCAAATAAGACAATTTGCTGTATGCCCAAGAGCTTAATTTGATTATTTCTGAAATAGAATATTACAATATGCTACAACCGTCTAGACACTGGCCTGCATTATTGTATATTACGTTTATTGTTATGGCATACTAGATAATGTCGAACAAAAGTTTCGATAAGTGTTTTTGTATATATTGCAATAAGATAATAAAAAAAACTTTTCTTTTATTAGCTACTGCGCATGTTTATGGCACATCTAGATGGGCTGACCAAGCGGTTTAAAGGGAATGTACTAGTAAGTAAGAAACAAGAAAAAGTGCATTACTTCCATTTTATAAATGATCAGTCGACTTCCATACTAAGATGATATGCAGTGCAGTGCAGACCAGGCTCGGCAACTACATTATTTACAATACAGACACGACTTGAAAGCCAATTCAGACATGACATGACAACCACATATACTATCAAAGAAGACTCGACACGATACTAAATTAAGTCCAATATCGACAAACAATGCAGACCCATATCAATATTCTATATAGACACAGTCCAACAATCAATGCTGATACACCGACGATCTATGTATGCGCAGCTCGACAATCAATACTGGCCCACACCACCGATCTGAATAGATACAGCCCGATAATCAATACTGGCCCTCACCATCGATATGTATAGATACGGCCCAACAATCAATACTGGCCCACAACACCGATATGTATAAATACAGCCCGACAATCAATACTGGCCCACACCACCGATCTATATAGATACAGCCCGACAATCAATACTGGCCCACACCACCAATTTATACAGATACCGATCTATATAGATACAGCCCGACAATCAATACTGGCCCACAATACCGATCTGTATAGATAAAGTCCAACAATCAATGCTGATACACCGACGATCTATGTATGCGCAGCTCGACAATCAATATTATCCCACACTACCGATCTGTATAGATACAGCTCCACAATCAATACTGGCCCACACCACCGATATGTATAGATACAGCCCGACAATCAATACTGGCCTAAACCATCGATATGTATAGATACAGCCCGACAATCAATACTGGCCCGAACCACCGATCTGTATAGATACAACTCGACAATCAATACTGGCCCACACCACCGATATGCATAGATACAGCCCGACAATCAACACTGGCCCACACCACCGATCTGTATAGATACAGCCCGACAATCAATACTGGCCCACACCACCGATCTGTATAGATACAGGCTGACAATCAATACTGGCCCTCAACACCGATATGTATAGATACAGCCCGATAATCAATACTGGCCCACATCACCGATCTGTATAGATACAGGCTGACAATCAATACTGGCCCACATCACCGATCTGTATAGATACAGCCTGACAATCAATACTGGCCCACACCACCGATATGTATAGATACAGCCCGACAATCAATATTGGCCCACACCACCGATCTGTATAGATACAGCCCGAAATCAATACTGGCCCACATCACCGATCTGTATAGATACAGCCTGACAATCAAAACTGGCTACACCATCGATATGTATAGATACAGGCTGACAATCAATACTGGCCCACACCACCGATATGTATAGATACAGGTTGACAATCAATACTGGCCCACACCACCGATATGTATAGATACAGCCCGATTATCAATACTGGTCCATACCACCGATATGTATAGATACAGCCCGATAATCAATACTGGCCCACACCACCAATCTGTATAGATACGGCCCGACAATCAATACTGGTCCACACCACCGATATGTATAGATACAACCCGACATTCAATACTGGCCTACACCACCGATATGTAGAGATATAGCCCGACAATCAATACTGGCCCGAACAACCGATCTGTATAGATACAACCCGACAAACAATACTGGCCCACACCACCGATATGTATAGATACAGCCCGACAATCAATACTGGCCTACACCACCGATCTGTATAAATACAGCCCGACAATCAATACTGGCCCGAACCACCGATCTGTATAGATACGGCCCGACAATCAATACTGGTCCACACCACCGATATGTATAGATACAGCCCGACAATCAATACTGGCCTACACCACCGATCTGTATAGATACAACCCGACAATCAATACTGGCCCAAACCACCGATATGTATAGATACAACCCGACAATCAATACTGGCCCACATCACTGATCAGTTTAGATACAGCCTGGCAATCAATACTTGCCCACACCACCGATCTGTATAGATACAGCCCGACAATCTAATGGCCCACAACACCGATATATATAGATACAACCCGACAATCAATACTGGCCGACACCACCGATATGTATAGATACAGCCCGACAATCAATGCTTAGCCATACCGACGATTTCTACACATACACATTAGCTTGAAAATCTATGCAGACCAACCCGATGATTTAAACAGACACAGCAACTTGACATTTCATCAAGGATTTATAAAGACACATCAGGTCTGTACAACTCTTACTGAACAGTAAATCTTATACGCAAATTAACTGCTTTGATGACGGAAACAATCTGATTCAATCAAATATACTTGGCCAATTTCGTCATCCTTCAGTTTTAAAACGGTTACTAGATATGTGCAAACATATAAATGCATATACAGACAAATATCTTTTTTTTTCATTTTGTTGGAACCTATGTCTTTTTATATTAGAAACCGTTTATGGAGCACTATAAAACAAGAGTTGTCAGTAGACAACAAATCTTGCCGATGGGATAAAACTCACCACCCATGCAAAAATTATGATTGGAGGCAAACACCAAAACTTAAACACAACTAAACGCAAAAGTTCAACCTGGGTGTCTACAGACGAAAAATTAAGTCCAGAAGGGACATAACTCTGCCAAAATGCAACCCCGAGTTATGGTAATTGTCTCTGTGTGTTCCATTGAACACAAATGCGAAGTTTCATTCATATCCAATGAGTGGTTGCATAGATATCTTTCCTGATAAAAAACTTTAACCTGAACAATTACGTCGAAAAAAGGCATAACTCTGCCAAAATGCAATCAAGAGTTATGGTTCTTGTCTCTGTGTGTTTCATTGTTGATGGTTAACACACATGCGATGTTTCATTCATATCCAAAGAGTGGTTGCATAGATATCTAAAGCTTAAACGCAACTGAACGCAAAAAATAAGTCCAAAAGGGCCATAACTTTGCCATAATGCAACCCAGAGTTAAGATTCTTGTCTATGTGTGTTTCATTGATGATGGTGAACCTGAAAAAATAAATCCAAAAAGAGCCATATCGGTGCCAAGACTGCGGCGTGGTCTAGTGGTAGAGCGTCCGCCTTGCATGCGGAAGGTCGTGGGTTCAATCCCAGGCCGGGTCATACCAAAGACTTTAAAAATGGTACTAGAAGCTTCCTCGCATGACGCTCAGCATTTAGAGGAGAGTTCTAGGTCTGGTCGACCCGGTGACAGTATAATGTGACTGGGTGGGGTATCATACCATGTGTCTGCGGCAAGATACTCCAGTGTGACAGTGCTTAGAATACTGTCTCAAGTAGACACAGTCACGATATGACTGAAAAATTGTTGAAAGCGACGCTAAACACCATACAACAACAACAACAACCATATCAGTGCCAAAATGCTATCCAGATATATGGTTCTTGTCTCTGTGTATTTCATGGATGATGGTGAACACACATGCGAAGTTTCATTCATATCCAATGAGTGGTTGCATAGATATCGTATCTGATAAAAAACTTAAACCTGAAAAATTAAGTGCAAAAAGGGCCATAGCTCTGCCAAAAATATAATCAGAGTTATGGTTCTTATCTCTGTGTGTTCCACACATGCGAAGTTCCATTCATATCCAATCAGTTGTTGCATAGATATCTTAAGCTTAAACGAAACTAAACGCAAAAGTTAAACCTGGGTATCTTAGTCCAAGAAGGGCCATAACTGTGCCAAAATGCAACCCATAGTAATGGTTCTTGTCTTTGTGTGTTCCATTGATGATGGTGAACACACATACGAAGTTTCATTCACATCCAATAAATGGTTGCATAGCGATCTTAAACTTAAACGCAAAAGTTTAACCTAGGAGTCTTCAGACGACACCGACGACTCTGACGACACCGACGACTCTGACGACGCTGACGACGCCGACGACGACGCCGTGATCATGGCAATAGCTCTCCTTGGACATCGTCCCGGCGAGCTAAAAATAGTGAAATGGACAAACAATCTTGTTACAAACTTCGAACACTGATATACTGAGTGACAATCCGCAGATGACCACTATGATTTGTAGAACTATATCAAGATCGGCGGAAAAAATCTAAGTTGATGCTTAACCGCTAACCCGGATTTTATTGATGATGCCACCAGACCGCGGAATACGGTATTGAATGGACATCACAATAAAAAAGATAGTACATACATTAATCTTTGAAAATAATACGCTGAAATCCAAGTAATGTATAGCTATGGTTAAAACCATTTCTATTAAGGTTGTTGATTATATCTTGTGTCATTTGTTTGCATTGTTATTAGGCATGTTCACCATAGTCTGGTCGGTAGATTTGTTTTATATCCAGTTGTTCACAAATAATCATAATAAAATATGTACAAACTAAGTATAAATTCAAATTAGTTCAGTCCAATGTAAGTTCTTTAGAAATTTACAAATATATCAAGAAATAATGTAGTTTTGCATATTCAATAACTATTTTTCAATTTAACTTAAAAAGTATAAATTTTGGTGTTATTTTAAGATATTTAACATTTGATAACAAGCTCAGTTTAAAGATAGCCCAAATGCATTATCAACAAATATTTAAAGGGTACCGCATGTCAGAATATAAATGGCCATTTATCGTTAAATAGACATGTAACTAACACAAAAATCAACAAATTTTAATTGAACGAAATTTATCAAGTGAGAAAAACGATATTAAATATCATGATTTCAAGCGTTTCCTATATATCATGGGTGCCGCCAATTTAAAGCTCTTTTATGTTGGAGGTTTTCGGTGACGTCATAACTGCACTTCCGTTCTAGTTCTCGCGAAAAATTTATTGTGTCGTTAGTGACTGCTCTCTACTGATACTCTTTTGTATATACACTAATTCACGTAAACAATTGATAGATAGATATACAATACATTAGTGAACATCGAAGGAAGACAATTAAACGCGAAAACTATTCTGAATTGAAGGACTTAACCATAAACATTGTTTTCTTCAGCGGAATAAGTGAGTGGAGTAATGCGATATGTTTTGTGGGCAGCGTTGTTTTTAGTTTTCGTAATATGTGATTTCACATTGCCTCGGTGTCAAGCTTCTGGTGACATCACGCGCAAAACGCCTTTACACTTTGGGGTAGGACTTAAGATTGCAGAATGAAGCGTACCAATGCCTTGGTGTACTACTACCCAAGCATACAATTTCTGATGATTTCAGTACGAAGATGACCATATGCGACATACATATAGACTTATCCAGTAGGAAGCTCTTAAAAATGTGCTAATAACATATAGCTCAGCTGATTTCTAAAATTGAATTTGTAATTTTATATACTATTCCAAAATATTGCGATATTGATATAGCAAGCTTTCACAATCTTATAATTCAGGCTGTTTAAACAGGTATGATAATCCAATTTACAATAAAAACAAGAGGTTAATGCCAAAACATAAGGTGTGAAAACTACATGGTATCTAAAAGTTATTATTAAAATACAAATTAAGGCCAATTGTGACAGTTACGTGTCTAACTATCAATACAGGTGTCTCGAGTTCGAATACCACCCGGCGACAGTCTCTGTGATGACTGACATACAACATTGTGTCTCAATATCATTTGTCTCTCACTGCTGATTCGAGTGGAAAAATTATCAGTTACTTGCGGTTGTTGGGTGTGCTCGAGTACTGGTTAACTTTTGCAGGAAACAGTGGTTAGGTTAACTGAACATCTGTACAGTAAACCCTCGATGGCAAAAAATGATGCTACATATTCAGTCAACCATTAATTGTTCATAAACTCATTTTATTAATTTTATAATTAATAGGCAATTTAGTTTATTGATATATGGCTTTTTCACAGTCAACTAGGTCATTATTCTTGAATAGACATTTGAACTACCTCTACTTCGTAATGAAAAAAGATAAAGTAAAACCTTTGTTCCTTTATTTATTCATTAATACATGAAAAGTTTTTTTTACTTTTAAAATAGTGTTCTGGTATACAATTTATGAAAAATATTCATAAAATCATATAACATAAGTTTTTTACTTGTAAAATTGCATTGATATTGAAACCCTAATTAACTGAAAATGTTTAAATTAGTAATAAGGCATAATACTATGTGATATAACATCCTGTCATAAACCCTGGGGTCATTAAACCTGGGGTGATTACGCTTATTAGAGTACAATATGCACACTGTGGCAGGGTATTTCTCATTACCACATGGTGTGAATGTGGTGTTAGTGAATTATGAAAGCTCAGCAGGGTGCCAGTAGCTGGACAGTAACATACACTTTGTGCAATATGCCTGTAGACATTATATACCATATGACACTCCCTATAAGGAGACACATTCATATATGTTCAGAGAACTGGTATAATAGATAATCATCATATATCAAATTGGGTAGTAAGACCATTTGAATGAATAACCAAAAGACAGTGCCAGTTATGTAAAACAACACAAAAAAAAACACAAAAAAACTCATTCATGCTTTATCTAAATTTACTAAAAAGGGTATGAAATCAAAATTTTATCAGCCATTTCTCAGTAAGCAACAATGGCCGCACCAGCTAAACACGATAAGAAAAGAGATTTAATATTATTTCTTATTCTCTCTTAGACAGGTAAATATATGTAACAAAACATTTCCCCTTAAATTCCATTCCTGGTCTAATTAGTGTTTTTTTTTTTTTTTTTTTTTTGTAATGTATTGACTGAGTAGCAAACAGTATATACCCTGACAGTACAGCATGAATGTGCAGGCTCGCCTGGATCTACATCAACACTGACGGCAATAATTACTTTTTTTATCAAGCTAGGGGTAATTTTACTATTTTGAAAAATTCAATCATCAATGTCAGGCTACATGATAATCTGGTTCATGATCGGTGTGACTGTTTAACAGTTATCATCTTTTTGGGTGAAAACTTTATAAGACATTGCTGTGACATCTCTGTATTATTTCTGTGATACATTCTAAATCTTCTAAATTTCCAATAGTGTGGTCATTGCATCTGCAGCACGTATTTTCGTCAGACGAAAGCATCATTACACAGTTTTTACAGCTGCAGAAATCTTTCACATGTGTGAACAACTGTGCCGTCTCACTATTTCTCTCGTCTTCTAATTAATTTAACTCTGCTTCTGAAAATTTTGGTTCAAAGTTGTAGGCCACAAGTCCTTCTCCGTTACTAAAATCCATTTTATTATTCTTGCAAGTACTTTTGCCGCTGACTATAATTGCACGTTTCTATATCTGCTGTAGCGTATAAATCAATTATGTTTAAACCGGAAGTGCAGTTACGACGTCACGCAGGTATCCAATATGGCGACTTCCACCACAAAGTCGATGTGCGAAAATGACCGTTACAAAACGAGCTGATATATCTTTATGGACTCGAATTTATGCATAATAATACTATTAATATAAAGCTGAACTCATAGCTATTCATATTATCCTGTTTTATACACAGGGTTGCGTTCCCCTTTAAAAACCCAAACCAATACTTTTGTTTTTAAACATTAGAAATTCTTACTCAAAGCTACTACCTGTTTTTCCTAGAAAGAAAATCACTTTTTTTTGTTTCTCGAGATGCCACATTGTATGTGTAACAAGCAAGCACCATCGAACTTCTATAAGTGACACGCTGGCACTCTTGTAAGGCATGTATGATAATAGGTTACGAGTATACCTTGCGACTCCAGGACCAGTTGCACTAATATAACCGCGGAATACCCTGCTACCTATAATGATGCAGGTAGATGGAATAAGTTCACTTTTTTCAACGCTTTAAAATGCTTTACAGGACTTTGTTTATACTTGTGCTTTCAATGTTGGAGAAGCAAAAACAATTAAAAGTCAGCCATATCATTGCTGATGTGCAAACGCCTTTGGAAAAATGTATAGATTTCATATAAAAACAGTCACATTTCTAAATGCTTAAAAAACAATAACAATAACACTAACAATTATAACAATACAATATTCCCATGTTCGATATATTTATAAAACACTCTCTAAGTGTACATGTGTGCAATCAACATGTTTTAATGCTGCTTATCCTTAAAAGGGACAACCAGTATTGGAAGATAGTTCTTTTATTAAGAAAGTAAGAACTTTTTATGAATGACAAACATTTTCGTGAACTCTGATAGCCTCCGATGTTTCTCTTAAACGTGCATAATTTCAATCTCATTATCATATATGTATTTAAAGCATTTTTCGATAAAACCCTGGAGCCACACTACTTTTACGTTTACCGAACGTGAATGCAAGCCGTTGACAAAAATTTCCACCGACCAAGTTATTTAACAGGAAAAATTAGAAGCAAACGATCGTGAGACAATGTAAATACACAAACCTTGCACGTTAAAGTAGTTTAAATTCGGATTCTCCATCAATGAGCGTGGATTTGTATGACCTTCGTAAATGTAGACACATTTTTAAAAACAATCGTGTAGACAAAAACTAAACAATGGTGTCAGCGTCTACACTGTGTGGGTATATCTTGGAATTATTGATTTTTTATTTGTCTAAGTCGAGATACTCCAATGATAATACCACTACGCCATGCTGCAATAACAGAAAATCGGCCGTAGAACTTAACTGCTTACTCTAGTTTACAAACTCGGAAATGTCTGAACGTTTACGGATGCTAACTGAGATTATGTACTAAATCATTTACTGTTTTCAAAGGATCCGGTCTAATTCAAACATCAGCGACAATAAAGAGTTTAGATGCACTTTTTGGCAAAAAACAATTGTATTTTGCACCAGATATGGTCCAGACAGTCACAATTTAGATACAGTTCGCACAGATCTCTCGTTTGCATAGCAACTTTCACGAAACGAAATAGAATAGTTAAGCTCTTCGCAAAGCACTTTTTGGTATAAAACTACTTCTAAAAAGTGTACCTGAATGATACATTTATGAAATTAAAAAAACAACATTATGTGTTCAAATGCATTACTTAGTTTCGATTTTAAAAAGAGCCAATCTCTATAAGATAGTTAATAGGCATCCCCTTTGCACATTTGTCAGTTTTATACATGTAATAAAAAAATGTTTATCAGAACTAGCGTGACATCAACTTGACATTGTTCCTATTTAAATATCAATACAGGATACACTGTTTTATTTCGTAAACAACAGTCCCCGGTCCAAAATGTATATCATTATTAACAGAAAATTGTATGGAGTAACGTGTTTATGTTATTGTCGTGGAAACCACATCTTGTGACCAGCTTTGATGTAATAAATGTAACATTATGTATGATTATGCAATATTGCATTTTTGGATATTTTAAGACATTTTTACTGTTTCTCCTATCATTATTATTTTTGTCAGTTTCAGTTTTATTGGCATAACGACAATACACAAGGGTCTATGGCTATTTACAAAGAATATTTAAACAAATATGGCATAGGTAAATACTATATAAACATAGGTAAAAAAATCACAAACAAACAGTCAAATATTATAAGATATCAAATCTAGACATGATATTTTCAATAATTCATTTAAGTGAATATAGTTAAGAAGCAGTCATTGTATTCAAGGTAGTTTTTCTTAAAGGGATTATATTGACAAGTAACACAAACACGTTGTTAATCCAGACCTTTCCTCTATGCAGTGTGTACTAAATAAGGCTTATGTATTGACGTATAACCTTTATTTACTTAAAAGTTATCAAATTAACAGTAATTGAATATTGGCAAAAAATTTAATACGTCCCGCAATAAAGTATTGCGCAATGTTTACATTGACCTCCGTAAACTTACCGAACAAAGCCTCGAAAACGAGATCGGGAACGAGTCTTCACGATGTTATCCGATTATTGATCGGAAACCCGAAAGCGGTTCGTTGAAAATGGCAAATATAAACAAAAACAGAAAAGTGGCTTCAGAAACCCGATGTTTGTAATAAAGAGGTTATGCAATTAGACACTTTAGACGCGTATATCTCTAAGTTATAAGTGTATCTTCAAACTGGGCATGTGTATTTAGGATAGGGAATTGACGGTAATATGCCGATATAATCCCTTTAACGTAAAAGCCTCAGTAATATATCTTGATGTATTACGCACTACGTTTATTTGTAGATGAAAATAGATTCATAAATTTATTGACAGTTGGAAATGATATATTTTTTAATACTTAGTTCTTATTGTTCTATATTTTGGACAGCATGAAAGAAAATGATACTCTGATTCATCAACATTTAAGGAACATAATTGACAAATTCGATTTTCTCTTTCTACATTATTATATCTGCCTGATTCTGTTTCTAAAGCATGGGCACTAAAACGCAAACGTGTCACATTTTTGCGATTATTTTCATTTGAAATAAAATCTAAGTACTCTTCATATTTAAAATCTACTTTAAACTTATTATAATTTTGTAGTTTTGGCATAGTCTGAACAGATGCAGTCCAACTTTGCATGTATTGGTCTCTAATTATTTGTTTAAATAAAGTAGAATGGTTTATATTTGGGTTGAAATTTTGCCAAATGTCTTCAAGTCCTAGGCTATTTAGGAACGATTCCATACATTTGGCCCAACATTTATTATTTTGAAAGATACATTGTTCATTAAACGATTTATATAAAATTGAATTCGGTTGCTTCATGATCTTAGTCCAGTATATAAGGGAACGCTCTTTAGAAATCACAGATATAGGAAATCTACCTAGTTCACTTAAAACGGTTATGTTCGGAGTTTGCTGTTTTACACCTAAAATATGTTTGCAAAATTTTATGTGTAATTTATCTTAATCTTTAAATTCATATATTCCCCAAATTTCCAACCCATATAAAAGTATAGGTAAAACCATTGAATAAAAAAAATGAAACTTAGTTTTAATGTCTACTTTGATTCTACTAAACACCGAAAGCAAACAATTATACGCTTTAAGTGCTTCTTGAAGAGCTATTTTTGCATTTGCTATATTTCCTGTATATAAAAAACGTACTCCTAAATAACAAAATGTATCTACTATTTCTAGTTTCTCATTATTGATAAACCATTCGTAGTGATATTATTGCTTTCTTTTTTCAAAAATGCATACTTTTGTTTTATTAACATTAATTTTAAAATCCCATTTAGCTGAATATTGAAAAATATTATCAAGCTGTAATTGTAAACTATGTGGATCAGTCGTAAATAGAGCTATGTCATCGGTAAAAAGTAACATATAAATAGATAAGTGATCAATGTCCTTATCAGTTAAATTATTCAAATCAATATTTTCGGTTATATCATTGATGAACAAAATAAAAAGTAATGGTTTTAAGGGCTCCCGTTGCTTTAAAGTTTGCAACTTATATCCGATTGGACGAGCTTTACCCACAGTGCATCATATATAACGGTATCAAAAGCCTTTTCATAATCTATAAATGTACAGTATAATTTTGATTTAGACATAAGTACTTTTTGTATAATCGAATGAAGATACAATCTGTCGTGCTATGATTGTCCCTGAAGCCAAGTTAGTGTTAGTTGAACACATTTTCAGATTCGCACCATTTATTTATTCTCAAAGCGAGCGAGAATATTTTAGATAAAACATTGATAAGAGTTCTTCAACGATGATTGGAGGGATTATCACGGTCGCCTTTCTTGTGAATTGGTACAATAAACCCTTTACCCCAAGAGTCCGGATAAATTCCTGTATCATATATTTTATTAAAATTTGAACAATATACGGTGTAATAAAAGCATTTGAATCAATAAAAAGGTCTGCTACAGTATTTCTAAAGCCACAACTTTTATGTCGTTTCATACATGAAATAGTTTTAGATATTTCAGATTTAGTAAAAGGGCAATCGAGTTTTTCAGTATTTATTGACTCTTGTCTCTCATTATCATCAGTGTCTGGTACAAATTGGCTGTGTGGTGTATTCGATAATGATCGATAATGTTCGAAAAAAATCATTTACATTTATCTCAGAGGTATTTGTAACCTTTTTTCGAATTGTATTTTTTTAATATATATTTTCAAAATTTTCGAGAGTTGGTTTTACTTAATTTTGATAGGTTACATTTTTCTTTGGAAAATTTGCTTTCCGTTTTGTTTTAGAGAACATACTCCTACTATTTATAAAACGTTTTCTATTTGTTTCTGATGGATTGTTTTCTTTTATCGTTAAAAACTTGAGTCTCAAGATTCCTATAGGTATCATCAAACCAATCTGCCTTTTTAAAACGTTTTTGCAATGGGTTTAACTTACATGTTCCACCATTAGTTTTGAACTATATGTCATATATTAAATAGGACAAATCAATTATACAAGTATTAATATCAGTATTATGTGTTATCAGATTTTTAGTAATATTATCAAAAACATGTTTTATTATCATCCAAATAATTTAAAAAAAAAGTGGATCACCGTTTTCCCATATAATTTTATCATGGGTTAGATTATCCGTTTTATACATATTCATATTTTCAAAATTACACGGAAATTCAATTAGACAATGGTCCGACAATTCTGTTATTTCGATTACTTTCATATTTGTAATAAAAGGAAAATTGTTAAGATTTGTAATCAAATAATCGACAACACTTGCTGTACTACGATTGCGGCTAAAATTGTGACACGTGAACTTACCTTCTTCTAATCGTCCTTTAACAATACATAAATTATTCTCCTTACAAAGACTCCGTAACTTGTTTCCAAAACTATTATAACATGATCACGTGATGATCGTGCCAGTATATCGTGCACAGGTATGCTATCCTGAGGCATATTAACATTACCGTTGTAAGTTTATATTGTTCAAAGTATCTGGCTTTTTACCTGTCCTAGAATTGAGGTCACCGGAGATGCGGATATCCCCATATGAGCTATAAGTACAAATTGCTAAAAATATCAAATTCGTACAGAGGAGAGGACGCATTTCTATAAACATTAGAATCCTCTGGTGGTATATAACACGTGCACAAGTCCTCTGGTGATATATAACACATGCACCAGTCCTCTGGTGGTATATAACACGTGCACCAGTCCTCTGGTGGTATATTACACGTGCACCAGTCCTCTGGATGTATATAACACGTGCACCAGTCCTCTGGTGGTATATATCACGTGCACCAGTCCTCTGGTGGTATATAACACGTGCAGAAATAATGATCATTTTCAGTGCCAAAGTTTAAACCACACTATTCTATTAACCATTAATTTAACAAGTTCAAGGAATATATTTTATAAATGACCTCATGAATACAAATGGCAATTTCTTCACATACAGAGAATTCACTGAAAAATATAGTGTTAACACTAACTTTATCGAATTTGAAGGACTCGTAGCATCAGTCAGACACTACTTAGATAAGTTATCTCTTCAACATTTATCATGCATTTGCCTTAACCCTTTAATACCATATACAATATCAACAATCCTGAAAGATAAAAAGGGCTGTAGAACAATTTACCAACATTTCATGAATAAAGATTATATTCCAACTTCTAAAACAAAATGGGAGAATGATTTAAATATTCGAATTAATCTGAGAGATAGTAAGTATTACGCTCTTCCTTTCAATGTCACTAAAGACACAAATTTATAATGGTTCCAATTTAGAATTAATCACAGAATTCTTGGAACAAACTCATTGCTTAAAAAAATGAAGATTAAAGAATCCGATGTATGTTCCTTTTGTCAAAGAGAAACCGAAACTATTAAACATATATTTATTGACTGCATAGTAACGCAACAATTTTTTCAAAGTTTTAAAAATTATCTGAATGAAAAGTGCAATACTGTAAATACAGACTGGTCAATTTCAGACATAATCTTTGGCAGTATGAAATTCGAAACTGTTTTGAATAGGCTGCTATATACTGCTAAACGCTTCATATACTGTCAAAAAATGAAAAACAATATTCCTATTTTTGAACCATTCAAACACTATATTAAAATGTTGTATGAAACAGAACGATGTATTGCCAAAAATAACATTGAGGTGGAAAAATATGATTTGTTATGGAACCTATACATTCCCCTTATATCTTAAAAATAAAGACTATTAATTTTACATTTTTCAGATTTATGTATTATAAAAGTTGCCCTCCAGGATGGCCTCTTTGCTTATTTTGTGTAGACAGTACTTTAGTGAAAATCTCCTGCTGCCTCGATTTTTTCTATTGTTGTTTTTGTTTTTTCTTTTTCTACTTATATATTGTTTTATAATGATCCAACTTCTGTTTTATTTTTCATTAAAAGAAAAGGAAAGTGTTTATATAACAATTTTACATCTGGTCATAGAACACATGTGTACTCTAACTAGAGTTTATCTTATTTGTGAAAGCAAATTTTGCAATAATATAAGATCTTAATTACTGTTTACATCAATAGTATAGCCTATATTTTTTGTGTCACAAATGGAATCATTATAATTATAAAGGACTATGTTAAACTATAAATATCTGCTTGGAAATAGTGTTTACACATGTACACTCTTAATAATGTTTCTTTCAAAACAATTGTTGTTTCATCTTATTATTTTTTAATATTTGATTTTTAAAAATCAACAACAAAAAAATCCTTACACTACACACCTGTCTCTCTTGAATTCACATATAAGTTTGTTACTTATTCTTTCTGTATATTTATATACATAATTGACATAATATTTTAGTTTGTATGTGAATCTTCTTAATTTTTCATGAAATATATGCAAATGAGAAATATATTACACTAATATTCAACCAATCCAATAACTGAAAACACATGTTTTATAAAATTTAAGAAATAGGTGATTCTTTTGTGTTTTCTGATTCTCAAATAAAGTTAAATTTTACTAGAAAAATATCAAATGAACCAAGGTATCTTTGAAATTTTTTTAATGTCTTCTCCTGGCTTTCAATAAACACCATCAATTAACACACAAAAAATTGTGTTTATAAACCATTCCAATTATAGATACCTCTAATAAATATAAACACACAAAAACAACCCCAATATAATAAAATTCATGTAATTATTGCCACTTTATCTTTTCTGTAAAAAGGGATAAACCAAAATACATATTTAATATTTATTAAGGTCCTACACCAAGCCAGCCACTATGGACTTAAGAGAGAAAAATCTCCTGAAGTCATTAGACAACATAATTTTCTTATACTATCATCCACTGTGTCAAATTATATTTTATTTCTGTTTGATTTCTGTTTTAGCTCGAGCTTCAATCTATAATTTGTTTAGACTGGTGTGTCCCTTTAAGATTTATGTATATATGTGTATTCGGTGAAAGGAAAAAGAAAGTATACATACCTATAAACGTCGACAGGTCAAGGAACAAAAAATGTATTGCATATAAATTTTGTATATTTATAATTCATCATACTGTTGAATCAAAAAACAAACATTTAATTCATTTCAAAGCAAAACAATAAGATAAAAATCAGTTCATTTTTCCATCACATGAATAAACTTAGTCAATAATGAAATAATTTCTAAAACCAAAATGTATGCTTTCTTTTTCCTTTCAGTGTATATATATGAATGTATGTTACAACTTGACTGATATATATATTTGTACGGTTTGTTGAGGGATGGCCCACCCCGACCCTCACAGACCTATTACGGGGTGATTAAATGGATCACTTTTCAGTGATTGAAATTAAAAAAAAAAAGTTCAATTGTAACACCACCGCTATTTCTCTTAGCCTTTCGATTTGATTTTGGTCTAGGATAGGAAAAACACGCATAATTATCAATGTTTACATTTTTTGTCAATGCCAGAAATCTATGTTTAGAAACAAGTGAAGTTTGGCAATGTTAATGATTACTGTGGTAAAGCATGTTGCATTTAAGTTTTAACATGTTTGTTCTTTCAGTTTTTGGTAAGATTGTTTAGCGACACTTGATAATTAGCTTTGAATCTTGTAATTATTTGACCTATATTTGAATTGATAAGCCTATAGTTAATAATTGATTGAATTGATTGATTGAATATTTAGCGTCATTTTTATGCCATCGAGGGCTAACAGACGATCAGTTAACCTCACGGCCTCTGGATTGATAATCAGACGCGTAACCGACTGAGCTAATCGGGCCCGGCTTAGTTAATAAGCAAACGCGTGTACTTCAAGTTATTTCAGTGTTTTAAGATAATGTTCCATATGGGTATGTTTAAGTACTTTTATATTAACTTTCAATATGTATAGGGAACTTGTTTCACCAATTAAAAAAGGCAATTTCATTGATTCAAACATATTATTGTATTTGCCTTGTCAGGAAACAAGCTCACATCTCATCAATCTTCAAGAAAGGGGATAGAAGCAAAGCGTCCAATTATAGACCAGTTTCTCTAACTTCAATATGCTGCAAAATACTAGAGCACATTATACATAGTCAAGTCATCTCTCATCTAGATCGTCATAACATTTTCTCTGATGCTCAACATGGGTTTAGGAAATCAAGATCATGCGAGTCCGAGCTGCTACTAACCATACAAAACCTTGCCAACAGCCTAAACGCAGGGAAACAAATTGATGCGGTCTTGCTCGACTTTAGCAAAGCATTCGATAAGGTCCAACGCCAGAGACTATTGGTCAAGCTGAAGCATTACGGGATACGCAGCAGCCTTCACTCTTGGATCGCAGATTTTCTACGAGACCGGCAGCAATCCGTCGTACTGGAAGGATCCAAGTCATCGTCAGCACAAGTTACTTCTGGCGTTCCCCAGGGTACTGTCCTTGGACCGTTATTGTTCTTACTGTACATCAACGACATGCCTACTTGCGTATTCTCCACTGCCAGACTGTTTGCAGACGATTGCCTCCTGTACAGATGCATTCAATCCACCAGTGACTGCAAGGCTCTCCAAGATGATCTCACCAATCTACAGACATGGGAAAACAGTTGGCAGATGTCATTCAATCCTGAGAAATGCGAGGTAATACCAATCACCAACAAACATAAACCACTCCAATCTCCTTACAAGATACACAACAACGAGCTACCGATAGTCAAAGAAGCCAAATATTTGGGTGTTACTATCAGTTCCAACCTTTCATGGAACAACCACGTTGGCAATATCTGTAGTGAAGCCAATTGTAACCTAGCAATCATCCGTCGAAGCACATACAGTTGTCCAAAACAAGCAAAACAACAATGTTTCTCCACTTTAGTTCGACCATCTATTGAATATGCATCTGTAGTTTGGGACTCATACACGCAGACGAACACCAAGAAGCTGGAACAAGTCCAACGGAGAGGAGCCAGATATGTCACTGGCGATTACAGGAGAACAAGCAGCTTCACATCAATGCTGAAGACATTAGACTGGGACATACTGCAATCCCGACGCCAGCATGCCAGGCTTGTAATGATGTACAGGGTAGTGTACCATCTTATCGCTATCCCTGCAAACATTTACTTAATTCCCATGACAACAACCTACACAAGAGGGCATACTTCGAGATTCACGATCCCATAGTCAAATGTTAATTGTCATCTACATTCCTTCTTCCCGAGTACCATCAGACTCTTGCTAGACTGATCGCCACTCCCAACCTGCCATCCTTCAAGATGGGGTTGCGGGAAGCCATGAAGTAATCATCCTAGAACCCAGTTTTTAACCTGTATATAATGTGATTTTAACTAAGTGCACTTGGTCCTCAACGCCACATGTACATACACTAAATTCGAGAATACTCAGTTCCTGAGGGATGTATTTCTTGGAAGAAGAAGAAGAAGAAGAAGAAGAAGAAGAAGAAGAAGAAGAAGAAGAAGAAGAGGAATTATCTCTCCTTTGCTTATTGATTATGTATTGTCTTGTACATTGTTTACCGGTTTATGAAAAAGGGATATAAGTATAGGGTCTATAATTTCACATATATAGAGAAAAGTTGCGTATTTTATAATTCGGTATATTGTAGGTCTTATATTTTGTTTTCTCATATTTTGTTTTTATATCTTGCTTATGCAAGATTTTAGAGAAAAGGCGACCATTTTGGATTTGCTGCCTTTGTTTTTCATTAGCATAATCTTAACTAGTTAATAATTTTTTGCCAATTAACTCTTAATTTGAAGCGTTATAAAGAAAAAAATGTGTTTTGTTTGTTAAAAAGTGTTTAGATAATAATATTTAAAGTAAGTTAATTATTAACATAAACTGATAACGGGTTAATCTGGATTAGTCCAATTAACAGTCAATCAGATTAAGAGATAAGCATTCTGCGTAATCAGATTGGCAGGCTCCCTTTATAAGAAAGTGCTTCAGAGCAGAAGACATCATTCTGTCAGAACCTTTGGGACTCTACAGAATCCAGAACGTATTTGTAATGTCTTATGCCATCTGCTATTTATTTAATTAACTTAATTAATAAATATTTATTTATATTTTGGATTTATTTTGAGACTGTTAGAAATACTCTGAAGCTGTATTTTTACTTAATCAAGTTGTTTTTACTACAGGGAATTTTGGCAATTTTTGTTTGACCATTTCTTTAGATAATTTGTTGATTTTAATATCTTGTTTTCTTAGTCAGATCTGAGTTTTTTTATTAGTTTGTCAATGAACAGGAAAGTATATTGATAGAATGTAAACTGCTATCTTCTAAAACTGATTAATTTATTGAAATGCATTTTAGCAATTAATTATAATACTTGATTGCTTGAAACATACCGTACCGTCACAGGCTTCAGATGTAAATATTTGGCTTGCGTGGTTGCTTTGTTTTGAGATGATTTAAATATATTTCTAAATTACAGTTAAATCACAAAATAATACAGCTTTTTATGAATTTGTATTGAACTTGGCTATACAGTTTCATAGTTTGATCCGACAGGGAAAGAGAGTGTTGCTGGAACCCCTGTCTGTTAAAATGCATGCTTAACTAACCCAGCCAATTATAGACTGTTTGAGTGAAAGAAATTCTGAAAGTACTTGTCAAATTCTTAGAAAATAAATAGCAATTTTGCTGGTAACCATCAACGTTAACTCCGACCCTGATGTGGCGTTAGAGTAGACCTGTAGAACTCTTGCTTAAGCAGCAGTTGCTTATTTAGTAAAGAAGGGGCTGAGATAAAACATTTTATTTGTAAGGCATAGACTTACAAGTCCCTGTTGTCCCGACCATGTCTTGCTTTGTAGGTTCGGAACAATAGGTTGTATATAATGATTTAATAGTTTAGTTTTGTTTAATATTATAAAATATGTTTTCATTATTATAGTTGAGTGTATATTGATTATTTTGCTAGGTTAATCCCCATGTAAAAAGAAATTTCCGTTTACTGAGTTGTACGTTAACAACTAGTGGTTTCATCCTGACAGATTACATAACTGCCCACGTTACGTAATTGTTAACGGTTTTGTTTTGGTGTTTAGTCTAACTGGCGCCGCGACATTATCTTTGTAAAATCAATCCTATTTACAGACACTTAATGTAATAAAAGATTTGTCTTACTTTATAAATGCCAGCTTTCAGTTGTACAATATTGTATAACAATAATATACCAATTTCACTAGAGTACCAAGAGAATTGAAGGAGATGACGTAAATTTCAGTACCATTTAAAGAATAAATGATATTCTTGTTATACACGAAACTGTTCAGTTGTTTGGCAATACAAACAGAAACGATGTTCACGATCAATTATTTGATGACGACAAGTTTGTAATTTTTACTTGTGACTGGAGCAACGAAACCGACCCGTTTTTTTGTATGAAGAAATGGCAAGTCAACACATAAAAAAATATAGTCGTCATACTGGTTATCATTACTATCATGTCAGTGTTTCATACAATCTATTAATCGCTATACCCGTATGGTTAGTAAACAACATTTATATCTCCGATACACCCGTATGGTTGGTAAACAACATTTATATCTCCGATACACCTGTATGGTTTGTAAACAACATTTATATATCCGATACACTTATATGGTTGGTAAACAACATTTATATCTCCGATACACCTGTATGGTTGGTAAACAACATTTATATCTCCGATACACCCGTATGGTTGGTAAACAACATTTATATCTCCGATACACCTAAATGGTTGGTAAACAACATTTATATCTCCGATACACCCGTATGGTTGGTAAACAACATTTATATCTCCGATACCCATATGATTGGTAAACAACATTTATATCTCCGATATACCCATATGGTTGGTACCGTATGGTTGGTAAACAACATTTATATCTCCGATACACCCATATGGTTGGTAAACAACATTTATATCTCCGATACACCCGTATGGTTGGTAAACAACATTTATATATCCGATACACCTATATGGTTGGTAAACAACTTTTATATCTCCGATACACCCGTATGGTTGGTAAACAACATTTATATCTCCGATACACCCCTATGGTTGGTAAACAACATTTATATCTCCGATATACCCATATGGTTGGTAAACAACATTTATATCTCCGCTACACCCATAAGGTTCAACCTGGTAAACAACATTTATATCTCCGATACACCCGTATTATTGTTTAACAACATTTATACCTTCAATACACCCATAAGATTGGTAAACAACATTTATATCTCCAATACACCCAGATTATACCGTAGCTATATCTAAAACAAGTTTTAAATCTTTGCAACCAAAGTAGGTATATCATGGTGACGATGAAGATGAATGATGATGATGAAGATGAAGGATGAAGATGAATGATGAAGATGGATGATGGAGATGGATGATGAAGATTGATGATGAAGATGGATGATGGAGATGGATGATGAAGATGGATGATGAAGGTGGATGATGAAGATGGATGATAAAGATAAAGATGGATGATAAAGATAAAGATCAATATGGAAGATAAATATGAAAGATAAAGATACAGATGGAGATGGAGATGGAGATGGAGATGAAGATGAAGATGGATGATGAAGGTGGATGATGAAGATGGATGATGAAGATGGATGATGAAGGTGGATGATGAAGATGGATGATAAAGATGGATGATAAAGATAAAGATAAATATGGAAGATAAATATGAAAGATAAAGATACAGATACAGATGGAGATGGAGATGGAGATGAAAATGAAGATGAAGATAAGGATGAAGATGATGATGATGATGATGATGATGATGATGATGATTATGACCTTGATGGCTACGATGATGGTTATTATTATGATGATGATGATGGTAATGATGATGATGATGATGATAATGATGTTGTAATGGCAAAGGTGATTGTGATGATTTTATATCATCACCTTAAAGTTTATGTTCCATTGGCAACTTAGTAGTATCTTCTTGAGTAAAAGGCCATACATTTACCAGTATGTAGAGATTGTGTGCGGGTTACACATTCAGGATCCCGGGAAAGAGTGGTTAGGTAAACTGTTCGTCTGTAAGCCCTCGATGACATAAAAATGACGCTTAATATTCAAATAATTCAAACTGACTTAGTTTCTTCAATCCTGCCCTCATTGCAAATACTTGGTTTATCCAGAGATTTATACACATTAAGTAAATGTTTTATAACTTTGAACTCGCAATTTTAATAATTGAAAATAGTTTCTAGTAAGTTTTTGATCCTCATCTTACAATTGATAATACTTTGGTAGATCTATAATAAAAGCAGAGCTTGCAGTTCATGAAAATGCCGCAAATTATTTGGTACGTTTCAGTGAAACATATTGTGTTTAAATTTGGAACAAAATCTAGTTGATGACTATCAGGCGATAACAGAACCAATACACATTCTGGCAGGATCATACAGTATAAATTTGTAGTATCAGAAATACACACAGCAAGGCATATGAAGTATAAACCGATTCAGCTATTTGAAACTACGTCATTCTATTTTTAGATGGAACCTTCCGTATAAGGGGTGTTTGTAGTATGAAAGCAGACATATCTGTTACATAAACTATAAAATAAACTATATATCAATATTAAGTGTCTGTACCACTGTCTGGTCCGATAGAGTAGTGGTATCGGTTTTAACTGTCCAACCCAAATGTCGTGAGATTGAGACGTACCTATGTTGAATTTTTATTTGCATTTTTATTTGCCATTAAAGTAATATATATATTATTAACCTCTGACAATCGTGAATCATTTTAATGATTTATTTACGACAGTCGCGGCAAATCTTGTAAATAAGCTGCCGAACCCTATACATATTTTTTGCTACATCTTCACAAATTTTTAAGAATTTTTATAATTCGAAGAAGTCTCCAGACACTCTTTTTAAAATTAATCATGTCACTGAGGATTTTGTTTTCAAGGAATTAAATAAGTTAAATGCTTCTAAAAGCGCTGGACTAGATGGTATTCCACCTAAATTTGTCAGAGACAGTGCAATGTTTCTAAAAACACCTGTTACTTTTATTATTAATATGTCTATTAACTCCGGCATTGTTCCTGATGAAATGAAAACTGCAAGAGTCAGCCCGGTTTACAAAAAGTCTAGTCCTTTGGAAGTTGGTAATTATAGGCCAGTTAGCATACTTAATGTTATATCAAAAGTTCTAGAGCGTTCTGTATATAACCAATTTGCGGATTTTTTGGATAAAAATTCTCTTCTGTATGAGTTCCAGTCCGGTTTTATGAGTAAATACTCCACTGATACATGTCTTATTCACCTTTTTGATTTTATTTAACATAACAATGTAAATGGTCTTTATACCGGAATGGTTTTACTCGACCTACAGAAGGCGTTTGATACCGTTGACCACGTTATTCTATGTAATAGGCTCTCTGAAATGGGAGTCGCGTCGATAAATTGGTTCAAATCTTATCTAACCGAAAGATCACAGTTAGTGAAGATAAAGTTAGTGAAGTTTCATCAAAATCTACCAAAGTTACTTGCGGCGTACCACAGGGAAGCATCCTGGGCCCTCTTTTTTTTTTTTATGTTATGTCAATGATATGCCTACGTGCATCGACTCCGATTGTAAATTAGTATTATATGCAGATGACAGTGTAATATTGTTCGCTGACAAAGACCCTAATGTTATTGCAGATAGACCTAGTCGTTTCATGGATAATTTTTCTTCATGGCTAGTTGATAATAAACTATCCCTTCATCTAGGCAAAACCGAATGTATGTTGTTTAAAAAAAAGTTCAGTCATTTACGGTTACATGCAACGGTCATGAAATTCCGTCCCAGGAAAAGGTCAAATATTTAGGATTAACTATTGACAAGTTACTAAACGGTGAGGCGATAGTTGACTCCATTGTTAAAAAAGTTAATTTGCGGATTGCTTTTTTATATCGAAACTGTCGTTATTTTAACCTTCAAACTAAGAGAACTTTAATAAGTTCCTTAGTACAATGTCATTGTGATTATTCCTGCTCGTCTTGGTATGCCGGTCTTACTAAAAAGTTAAAACATAAACTACAAGTCACTCAAAAAAAAGTTGTACGATTCTTATTCAACTTATCACCAAGGACTAGTATAACCTGCGCTATGTTAGAAACAGTTAATGTATTGAGGGTTGAGGATAGAGTAAAACAACTAAAACTTAATCATGTTTTTAATATTTTCCATGGCACCGCGCCAACATATCTTTATGATAACTTACATAGGGTGTCTTCTATTCATAACCGCACACGGTTTAGTGAAAGTAATTTTATAGTTCCGCATGCTAAGAGTTTCGATTCAGGCACCTTTTATTGCAATGCAGTTGCTGACTGGAATAATTTGCCTAACGATTTGAAGAAGTTAACCAATAAGCAAACTTTTAAACGTGAAGTTAAAAAACATTTATGTATCTCCTCGCAGGCTAGAGAAAATTTGAATATTTAATTTTTAAGTATATGTTGAAAATATTTCTTGTAATGTGAACCACTTATATGTATTATACAGTTATTCAGGGTATAAGATAACTCAATGTTTTTTGTATTGTTACATTTTAACAAGTTTATATCAAATGTTTTCATTCTTAACATTTCATGTATATCATATTTTTTTTAATTTTTAAAAAAAATCACAATTTTAAGGGAAGGGACCCCGTTAGAAATAAGCGCGTTTGTTGCTTTAGTGGGTTATCCCAGGTTATAAGATCTTTAATTTTTAGATGATTACTATAATTATTTTACTTATTTATTTTCATGATTTATATCTATTGTTTTATCATCATCATGATATATATATGTTGTATAATGATCTTATATACCTGAATAAATTTGAATTGAATTGAACTGTGTTATACTATTGTCCGTTAAAACAACTACAAAATAAATAAAATGCAACGATTTTTTGTTAAAATCAACGTTCTCGGAGTAAATTTACTTACAATGTGTTATTCATATGCAAACGTACATATTACGTCAGCTGTAATCGGCAGCAGCAAGTTGGCACCGGTATCGGAGGCTCCTCGGAAGCCAAAATCAGACAGAATTTTTTTAGATGATTTTGACTTGGTGTGGTAAGACGCTACGCTGTAAGTCTCGCACAACAATTAATTTTGTACTGTTCTGCATATAGAGACATGCGCTTCTTGAACACTGGATACATTATCAATGGTTCTAAAAGTACATTGTTCCCACAGATTGTCCTCTGTTGGGTTAATTATGCGGAAAAAAACTTGAGGCAGACAAGGTTGCTTTTTCACAATTTCGATGGTTTTACCAAACAGTTCACAATGTCATCCAAACTTGGCAGAAATAATAAAAATGTTCCCACATGCACAAATGACACTTTATGTATTTTTAAAAAAAAAGCCAAACCGCTTTACACAGCTCTAATTTCTTTGGCGTAAAAACTTTATTACCGTCATGTTATAATTTAAAGGGTGTAATTCTTATGTGAGATCTGCATATAGTCAATGTATATATAGAAGAAGTTGTTGCCAACACTTACCAAATTAAAAAAACACATTGAAACAGTACACTGGGATACTTTTATGAAAAATCAATAAAAAAAAATCAACATAAATAAGGCTAGAACTCGCAACATTCGGATTGACAGTTCAAACCATTACAACTACGCTTTCAGAACAGATAGTAGTACAACACAATTAATATTGATATCTAGTTTATTTTATAGTTTATGTAACATATAAATCTGCTATCATACTACAAACATCCCTTATACGGAAGGTTCCATCTAAAAATAGAATGACGTAGTTTCAAAATAGCTGAATCGGTTTATAAGCGTGTTTGTGTAACTGCCTTATGTAACAGTAAGTGTTGTGGTTAGTTTTAGCATAGCCCTTTAAAGACTATGTACATAATTATATACGTTTTAAATACACTAATAAAATAACTATAATTACTAATACATGCATAAATTAGAAGATACTTGTCAACAGTATATTATCATTCTGATACAGATATAGACCTTACACTATACACGCTACTTTGTCGGGCCTTTCAGTCAACCACATTCCAGAGTCAATCATAAACGTACACGATCTAAGGTTTCAATGGCGTAGTAATTTCAAATACATTCATTATATGCTATTTACACATTTGAAGCAAACAAATAAATATTAATTTATTCGGGTACCTAAATTAAGTGTTCTGTTTGACTTAATACAGTAACACTTCTATGTACTATTTGGATATTTTTTGTACTATACTTTTAGTGTGGTGGTACACTGAGTTATTGATACTGTTGACGAAGCTTCAAAATTCCACATGGCAACACTGGCGAGTTGATAGTGCAATCAACCCAAAATCACAAAAAAAAAAACAAAACAAAATCGATTTCACCAATAGCGTGTATCTCTACAGAAAGTGTCCCAAAAGCTTGCATCCCTACAGAAAGTAGTTTTACGTTGTTAATGAAATGAACCTTCCTCCAGATGTTAAGTTTTATTTTTGGACATATGATTTGTTGGGTTTTGTTTTGCTTGATATCCTCGGTTACAATTCCAGGCAGTATAATAATCAATACTATAATATGAATGCTAACTGTGTGACAATTGTCATGACAACAACTTTACTCTCTGTAAAGTGCAATAACTATTTACATGTATAACTTATTAGATTTATGTATAAAAATGTCGATTTTAACTCCTGAAATCGGTTCATCAATACACATTAAAAATACAACGATATACATAGAGCTTACATGTTTATAATTTCAAGTTGCATAATTATATAATGCCACTTTATTTTATGTGTCGGTTTTCATAAGCTAAATCATTATATTTGTTTACCTTTCAATTTTGAACGAATTGCCTTCGGTATGATCAACTGTCGTAAACCGCAACGGTGTAAATAATTGTGTACACAATCATAGTTTACGACTTACACTCAGGTAATGGTCATTTTTTTTTAAAGAATTAAGTTACTAGTATATATTTGCTGTATTAGGGTAAGTAAGCCAATGAATCTCGGAGAAAATGTTA
Source organism: Panopea generosa (assembly GCA_029582155.1). NCBI lineage: Eukaryota > Metazoa > Mollusca > Bivalvia > Adapedonta > Hiatellidae > Panopea > Panopea generosa. The sequence goes on from CM055897.1 coordinate 53,080,282, forward strand.
ATAACTGAAGGAAACAATGTCAGGTCACTTACATAACGGTTCTCAAAAGTTTTCAATTGCGTGCAGCACATTACATAATACGTTTAGTTATTTTGTTATGACGTAAATCACCCTTGCTACATTTTGATGTAAACAAACCCGCAAGTAATAATACCGTATCAAAACCTATAAAAATAGTTCCGTACGGAAAATGATATTGTAAGTCTATTTTTCAATTAGTGTTTGCCGGTCTCAACTGCCTGTCACATGTAGTGATTTTTTTTCATCTGCAAGGTGCGTGCACGGATATTTTTCGGAAATGTTTACGGAGATTAATACAAATATTGCGCGTATCAATATTTTTATAAGTGTTACTTTAATAACTCTTTGGTTAATTTTGGCATTGAATCAGTATACAAGCACTATTATAATGTGCAAAACATAATTATAGAGAAAGTCTTCATTCAAAGCTTTTATGTGTAACTTGCTAATATAATTCCAAAACAAATTTGAACAATTCAAATTTCAATTTCAGTTAAAAATTTATTTTTGATTATGCCCTTGTCATTTTTATCGTAAATTTACGGATGCAAAACTACATTTCAAATGTTCCATGAAATTACAGATTTGTTAACAAATGATCAACTGACACAACCTTACCAATATCATTGTAGAATGTGTCGAACAGATTTTTAAAAATAACTAATTGATGGAGAGTAAAGTTTCTTTTTTGTTGAGTACGTGTATATAAGTGTATATTAAGTACATTGTGATTTAGTTAATGTAGGCAAGATGTCCCCAGTCAGGCTTACTATATTTGTCAGGAGTCGACTGGGTGTTCTGGTAGACTAGGACATCTATTGTTACGATACCTTATTGGACTGTAGAACGGACTAGCTCTCCTGCTCGGGTATTGGACTTGAGCACGTTGACTGGTCACTTACTTCAGGCAAAGTCGAATGACATCACAGTTTAGTAAGCGAAAAATAGCTATGAATTGTCAGACATTTAATTCCCTGCTTTTTCACTGGGATTGAACATACCTGATTGGGAAGGTATTACAACATGCACCGAGCGGATTGTGCACACAATTACTAATAAATGCAGAAATTTCCTTGGGCTGCTTGGTGTTTGATTTAAGATAAATAGTGAAATAATTTTTCTCAAGCTACTTTACTTTATGATTGGATGACAAATGATTGAACAAATGATTCGTGTTTAAAAAGAATAAGCATATACACTTATACATATAAAACCAAATTTAAAGATTTCGAACTAACGTTTCAAACTCACGTTTCGCACAAAACTAAACACTTTTCCCAGAACTGTTAAATAAAACTAGTTCTGCAGCACTCCAAACTCGAAACCCCGAGCTGCAGGACTTACGTCTCAAACACTTGCCAAAGACTGTGTTTTAAATAAATAAACTAGTCCTGCAGCAATGTTTTACACCTGTCCCAACACCTGTCTGAGACAAACCATGGTTCCCAAGAGACTACGACCCGATGTACTGTACACAAGTTTAAGAGGGTTCTGCAACTCTGAGAAAAAACTGCACTTCTGAGAATCCCTCATTCACTTGTGACACTCGGTCCAAAGTCCCAGTACTGTATTGGCGAATAATAATAATTAATACATTAATTATGCAAAGTCTTCTTGCAGCTTCTTCTCCGTCGAGTTGTAATACCAGACTAACCCAGAATACTGGCGGTCGGCTTTTTATTTTGCATAAGATACATGACCTAGTCACATGACTTCAATCAGACATTCTTAGTGTTGTTCCCTAACAAAATGATGTTCGAGATAATGCGATTCCATTGCTTTAACACCCTTAATCAAATTCAATGAGCGTCTGCCTGACAGTTTATAAATACGTTTTCTGTACGATTTTTTTATGTAACTTAATAAACAATAAGGAATACTTAGACTATTTATATATAAAAGGTATGTATAAAGCCATCAACCAATAGAAAAGAAAAATGATGTAAAAAGTGTCCCGATGTTATGGATTTCTATATGTACAAGGTGTTTTTCGTCACATTAACCACGCCTCCGACTACAAGCGTCCCGCATGATCATGAAACCATATTTATCATCCATAAAACATACACTCAACTTTAAAAGATAAAACAAAACAGAAAAAATATCGGCATATTCATCGAACACAAAATTTTCTTCAGAACATAAAATATGTTCATTTAAAAATTGCTGAACAGATCTCAATCTGTTTATCAAAATTATGGGGGAAAATGGTCCATAAACAACCTTTTCTTTCAAATTATACCAAACAAGATTAAAAGTCTCAACGTTCTAAATGTCGCCATCAACTAATCTATGCTCCATAATAATTCCTATATAACCAGAACTAAATCCTCCTTTAACCTCGGAAGAGTGTTTTGTGCTTCCTGAAACACGATGAACGTCGGTCTTTCTGGTCGTTCTCCTAGTTTTACATCTTTCACGCAACTTTCAGTTTCAAACACATATTTTGAATTAACACTCTAGCTCCTGGAGCGCATTTTTATATATTTTTGCCTGCATAACTTTTCATTCTTTCCAGGTTGGATACTTCGATCATAACACGTTCCAGTCTCCTCAAATGCCTTTGTTTTACATGTTAAATATAATTCAGAGCTGGTGCCTACACTATTTTGAGCACACATCTCAGTATTGATAAGTGCTTGGACTTTCGGTGAAGCTGGTGTCATTTTATATAATCGTTCTGTTTTACTATTTGCATGCGCCTGCAGTGTTATAGTTTGGTTCAGCTTACTTTTTACTCCGTGCTTCCTTTTCATATGTCTCCACAGATATGCAGTCTTTTTAAAAGTTATCTTACATTCGACACAAGCTATTCTGTCTTTCAAGCACTTTTGAATATGCTTTTCTAAATTAGCTTTAACAATGCTTTTTTATACTGTGTTTACAGATTTTACCTGTGTCTGCATAAGAATAGGTAATTCAGACCTTGACGGAATAACTGTCTGATCAACAATATTTAACTCCGTAACAGTCTAGTCTTCCAGCTAGTTTTAACTGACTTGACTTGCCTTTAATAGTTTATGTGTTGTTGGATAAATCAAGTTTACAAATTTGAATTTGCAAAAAGTCTAAACCAAGTAAAACATCTAACTCAATATCTGCAACTACAATGTCACTGACACATTGAACACTACATATCTCTATGCATGCTGAGGTTTTGCCCTTGATATTGACTGGATCTCAAGATGTTGACAAGATTGGTGTTCTAAACGGTTTCAGCTCACTAGAACAAGGTCTAATAATATCCCCGACTCTTGTAGAAATTATTGTAAGATTTGCTCCAGTATCGATTTAACATTCTGTCAATATATTATTCATTTTACCATCCATATAAAGACCTGAACTAGCAGTTGCAACATGATGTTTATGATTAGACGAAGTAGTATTTGTTTTGGAATTCGTGTTCTGAAGCTTAGGACAATTGGGTTTAATATGATCGTCGGATCCAAAATTAAAACATTTCCTTTTTCTCCTGACTTCAAACCGGTAGTTTTGTCGGCCATGCTGAAACTGTCTATTTTGGTTGGTAGTTTCGGAACTGTCCTCTCATAAGACCATGATTGGAATGCTTTGCTGAGATCTGAAACTTTGTTGAGACATTTCAATTCTTCTCTTAATTCTGTCTCTTTGTCAGAAGTTGATCTCAAATATCCTTGTCCCCTGTATATGCTTCCTTTCATCACGATTATTCGCTTCAAGCTCGACTGCATGCCGAACAGCATCGTTTAAATTTAACGGCCTAGCTTATTTGATACAAGTCTCATGTCTGAGCTTATATTAAACGTAGTGACTTGTACACACACTTGGACAATGACTTATTATTATTGTTCGTTGTGACTTCTAGTGACACTTTGACAACAACTTCTTGTTATAAGAAGTGACATGTAGACACTCTTGGACAATAACCTATTATTATTTTTCGTAGTGACATGTAGGTCAACTTGGACAATAACATGTTGTTATTATTCGAAGTGACATGTTGGTCTAATTGGACAATAACATTTTCTTATTTTCTTATATGACATGTAGAGATATTTGGACAATAACTTGTTGTTATAATTCGTATTGACATGTAGCTCTACTTAGATTATTATTTGTTGTTTTTATTCGTAGTGACATGTAGACACACTTGGACAATAACTTTTTGTTATTATTCGTAGTGACATGTTGTCCCACGTGGACAATATCTTATTGTTATCATTCGTAGTGATATTTAGACATACTTTGACAATCACTTGGTGTTTTTATTCGTAGTAACATATAGGTCCACTTGGACAATAACTTGTTGTTTTTATTCGTAGTGACATGGAGGTCCACTTGAACTATAACTTGTTGTTATTATGCGTAGTGACATATAGACACACTTAGACTACAACTTGGTGTTTTTAATCGTAATGACTTGTAAACACACTTATAAAAGAACTTGTTGTTATTATTCGTAGTGACATGTGTACACACTCGAACTACAACATGTTGTTATTATTCGTAGTAACATGTTGGCCCGCTTGGACTATAACATTTTATGACATGTACATGTAGGTCCACTTGGACAATAGCTTGTTGTTATTTTTTCTTAATGACGTGTAGGTCCATTTGTACAAAAACATTTTGTTATTATTCTTTTTGACATAACTTGCTTTAATTATTCGTAGTGACATGCTGGGCCATTCGGACAATAACGTGTTGTTATTATTCGTGGTGACATGTAGCTCCATTTGGACAATTACGTCTTGTTATTATTCATAGTGATATGTAGCTCCACTTGGACAATAACTTGTTGTTATTATTCGTAGTGACATGTTGGTCCGCTTGGTCAATAACTTGTTGTTATTATTCGTAGTGACATGTAGCTCCACTTGGTCAATAACTTGTTGTTATTATTCATAGTGACATGTAGACGCACTAGAACAATAATTTGTTTTTACTATTCTTAGTGTCATGTGGACACACTTTTACAATAATTTGTTGTTATTATTCGTAGTGACAAGTAGTTTTACGGGGACAATAACTTATTGTTATTATTCTTAGTGACATTTAGACATCCTTGGACAATAACTTGTTGTTAATAATCGTAGTGACATGGATGTTCACTTGGACTATATCCTGTTGTTTATATGCATAGTGACATGTAGACACACTTGGAAAATGACTTCTTGTTATTGTTCGTAGTGACATGTATACACACTTTGACAACAACTTGTTGTTATCATTCGTAGTGTCATGTAAACACACTTGGATTATAACCTGTTGTTATTATTCGTAGTGACATTTAGACACACTTTCACAATAACTTGTTGTTATCATTAATAATGACAAGTTGGTCCACTTCGACTATAATTTGTTGTTATTATTCGAAGTTATATGTAGATCCGATTGGACAATAATTTGTTGTTATTATTCGTAGTGACATGTAGACACACTAAGACAATAACTTGTTGTTATTATTCGTTTTGACATGTAGGTCAACTTGAACAATAACTTGTTGTTATTATTCGTAGGGACTTTTAGACAATCTTGGACTGTAGTTTGTTGTTATTATTAGAAGTGATATGTAGACACACAATTTCTTGTTATTATAAGTAGTGACACTTTACATTCTTGGACAATAACTTGTTGTAATTATTCGTAGTGACACGTAGACACACTTGGACAATAACTTGTTGTTATTATTCGTAGTTACATGTTGGTCCACTTCGACTATAATGTGTTGTTGTTATTCGTAGTTACATGTATTACTGATTGGACAATAACCTGTTGTTATTATTAGTAGTGACATGTAGAAACGTTTGGACAATAACTTATTGTTATTATTCGTAGTGACATGTAGGTCAACTTGTACAATAACTTGTTGATATTATTCGTAGGGACTTTTAGACAATCTTGGACAATAGTTTGTTGTTATTATTAGTAGTGACATGTAGACACACCTGGAATGTTACATGCTGTTATTATTTGTAGTGACATGTAGGTCCACTAGGACAATAACTTGTTAATAATCGTAGTGAGATGAAGTTCCACTTGAACAAATACATGTTGTCAATATTCTTATTGACATTTAGACACACTTGGACAACAACTTGTTGTTGCTATTCTTAGTTACATATAGGTACACTTGGACAATAACATTTTCTTATTTTTCGTAGTGACGTGTAGACACACTTGGACAATAATTTGTTGTTATCAGTCGTAGTGTCATGTAGATCCACTTGGACAATGACTTGTTGCTTTTATTTGTAGTGAAATGTAGACAAACTAGGACTATAACTTGTTGTTATTATTCGTAGTGCCATGTACGACGAACTTGGACAATAACTGTTGTCATAATTCTTAGTAACATGTAGACACACTTGGACTATAACTTGTTGTTTATATTGGTAGTAACATGCAGGTCCACTTGGACAATTACTCGGGCTATAACGTGTTGTTATTATTTGTAGTGACATGTAGGTCCACATGGACAATAACGTGTTATTATTATTCGTAGTGACACGTAGATACACTTGGACTATAATTTGTTGTTATTATTCGTAATGACATGTAGGTCCACTTGGACAATAACTGGTTGTTATTGTGTGTAGTGAAATGTAGGTCCATTTGGACAATCATTTGTTGTTGTTATTCGTAGTGACACGTACACAAACTTGGACAATAGCTTGTTGTTATTATTCGTAGTGGCATGTAGACACACTTGGGCTATAACTTGTTATTATTCGTAGTGACCCTTAGACACACTTGGAATTGAACTTGTTGTTATTATTCGTAGTGACATATAGACGCACTTGGACAATAATTTGTTTTTACTATTCGTAGTAACATATGGACACACTTGGAAAATTATTTGATGTAATTATTTGTAGTGACATGTAGTTCCACGTGGACAATAACTTATTGTTATTATTCGTAGTGGCTTTTAGACACACTTTGACTATAACTTGTTGCTATTAATCGTGTGACATGAAAGTCCTCTTGGACAATTACTTGTTATTATTCGTAGTGACATGGAGTTTCACTTGGATTATAACTTGTTGTTTTGATGCGTAGTGACATGTAGACACACTTGGACAATGACTTCTTGTTATTGTTCGTAGTGACATGTAGACACACTTTGACAACAACTTCTTGTTATTATAAGTAGTGACATTAAGACACACTTGGACAATAACTTGTTGATATCATTCGTAGTGTCATGTAAACACACTTTGATTATAACTGATTGTTTTTATTCGTAGTGACAAGTAGACATACTTGGACAATAACTTGTTGTTTTTATTCGTAGTGACAAGTTGGTTGGTCAACTTCGACTATATTTTGTTGTTATTATTCGTAGTTACATGTAGATCCAATTGGACCATAAGTTATTGTTATTATTCGTAGTGACGCGTAGACACACTTGAACTTGAACTTGTTTTTATTATTCATATTGACATTTAGACACTCTTGGACTATAACTTATTGTTATTATTTGTAATGACATGTAGTTCCATTTGGACAATAACATGTTATTATTCGAAGTGACACGTAGGTCCTCTTGGACATTACGTTGTGTTTATCATTCGTAGTGACATTTAGACACTTGGACTATAACTTGTTGTTATAACTCGTATTGTGATGTAAACACACTTGGACTGTAACTTGTTGTTATTATTCGTAGTGACATGTAGACGCACTTGGACAATAACTTGTTGTTATTATTCGTAGTTACAAGTTGGTCCACTTCGTCTATAATTTTTTGTTATTATTCGTAGTTACATGTATTTCCGATTGGACAATAACTTGTTGTTATAATAAGTAGTGACATGTAGAAACGCTTGAACAATAACTCATTGTTATTATTTGTAGTGACATGTAGGTCAACTGGGATAATAACTTGTTGTTATTGTTCGTAGGGACATTTAGACAATCTTGAACAATAGTTTGTTGTTAACATTAGTAGTGACCTGTAGACACATTTGGACTTTTACATGTTGTTATTATTCGTAGTGACATGTAGTTCCACTTGGACAACAACATGTTGTAGATATTTGGTGTTTGATGAAATAGATCAACTTAATGCATGTGTATTGGTGTTTGAATATATAGATCAAATTAATGTAGGTGTATTGGTGTTTGATGATATGGATCAACTTAATACAGGTGTATTGGTGTTTTATGATATGGATCAACTTTATGCAGGTTTATTGATGTTTGATGATATGGATCAATTTAATGCAGGTGTATTGGTGTTTGATGATATAGATCAACTTAATGTAGGTTTATTGGTGTTTAATGATATGAATCAACTTGATATAAGTGTATTGATGTTTGATGATATGGATCAACTTAATGTAGGTGTATTGGTGTTTGATAGTATGGATCAGCTTAAGTCTTGGCGACAAAAATAAAAGAAGGGATACCTTTAATTTTCTGAAAAGCAAAAATGGATCGATATACTATTATAAGATACACATTTTAACGAAAAAGATGAGAACATTATACGTATTGGATGGGGGTTTGAATGTTTTTTTAGTAACTACTCTAGTCAATCTCGAGGAGTGGCCATTCTTTTAAATAATAACTTTGAATTTAAATTACATTAAAAAAACCACTGATAATAATGGCAATAAATTAATTTTAGACTGTACCATCAATGATAAAAGATTTAACTTAAAACTATATATGGTCCTAATAAAGATGACCCAGACTTTTATAAACAATTGAAAACGGAATTAAAGATTCAGATAATTTATCTTTAATTGCATGTGATTTTTATCTAATCTTAAACCCACAAATAGAATGTTACGATTATGTTAATCTAAACAACCCTAAAGCAAGGGAAGTTGTTCGAGAAACTATTGTTGATTGTGATAAGTAGATTGCTGGAAAAATCAAATTCTACAAAAAAAAAATATACATGGTTTCGAAAAAACACTAATAAAAAAGCTAGATTAGACTTCTTTCTTATCTCCCAGCAATCACTAACTGATAAAGTTGATGTTAAAATATTTCCACGCTATAAAACTTTTTGATTCTTTTAAAATTAGCTTGTATTAAATTTAGTAAAGGCTATTCATAATGGAAAATGAATAATTCTCTGCTAATTGCACTAACTTTATAAATATTATCAAGCAAACTATTGAACGAGTAAAAATATAATATGCTAAACAAGAGTTGTCAGAAGACAACAAAGCTCGCCGATTGGATAAAACTCACCACCAATGCAAAGATTAAAATTGGAGGCAAACACCAAAACTTAAACGCATCTTAACGCAAAAGTTTAACAGACGAAAACTTAAGTCTTAAAGGGCCATAACTCTGCCAAAATGCAACCCAGAGTTATTGTTCTTGTCTCTGTGTGGTGAACACACATGCGAAGTTTCATTCATATTTAATTTGTGGTTGCATAGATATCTTACGTGATAAAAAACTTTAACCTGAAAAAATTAAGTCAAAAAAGGGTCATAACTGTGCCAAAATGCAACCAAGAATTATGTTTTTTGTCTCTGTGTGTTTCAATGTTGATGGTGAACACACATGCAAAGTTTCCTTCATATCCAATGAGTTGTTGCATTGATATCTTACCTGATAAAGAACTTTAACCTGAAAAAAATAAGTCGAAAAAGGGCCATTACTGTGCCAAAATGCAATCCAGAGTTATTGTTCTTGTCTCTGTGTGTTCCATTGATGATGATAAACATACATGTGAATTTCATTCACATCCTATGAGTGGGTGCATAGATATCTGAAACTTGTGCGCAAACTTTTAACCTGGGCGTCTATAGACGACGACGACGCCGCCAGGGTCATGACAATAGCTCTCCTTGGATTTTGTCCCGGCGAGATAAAAAGATCAATTCTCGGATAAAAATATAAATGACATTGGAAACGGACTCACTTTAATTAAATATTGATGATCAATTGTTTTTTTAAACACTACTATTTGAAGGGGTCAAACAATTGAATACTCCTAATTCCTTAAAAAACAAGAAAAAAATGAATATCTACTTCTTAAAGATATTAAAAAACTTGAAAAGGAACATTTTATTAAACATGAATTATTGGAAATAAAAAAACAAGAACTATATAAAATACGTGAAAAAAAAATGGAAGGTGTCAAAATAAAATCACCGGCAAAAACTGATTGAAGATTTTTTTGGAATTTGGAAACTAAAAATTTTGTGTCAAAAGTAATGCTTAGTCTTATGTCTAAAAACAATGTTCTTATTGATACTCAAGAAGGAATCTTGAAGGAAACTATGATTTTTTATAAAAACTTATATTCTTTACATGATTCTGAAACAGTTAATTTGACTGAAATTCTCTCAAATTTTAATATTCCCAAATTAAATGAAAATGAAAATAAAATCAATGGAAGGGCATATATCATATGAAAAATGTTTTTACAGTTTAAAGAAAATGAAGAACTCAAAAAGCCCTGGACACTCAGGATTCACAGTTGAATTTTACAAGTGATATAGGACATTTTTGATAAGATCTATTAATGTCGGTTTCAATAAAGGAGAATTGTCTATATCACAAAAACAAAGTGTAATAACATGTATCCCAAAGGGAAACAAAGATAAAAAATACTTAAAAAGTTGGCGTCCCATTTCATTACTAAATGTGTTTTATAAAATTGCATCAGCAAGTATTGCGAAGAGATTAAACAATATTTTAGGAGGTATTATTAATGAAGATCAAGCAGGTTTTATCCCAAACAGATATATAGGAGAAAATACAAGACTTTTATATGATTTAATGTTTATACTGAAAAATATGATATACCTGGACTATTACTTTTAAATGACTTTGAAAAGGCCTTTGACTCGGTTGCATGGTATTTTATTCACCAAGTATTAATTTTTTATAATTTTGGTCCAGATTTCAAAAAATTGATAGATATATTTTATACAAATACAGAATCGTGCTGTATTGTAAATGGACTTCTCTCAGAATGTTTTTTTTTCAAAGAGGATGTCGTCAAGGTGACCCAATATCACCATACATCTTTATCTTGTGTTCTGAAATACTTGCTGTCCTTGTCAGGAACAGTCCAGACATTAGGGGAATAAATGTAGGGTCCACAGAATATGTGATATCTCAGTTTGCGGACGATTCATCTTTAATATTAGATGGTTCTAAAATATCACTTAGAAACGCATTAAACGTGTTGAAATTCTATGCAAGAATCTCCGGCCTTAATATCAATATAGATAAAACTAAAGTTGTATGGATAGGTGCAAAACAAGACATCGATTTTTTATTAATTTAATAGGCAGTAATTAAAAAAAAAAAAAAAAAAAAAAAAAGAAATATATATATTTTATAGAAGATCTAAGGCATGATTCTTTCAAACATTTTTGCGTTCATAAAATACCCAGAGTTGACATAGAATAATTATTTACATCTACACAAATGAATTCACTTTTGTAGAGTCAACTTTCATTTTTTGCTTTTGATGTTTTATGAATGTTTCCTATTGCATTAGATTTGATAATTCCATTATTAAATGTAAACAGCAACATAATCAGAAGACGAATTATAAACATAAAGGGTCAAGATCATTTTTTAGATTTTGATATTCTTAACTGTATGTTGGTTTTTTTGTGTGTTTTTTTTTGTTGTTGTTCATTTTCCTTTTTTCTTTTAATTTTCTAAAACACGAAAAAAAAAACACACACTCAGAACAAAGATTTGCTGCCTAAAAAATAGCACCATATGGTAAAATCCAATGCTATTCACTATTCAAATAACATTACTAAAATAAGATATTTTCTGTAGAAAATAAACTGTTATTTATATATGTAAATACTATACATGTTGTTAATTGAAATTGTATTAGCATATTGTAATATCTCATGTACGGGAGAAGGAAATTAAAAAAAATACAAAAAAACTTAATGTAGGTGTATTGGTGTTTGATGATATGGATCAACTGTATGTAGGTGAACTGTTGTTTGATGATATGGATCAACTGAATAAAGGTGTACTACTGTTTGATGATATGGATCAACTGAATGTAGATGCATTGATGTTTGATGATATGGATCAACTGAATGTAGGTGTACTACTGTTTGATGATATGGATCAACTGAATGTAAGTGTATTGATGTTTGATGATATGGATACACTGAATGTAGGTGTATTACTGTTTGATGATATGGATCAACTTAATGTAGGTGTATTGATGTTTTATGATATAGAGCAACTTTATGTAGGTGTATTGCTGTTCGATGATATAGATCAACTGAACGTAAGTGTATCGGTGTATCGATGTTTGATGATATGGATCAACTGAATGTAGGTGTATTGCTGTTTGATGATATGGATAACTTAATGTAGGTGTAGTGGTGTTTGATGATATGGATCAACTTAATGTAGGTGTATTGCTGTTTGATGATATGTATCAACTTGATGTAGGTGTATTGCTGTTTGATGATATGTATCAACTTGATGTAGGTGTATTGGTGTTTGATGATATGGATCAACTTTATGTAGGTGTATTACTGTTTGATGATATGGATCAACTGAATGTAGGTGTATTGCTGTTTGATGATATGTATCAACCTTAATATAGGTGTATTGATGTTTGATGATATGTATCAACTTAATGTAGGTGTATTACTGTTTGATGATATGGATCAACTGAATGTAGGTGTATTGCTGTTTGATGAAATGGATCAACTGAATGTAGATGTGTTGCTGTTTGATGATATGGATCGACTTAATGTAGGTGAAATGCTATTTGATGATATAGATCAACTTAATGTAAGTGTATTGATGTTTGATGATATGTACAACTAAATGTAAGTGTATTGGTGTTTGATGAAATGGATCAACTTAATGTAAGTGTATTAGTGTTTGATGATATGGATCAACTTAATGTAAGTGTATTGGTGTTTGATGATATGGATCATCTTAATGTAGGTGTATTACTGTTTGATGATATGGATCAACTTACTGTAGGTGTATTGGTGTTTGATGATATTGATCAACTTAATGAAGGTGTATTGGTGTTTGATGATATGTATCAACTTAATGTAGGTGTATTGGTGTTTGATGATATGTATCAACTTAATGTAGGTGTATTGCTGTTTGATGATATGTATCAACTCAATGTAGGTGTATTGGTGTTTGAAGATATGGATCAATTGAATATAGGTGTACTGGTGTTTGATGATATGGATCAACTGAATGCAGGTGTATTGCTGTTTGATGATATGGATACACTAAATGTCGGTGTATTACTGTTTGATGATATGGATCAATTTAATGTAGGTGTTTTGGTGTTTGATGATATGGATCATCTTAATGTAGGTGTATTACTGTTTGATGATATGGATCAACTTACTGTAGGTGTATTGGTGTTTGATGATATTGATCAACTTAATGAAGGTGTATTGGTGTTTGATGATATGTATCAACTTAATGTAGGTGTAGTGGTGTTTGATGATATGTATCAACTTAATGTAGGTGTATTGGTGTTTGATGATATGTATCAACTCAATGTAGGTGTATTGGTGTTTGAAGATATGGATCAACTGAATATAGGTGTACTGGTGTTTGATGATAAAGATCAACTGAATGCAGGTGTATTGCTGTTTGATGATATGGATACACTACATGTCGGTGTATTACTGTTTGATGATATGGATCAACTTAATGTAGGTGTTTTGCTGTTTGATGATATGGATCAACTTAATGTAGGTGTATTGGTGTTTGATGATATGTATCAACTTAATGTAGGTGTATTGGTGTTTGATGATATGAATCAACTGAATGTAATTGTATTACTGTTTGATGATATGGATCAACTTAATGTAGGTGTATTGCTGTTTGATGATATAGATCAACTTAATGTAGGTGTATCGGTGCTTGATGATATGTATCAACTTAATATAGGTGTATTGTTGTTTGATGATATGTATCAACTTAATGTAGGTGTATTGGTGTTTGATGATATGGATCAACTGAATGTAGGTGTATTGCTGTTTGATGATATGTAGCAACTGAATGTAGGTGTATTGATGTTTGATGATATGGATCAACTTAATGTAGGTGTATTGATGTTTGATGATATGGATCAACTTAATGTAGGTGTATTGATGTTTTATGATATGGATCAACTTAATGTAGGTGTATTGATGTTTGATGATATGGATCAACTTAATGTAGGTGTATTGCTGTTTGATGATATGGATCAACTGAATGTAGGTGTATTGCTGTTTAATGATATGTATCAATAATGGCATTTATATTTGCTAAGCTTTCAATGTGGGAGACACCATTGCAAGCTCTAATGGTGTCAAATGTTCTGATTAACTATATTAAACTATTTAACCACTACGACTGTCACCACCAACAATACGTGATCATTATCATACAAAAGTCTGCCTTATTGAATATGTGAACATTTTTCTGTCCATCATTGCCTCAGCCTTCATTCGGCATGCCTTCTACATCCTTGATAAAAACAAACTAAAAATGTCGGATCATGTTGGATAATCTTGTTATACGACGCTCGAGTTCTGAGGTTCGAGGATAAAACAGCAAAGCTAGTTTAAATAGGGTAATCAAAATTGACATTATTAAATACATTTTTTTTTTTTTTTAAATCAAGAATATGACACTTCTATTACTTATTAAATACGATTGCTATTTTATATACGATTGTTTTTGTCATTTTTTTTTCTATGGATAGAATTTTGTGAAACTTTCCGGTATTTAACTTCAATGTATGTTCATGCAATGTCAGAAATAAAAAAACAAATGATACCGCACAGATGTTTTGGTGTTACCTCCTCATAGGCATACCCGTCCTTGAAAATTGGAGATTTAACAAGCAATGCGAAAAAAAGATGTTTACATCTAGTGTTTAATTAAAACTTTTACATATATGCATGCATAAAATATTAATTTTCATTGAAATGATAATAATAAGATTGAATTTAACTGTAAAGGGTTTTCGAAAACAAAATCATTTCGACAGAGTGTCAATTTTGTAATTAAATATAGCTTTTTTTTTAATATTTACACTACGTAACGATAATTTTTGCTTAGATCCTCACAAAATACTCTCTGATACCTATTCTAAAGACAATCAAAATAAAATATACACTTTACCGCGTAATTTAAAAAAAAAGCTCTTAAAGTATGCCATCGTTTAATAAACTGCAGTTGCAAAATAACGATTTTTATACTAATTGAGCATATTTGTATAAATATTAAGATTTCTATTTTATCTCATATTCAGATTAAATTGCTATTATTTCATACCAGTATGCATATTTCATATATTGAACACGATATAAGAGACCAATTTCAGGCGTATCCGTAAATGATTGTGATATCCGAAATATGGTCAATTGTAGTATAACGGTATGTAGGACTCTGGCAGCTCTCGGCGAAATTGCTTCCCTTTGTGCGTTGAGTTGGTGCGCATGGAAAACTATAGCAATTGTTCTTAATACGTTTTCCATCAGAAAATGATTCTTTAATACTTGTTTATTTCGAATAAAAACGTAAGGTAAAAAAATTAAACACGTTCTCTTCAATGTTCGAATTATAGAAACAATGTAAAACAAGAAGCCCAAGAGCGCCTGAGGACGTTCTATTGACCCCTTAATTTGTCAGAACTTTAATCACCCACTCTTAGCGATTTGTTATGAGCAGCAATGATTCAAATTTTAAAAATAATTTTTTTTGAACACATGGATGCACAATGAAAAAAAAATCAGTTTTCCCTATAATATTCATATGTAAAAGTCACATTACAGGGCCCCAATATATCCCAGCCCCTTGATATGTAGAATCTTCAATCCTTGATGCTGATGTAAGGATAATTTATATCAAATATAAACTAGTTCGACTGAAAGGTTATTGAAAGGAAATTTGTGAAAATTCCCGATTTAAACCTATTGCTCTATCCGCCCATTGGCCGCTTATGGAAATACAATCCTCTTTATTGAACAAAATCAAATTTATTGTTACTAAACAATGTTTTAGATCTCAAATTAAACAACATATTTACCCAAATGGACAAAAATGAGAATTTTCCATTTTCCCCACAGTATTCCTATGTAAAACTCAAAGACCCTTACAAGGTCCCTTGATTTGTACAAACTTTAAACCCATACTCATTGGGATAATCCATATCAAATATGAACAAATTTAACTGACCGGTTGTTGAGTAGAAGATTTTTGAAATTTTTCTATTTTAACCCTTTTTTGACCCACCTTGGCCCCTTATGGAAAGTCAATTCTCTTTATTGAGCTAAATCTTATTTCCTATGACGAAATGATACTTCAGAATTCCAACTGAATAATAATTTGGCCTAAATAGATGGAAAAAAGAGAGTTTTCTGTTTTCTAATAGTATTCCTATGTAAAATTCTAAGTCCCCTTACAGGGCCCCTTTACATTTTAGCCCTTTAATTCTTACATGTATCTGCAATCAAACCCCTACACAGAGGGATAATTTATGCCAAATATGAACAAATCTGACATACCGGTTCTTAAGAAAACGATTGTAATTCCCATATTTTACCCTTTTGGGGCCCCTCCTGACCCCTTAAGACAGTGGAACCCAGTCATTTTTACAAATCTGAACCTCCTTCATCATAAAATGCTTCTGTGAAGATATAGGCAAATTCATTTCCATTTAAAAAAAAAATATAATAATAACATGTTTCCCCTTATTGAACCCGCGGGGCGGGGTCATTTTAAACCCTAGGGACACTATTTGAACAAATCTAACAAAACTATAGTTGGTTATCTTTACTACATAAACATTTTGAAAATCTGTTGAGCCGTTCATGAGAAGAAGATTTTTTAAGTTTTGGACTATTTTTATTAACGGCGGCCATCTTGAATTTCAAATCGAAAAAAGATAATCTCTGTATAGCCTCCTATGAAATAGAAATATCCATGTGAAGTTTCAGTTTCATTTGCCTAGTGGTTTCAGAGAAAGTGCTGCTAACACACTTTGGAGACGACAGACGACAGACGGGCAACGCACCATCGCATAAGCACTTCTGCCTTTGGCAAGTAGAGTTAAAAACTATGGCAGGCCAAACTTGTAATATTGTATAACTCTTTTTTTCTTGTTCAAACTTGACAGATTATCATTAGGTTACATTCTTGTTGTAAAGTTGTACATTGTGTTTTTTGTTTATTTTCATGCTGTTAATTTTATATGTTTTTTTTTGTGTTTTTGCTTTAGTTTAACAGTAAAAATGTAAAACAAATAACATGAATATAAAATTGAACACGAATTTATTATAAGAACAACTTTGGTTGGTACGAAATTCTACTGCCTTCCATTTAACATAACAAATGACACAAATTTAGATTGGTTTCAGTACAGAATAAACCACCAAATATTAGGAACAAATTCTCTTCTTAAAAAAATAAATAAAATAAAGGACTCCGATATTTGCAGTTTATGCAACAGTGAAAAAGAAACAATAACACATATTTTAAGCGAATGTGACATTTTTAAATAATTTATCACGTGTTTGAAGAACCATATTCACTAAAAAAGTATAGGCATTAATTTAAATTGGACAAATACAGACATTATGTTCGCAAATAAAAAGTTTGACGAAGTCTTGATTGATTGATTGATTGATTGAATATTTAGCGTCATTTTTATGCCATCGAGGGCTAACAGACGATCAGTTAACCTAACCACTGTTTCCTGGGATTAACCAGTACTCGAGCACACCCCTTCTCCGCAAGTAACTTATAACTTTCCCACTTGAATCAGTGGTGAGAGACGAATGATAATGAGACACAATGTCATATATCAATCATCACGGAGACTGTTGCCGGGCGGGGGATTCGAACTCACGACCCCTGGATTGATAGTCAGACGCGTAACCGACTGAGCTAATCGGGCCCGGCGACGAAAGTCTTGAATAAAATAATAACATCTGCAAAGAAATTTATTTACACTCAGAAACTTAAAAAAAGTTAAACCTACACATAAAAAAACATGTTATAAGTCTGAATTACAGAACGCTATCTTGCAAAAATAAATTGTAAAATACACACTTTTGATATTATTTGGAATGATTATAAGCCACTTGATATAACATTTTGCATGTTACTCTTTCAGTTTTAATTTAGACACATTTGTTTGATTACAAATACATTTACATTTTGTAGACAATTAATTATATCACCCCATCCCAAGAGTGTTTTTATATTTTGTTTTTTTGTTCTTTTTCTCCAATCAAGTATAATATTTAACTGCTCATTATCAAGATTAGACCTGTAGGAAGAATAATTATGTAATGTGTATATACTTCAATAAAGCATTACTTTCTTTCAAAAAAAAGATAAGTTTACAAAGTCAGATAAAAAATAAAAAGCGGAATGTTTAATGACAATTGGATTGATTTTATGCACTTATCTATCATCAATAAATGAAGTCCAACACTCAATTTAACATGAATTGTTGCTTTATAGTTTATATATTATTATAAGTGCAAAGCATTTTGAAAACATAACAAGGTTGAGTCTCATCAATGTTTGTTAGACTGGATGAATACTTATTAAGGACTTGTATGTGAAATTTTGCACTTTTTAAGTTGTGTAGTATTTGCTCAGGAGTTGGCAGAGCTTAAGGTTATATAACTATAGTTTCAAAATATCTCTAATACAAATGATTAACCTGCCAGATGTTTAATGATATATTAAATTGTGAAAACTTATTTCAATGATATTGTTCTGCCATGTACAAATGTATATATGTACAAGTTATCTAAATGTTTGGTAGCCATTGGGTTACTGACCCCGGTTTCACTATTTTAACATATTTTGATAGTTTCCTCAGCGATATTTTTAAATGCTTAAAACTCACACTTACAAATGTTGCAAGGCATATTTTTTCATTAAGTACAGAGGTGTAGTGACTGTGTGTGGTAATTTGACTGTGAAATATTTCAAATCATAATTGAAAGAGAAACTGAAAAATAAAATGATTGAGGAAGATTTCTGTTTGAGCATTTTTACTTATTACGATAAACCGGCCCTTGAGATTTACACTACACAAATAAAGTATCTGGATTTAGTGGGCACTGTTCATTACTCATTAAATTCCCACAGACAAGTGAGACACTTAATGGCTATTAGATATTTCTAAATGTATAAATAATTGTCATGAACTATTTGTGTATCAATATGTCTGATTTTGTACAACTAAATTGAAATAAAAGTTACAAAAAAATAAAATTGAAAATCATAAGCTGTTTGTCCACCGTCTGTTTTACTATAGCGGTCAGAAATAGACGCCAGGACATGTATATATTCAACTCAATTCGAGGAGCTGGACACTGGTTTATCATAGTTATTATTTTATCTTGTGGATTTATCTAAAACTATATTTACTTTAGATGTATAGTAGGTGAATTGGTGCTATTAGTTTCCTGCAACGTGATGCTAGGACGCTCGTCATTTGAATACATTAAACATTAAACTAGTAAAAATTGTTCTCAAAACATAAGCATGATACGTACGAGTGACTTGAAATGTGTACGAGTGGGGTACCTTATTTTCACTATATCAGTCACATGATATTTGAAAGAGTATGTTCACGGTGTCAGTCACATGATGTTTGTGAGAATATTTTCACTCTGTCAGTCACATGATAATTGTAAGAGTATTTTCACTCTGTCAGTCACATGATATTTGTAAAAGTATTTTCATTCTGTCAGTCACATAATATTTATAAGAGTATTTTCACGGTGTCACTCACATGCTATTTGTGAATAGTATTTTCACGGTGTCAGTCACATGATATTTATAAGAGTATTTTCACGGTGTCATCACATGATACTTGAAAGAGTATTTTACCGGTATCAGTCACATGATATTTGTAAAGAGTTAGTTTAGTAAGAACTTGTATAAATCTTGATGTCTCAATTAAATGCCGTTGTGATACGACGTATCAATTACTGAAGGCGAAGTTAAAAACAACACAAAACAGTACTAAAATATAACATAGCCCAGACGTTTTCCATTCTCAATGATAGGAATTAAGCTTTAAGTAAAAAAAAACCATTAATAATTGATTGTTTTTCCCACGTATGTTTGAAGCATTCAGTATTTCGAGCTCCATATATAACAAAAACTGATAACATTTGCTGTTCTCAAGAAATACTGAAAGTGAAGAATGTATTGCTATTTTCGAGTCGGTTTTCTGCCACAAAAAAATTAAAACAATTGAGATAAAAAAAAAATTCATAGGTCAGACTAAATGTGCCATACACGTGCATATAAAACTGAGATAAACCGCGTTAACTGCAGTCATAACTTTTACACTGAATTGACAATAGATATGCAATGCTGTTTATTATAATAGAATATTCACAGAGTGCGAAAGAAGTCTCAGAGATGCGTACTTTTCCTAAACAAATTCAAAGACAGACTTCAAAGCGAAATATTTCTTTAAGAGAATAAATACCATATTTTCATTCTCCTGATTGATATATTGCTAATAACAATGACCATTCCCGGGCAATGCAATACACTACTGATTGATACTTTAAAACTAATCAGGACAATTCCCTGGCAATGCAATACACTACTGATTGATACTTTAAAACTAATCAGGACAATTCCCTGGCAATGTAATACACTACTGATTGATACTTTAAAACTAATCAGGACAATTCCCTGGCAATGCAATACACTACTGATTGATACTTTTTAACTAATCAGGACAATTCCCTGGCAATGCAATACACTACTGATTTATACTTTAAAAATAATCAGGACCATTCCCGGGCAATGCAATAGACTACTGATTGATACATGACCATTTCCGGGTAATGCAATACACCATCAATTGATACTTTAAAAATAATCATGACCATTTCCGAGCAATGCAATACACTACTGATTTATACTTTAAAAATAATCAGGACCATTCCCGGGCAATGCAGTAGACTACTGATTGATACATGATCATTTCCGGGTAATGCAATACACCATCAATTGATACTTTAAAAATAATCATGACCATTTCCGAGCAATGCAATACACTACTGATTTATACTTGAAAAATAATCATGATCAATCTCTGGCAATGCAATACACTACCTTAAAAATAACCATTACCGTTCCCTGGCAATGCAATAAACTACCTTAAAAATAACCAATACGATTCCCTGGCAATGCAATACACTACTGACTGATACTTTAAAAGTAACCATTACCATTCCCTGGTAATGCAATATACTACTGACTGATACTTTAAAAATAATGATTACCATTCCTTAGCAATGCAATACACTACTGATTGATACTTTGAAAATAATCATTACCATTCCCTGGCAATGCAATACACTACTGACTGATACTTTAAAAACAATCATTACGATTCCCTGGCAATACAATACACTACTTTACAAATAATCATTACGATTCCCTGGCAATGCAATACACTACTAACTGATACTTTAAAAATAATCATTTTCATTCCATGGCAACGCAATATAATACACTACTGATTTGTACTTTAAAAATAATGATTTCCATTCCCTAGCAATGCAATACACTACTGATTGATACATGGCCATTCCCGGGCAATGCAATACACTAGTGATTGATACATGACCATTCCCGGGCAATGCAATACACTCCTGAATGGTACATGACCATTCACGGGCAATGCAATACACTACTGAATGCTAACTTAAGAATATTTATGATGATTCCTGCGTAATATCTTTTCGCATCTGACTCGTTTTGTTATACGATTGCCCCGTTACTATAAGATTATCATGCAGTTCATCGACAAAACGGATTGTTATTCTATACCTGTAAGTATATAGGCAATCATATACCTCAGGTGTTGTCACGCGACCGTATAATATGGATTGTTATTGTACAGGTTATGGAGAGACAGACGCCGCATACCTGAACTGTGAATTGACCTTTTATTATTCACCTCGCTTCTTTTCATAAGAAATACGATATCAAATTAAAATTATACATAATAAAGTTCTAACATAATCTATTATAATTAATGGTCGAAAGTATTGTTGTATGGTGTTTAGCATCGTTTTCAACAATTTTTCAGTCATATCGCGACGGTGTCTACTTGAGACAGTATTCTAAGCGCTGTCACACTTGAGTATCATGCCGCAGACACATGGTATGATACCCCACCCAGTCACATTATACTGACACCGGGCCGACCAGACCTAGAACTCTCCTCTTAATGCTGAGCGTCAAGCGAGGAAGCTTCTAGTACCAATTTTAAAGTCTTTGGTATGACCCGGCCGGGGATTGAACCCACGACCTTCCGCATGCGAGGCGGACGCTCTACCACTAGACCACGTCGCGGTCTGGTTGAAAGTAACATGAACATATAACTCGTATAATTGGAAATTTAGGACTTTGTGAACTATATGAATAGTCATAGTGCAATAAGGACTTACAAGTAATAATTAATCTAACTTAGTGACCATCTGGTACCTAATATTACTTTGTGTGACTTTATAACTTTCTTTGTGAATAATCCATAACACTATGCATACTTTTGCAAATATTATAGTTGACAGTTTAAACATCCTATTAAAAAAATGGCACTTTGTTCATATCTGCGACAACCACACAACACGTAGTACTACTGTCCTCACATTATGATGGCGCGTGTTACACTCATAATACGTAGAATAACGTATTCGCATGTACAAAAACGTGGTTCAAATGCTCGAAGCTCATTGGAGTAGCTTTTGTAGGTGAATAATACAAGATTGTTCTCACACACTGTTAAATTATTTTATATGAACGTCTGGATTATGCTCTTAAATGTAATGATTGCAATTATGTACACAATTAGCAAAGGCGTATCATACGGAAGTGATTCTTATTTTTATTCTATATTTATTACATTTTTAAGTGATAGCTGTATTTGAGAAATGGGAGCTCTGATATTTATTGTTCTAAAGATCCTTTTTTATCCTCAAGCGTAGCTATACTTGACGTCATAAACACTTGAATTCCGACACGAACATAAAGCTGTACCAATAAACATGTCAGTTCGCTCTAATGAACTATTTTATCATCTCCCATCCGATAGTGACGGTATTTCCAGTCTTATTGCTTACAAGATATGTTTTATGTTTTCACATAAGTTAACCAGGCCTGATATCCACGAACATTATACAACATACCGGCAGAGTAAAGTATTATGTACTTTCAGTATTATATCAACGCGTGTGTATGCACTATTTTATACCACTTTATAGATGTCGCACTGATCACACTTAATACTGAAACTCCAATACTGTCAATTAAACATGATAGAAAAGTTAGTTTATTGAATGGTCAACAATTCCAATATATTCTACATCCTTGATGGAAATTAAACATTGGCAATATCTCGCGACCATATTGATTAACTAATCTGACAATACCAATCCTTAAAAATTGAAAATCAACTTTATGCATTTAATTCATCATTTACAAATGGTGAACACTTATATTTTATTTAGTTTATTAAATTTCCAGCATTGTTCGTGTAGGCCTGGTTATAATTCTATATTGCTACTTTAAATATGTAATAAGTCTGCTTTAAATTGCTCATGTCGAATAATTATGTTGTGACCTCTAATTCTATATTATTAAAATTGACAGAAATTTTGGTATACACAATAAATTGAGATAAATTGTCGTATACACAATGAAATTTACAGAAATTGTCGTATACACATTAAAATTGACAGCAATTGTCGTATACACATGTTGATAACGCTACTTACTATTTTGACGAAGATATTTGAAATACAAAAGTGGTGGGTTAGCAGTTTCGCTTATACAATTTTATGAACTTTCGTTGTCCTCGCTGATAGAATTATTTTAATGAAACGATAACTTGATTGTCTTATATAGCTGTACGTTAACGTGATTGTCTTATATAGCTGTACGGTAACGTGATTGTATTATATAGCTGTACGGAAACTTGATTGTCTTATATAGCTGTACGGAAACTTGATTGTCTGATATAGCTGTACGCTAACGTGATTGTCTTATATAGTTGAAAGGTAAAGTGATTGTCTTATATAGCTGTACGGAAACTTGATTGTTTTATATAGCTGTACGGTAACGTGATTGTCTTATATAGCTGTACGATAACGTGGTTGTCTTATATAGTTGTACGGTAACTTGATTGTCTTATAAACCTGTACGGTAACTTGATTGTCTTATATAGCTGTACGATAACGTGATTGTCTTATATAGCTGTACGGTAACTTGATTGTCTTATATAGCTGTACGGTAACTTGATTGTCTTATATAGCTGTACGATAAAGTGATTGTCTTCTATAGCTGTACGATAACGTGATTGTCTTATATACCTGTACGGTAACGTGATTGTCTTATATAGCAGTACGATAACGTGATTAACTTATATAGATGTACGGTAACGTGATTGTCTTATATAGCGGTAAGATAACATGATTAACGTACGATAACGTGATTGTCTTATATACCTGTACGATAACGTGATTCTCTTATATAGCTGTACGATAACGTGATTGTCTTATATAGTTGTACGATAACGTGATTCTCTTATATAGCTGTACGATAACGTGATTCTCTTATATAGCTGTACGATAACGTGATGGTCTTATACACCTGTACGATAACATGATTCTCTTATATAGCTGTAGAATAACGTAATTGTCTTATATAGCTGTACAATAACGTGATTGTCTTATATATCTGTACGATAACGTGATTGTCTTATATAGCTGTACGATAACGTGATTCTCTTATATAGCTGTACGGTGACTTGATTGTCTTATATAGCTGTACGGTAACTTGACTGTCTTATATAGCTGTACGATAACTTGATTGTCTTATACAGCTGTACGATAACGTGATTGTCTTATATACCTGTACGGTAACGTGATTGTCTTATATAGCGGTACGATAACTTGATTAACTTATATAGCTGTACGGTAACGTGATTGTCTTATATAGCGGTAAGATAACATGATTAACGTACGATAACGTGATTGTCTTATATACCTGTACGATAACGTGATTCTCTTATATAGCTGTACAATAACGTGATTGTCTTATATAGTTGTACGATAACGTGATGGTCTTATATAGCTGTACGATAACGTGATTCTCTTATATAGCTGTACGATAACGTGATTCTCTTATATAGCTGTAGAATAACGTGATTGTCTTATATAGCTGAACAATAATGTGATTGTCTTATATATCTGTACGATAACGTGATTGTCTTATATAGCTGTACGATAACGTGATTCTCTTATATAGCTGTAGAATAACGTGATTCTCTTATAAAGTTCTACGATAACGTGATAGTCTTATACACCTGTACGATAACATGATTCTCTTATATAGCTGTAGAATAACGTGATTGTCTAATATAGCTGTACAATAACGTGATTGTCTTATATAGCTGTACGGTAAGGTGATTGTCTTATTAACCTGTACGATAACGTGATTGTCTTATACACCTGTACGGTAACGTGATTGACTTATATAGCTGTACGATAAAGTGATTGTCTTATACACCTGTACGGTAACGTGATTGACTTATATAGCTGAACGATAACGTGATTGTCTTATACACCTGTACGGTAACGTGATTGACTTATATAGCTGTACGATAACGTGATTGTCTTATACACCTGTACGATAACGTGATTGTCTTATATAGCTGTACGATAAGGTGATTGTCTTATACACCTGTACGATAACGTGATTGTCTTATATACCTTTACAATAACTTGATTGTTTTATATAGCTGTACGGTAATGTGATTGTCTTATATAGCTGTACGATAAGGTGATTGTCTTATACACCTGTACGTTAACGTGATTGACTTATATAGCTGTACGATAACGTGATTGTCTTATATACCTGTACGGTAACGTGATTGACTTATATAGCTGAACGATAATTTGATTGTGTTATATCTTGAGTGTTTTATATA
Source organism: Panopea generosa (assembly GCA_029582155.1). Lineage (NCBI taxonomy): Eukaryota > Metazoa > Mollusca > Bivalvia > Adapedonta > Hiatellidae > Panopea > Panopea generosa. Next base: position 53,106,266 of record CM055897.1, read on the forward strand.
TCTGTGTGATAACGTGATTGTCTTATATAGCTGTACCATAAGGTGATTGTCTTATATACCTGTACGGTAATATGTTTGTCTTATATTAAAGCTATACGAAAATGTGATGGTCTTGTATAGCTGTAAGATAATATGATTGTTTTATATTAAAGCTATACGAAAATGTGATGGTCTTGTATAACTTTAAGGTGATATGTTTTTCTTATATTAAAGCTATACGAAAATGTGATGGTCTTGTAAAGCTGTTCGATAATGGTATGGAATTTTACAGCTGTAGGATAACGTGATTGTCTCATAAAGCTGTACGATAATGTGATGGTCTTATACAGCTGTACGATAATGTTTTGGTCTTATATAGTTGTACGATAATTTGATGGTCTAACATAACTGTTTTATAACGTGATTGTCTTATATAGCTGGAGAATAAAGTGATGGTCTGTTATTGTTATACCTGTACAATATAGTGATGGTCATGTAAAGCTGTACGGTAATTTGATGGTCTTATAATGTTGTACGATAATGGGATGGTCTTATATAGCTGTACGATAATGGGATGGTTTTATTTAGCTGTACAATAATGGAATGGTCTTATATAGCTGTACGATAATGGGATGGTCTCATATAGCTCTATGATAAATTGATTGTTTTATATAGTTGTACGATAATGTGATGGTCTTATATAGTTGTACAATAATGTGATGATCTTATATAGTTGTACAATAATGTGATGCTCTTATATAGTTGTACGATAATGTGATGGTCTTATATAGTTGTACAATAATGTGATGGTCTTATATAGTTGTACAATAATGTGATGATCTTCTATAGCTGTGCGATAATTTGATAGTCGTATATAGATGTACGATAACGTGATGATCTTATATACCTGTACGATAATGTGATGGTCTTATATACCTGTATGATAATGTGATGGTCTTATATACCTGTACTATTTTGTGATGGTCTTATATAACTGAACGATAACGTGATGGTCTTACATACCTGTACGATAATGTGAGGGTCTTATATAGCTGTATGATAATATGATCGTCTTATATAGCTGAACGATATGGTAATGGTCTTATATAGCTGTACGATAATGTGATGATCTGATATACCTGTACGATAATGTGATGGTCTTATATACCTGTACGATAATGTGATGATCTTATATATCTGTATTATAATGTGATGGTCATATAGCTGAGCGATACTGTGATGGTCTTATATAGCTGTACGATAATGAGATGGTCTTATATAGCTGTACGATAACGTGATGATCTCATATACCTGCACGATAATGTGATGGTCTTATATAGCTGTACGATAATGTGATGGTCTTATATACCTGTACGATAATGTGATGATCTTATATATCTGTATTATAATGTGATGGTCTTATATACCTGTATTATTATGTGATGGTCATATATAGCTGAACGATACTGTGATGGTCTTATATACCTGTACGATAATGTGATGATCTTATATACCTGTATGATAATGTGATGGTCTTATATATCTGTATGATGATGTGATGATCTTATATACCTGTATAATAATGTGATGGTCTTATATACATGTTTTTTTATGTGATGGTCTTATATAGCTGAACGATAATGTGATGGTCTTATATACCTGTACGATAATGTGATGGTCTTATATAGCTGTACGATAATGTGATGATCTTATATACCTGTACGATAATGTGATGGTCTTATATAGCTGAACGATAATGTGATGATCTTATATACTTGTATGATAATGTGATGGTCTTATATAGCTGAACGATAATGTGATGATCTTATATACCTTTACGATAATGTGATTGTCTTATATACCTGAACGATAATATGATGGTCTTATATACCTGTATGATAATGTGATGGTCTTATATAGCTGAACGATATGGTAATGGTCTTATATAGCTGTACGATAATGTGATGATCTTATATACCTGTATGATAATGTGATGGTCTTATATAGCTGAACGATAATGTGATGATCTTATATACCTGTACGATAATGTGATGGTCTTATATACCTGTACGATAATGTGATTCTCTTATATAGCTGTAGAATAACGTGATTGTCTTATATAGCTGAACAATAATGTGATTGTCTTATATATCTGTACGATAACGTGATTGTCTTATATAGCTGTACGATAACGTGATTCTTTTATATAGCTGTAGAATAACGTGATTCTCTTATAAAGTTCTACGATAACGTGATAGTCTTATACACCTGTACGATAACATGATTCTCTTATATAGCTGTAGAATAACGTGATTGTCTAATATAGCTGTACAATAACGTGATTGTCTTATATAGCTGTACGGTAAGGTGATTGTCTTATTAACCTGTACGATAACGTGATTGTCTTATACACCTGTACGGTAACGTGATTGACTTATATAGCTGTACGATAAAGTGATTGTCTTATACACCTGTACGGTAACGTGATTGACTTATATAGCTGAACGATAACGTGATTGTCTTATACACCTGTACGGTAACGTGATTGACTTATATAGCTGTACGATAACGTGATTGTCTTATACACCTGTACGATAACGTGATTGTCTTATATAGCTGTACGATAAGGTGATTGTCTTATACACCTGTACGATAACGTGATTGTCTTATATACCTTTACAATAACTTGATTGTTTTATATAGCTGTACGGTAATGTGATTGTCTTATATAGCTGTACGATAAGGTGATTGTCTTATACACCTGTACGGTAACGTGATTGACTTATATAGCTGTACGATAACGTGATTGTCTTATATACCTGTACGGTAACGTGATTGACTTATATAGCTGAACGATAATTTGATTGTGTTATATCTTGAGTGTTTTATATATCTGTGTGATAACGTGATTGTCTTATATAGCTGTACCATAAGGTGATTGTCTTATATACCTGTACGGTAATATGTTTGTCTTATATTAAAGCTATACGAAAATGTGATGGTCTTGTATAGCTGTAAGATAATATGATTGTTTTATATTAAAGCTATACGAAAATGTGATGGTCTTGTATAACTTTAAGGTGATATGTTTTTCTTATATTAAAGCTATACGAAAATGTGATGGTCTTGTAAAGCTGTTCGATAATGGTATGGAATTTTACAGCTGTAGGATAACGTGATTGTCTCATAAAGCTGTACGATAATGTGATGGTCTTATACAGCTGTACGATAATGTTTTGGTCTTATATAGTTGTACGATAATTTGATGGTCTAACATAACTGTTTTATAACGTGATTGTCTTATATAGCTGGAGAATAAAGTGATGGTCTGTTATTGTTATACCTGTACAATATAGTGATGGTCATGTAAAGCTGTACGGTAATTTGATGGTCTTATAATGTTGTACGATAATGGGATGGTCTTATATAGCTGTACGATAATGGGATGGTTTTATTTAGCTGTACAATAATGGAATGGTCTTATATAGCTGTACGATAATGGGATGGTCTCATATAGCTCTATGATAAATTGATTGTTTTATATAGTTGTACGATAATGTGATGGTCTTATATAGTTGTACAATAATGTGATGATCTTATATAGTTGTACAATAATGTGATGCTCTTATATAGTTGTACGATAATGTGATGGTCTTATATAGTTGTACAATAATGTGATGGTCTTATATAGTTGTACAATAATGTGATGATCTTCTATAGCTGTGCGATAATTTGATAGTCGTATATAGATGTACGATAACGTGATGATCTTATATACCTGTACGATAATGTGATGGTCTTATATACCTGTATGATAATGTGATGGTCTTATATACCTGTACTATTTTGTGATGGTCTTATATAACTGAACGATAACGTGATGGTCTTACATACCTGTACGATAATGTGAGGGTCTTATATAGCTGTATGATAATATGATCGTCTTATATAGCTGAACGATATGGTAATGGTCTTATATAGCTGTACGATAATGTGATGATCTGATATACCTGTACGATAATGTGATGGTCTTATATACCTGTACGATAATGTGATGATCTTATATATCTGTATTATAATGTGATGGTCATATAGCTGAGCGATACTGTGATGGTCTTATATAGCTGTACGATAATGAGATGGTCTTATATAGCTGTACGATAACGTGATGATCTCATATACCTGCACGATAATGTGATGGTCTTATATAGCTGTACGATAATGTGATGGTCTTATATACCTGTACGATAATGTGATGATCTTATATATCTGTATTATAATGTGATGGTCTTATATACCTGTATTATTATGTGATGGTCATATATAGCTGAACGATACTGTGATGGTCTTATATACCTGTACGATAATGTGATGATCTTATATACCTGTATGATAATGTGATGGTCTTATATATCTGTATGATAATGTGATGATCTTATATACCTGTATAATAATGTGATGGTCTTATATACATGTTTTTTTATGTGATGGTCTTATATAGCTGAACGATAATGTGATGGTCTTATATACCTGTACGATAATGTGATGGTCTTATATAGCTGTACGATAATGTGATGATCTTATATACCTGTACGATAATGTGATGGTCTTATATAGCTGAACGATAATGTGATGATCTTATATACTTGTATGATAATGTGATGGTCTTATATAGCTGAACGATAATGTGATGATCTTATATACCTTTACGATAATGTGATTGTCTTATATACCTGAACGATAATATGATGGTCTTATATACCTGTATGATAATGTGATGGTCTTATATAGCTGAACGATATGGTAATGGTCTTATATAGCTGTACGATAATGTGATGATCTTATATACCTGTATGATAATGTGATGGTCTTATATAGCTGAACGATAATGTGATGATCTTATATACCTGTACGATAATGTGATGGTCTTATATACCTGTACGATAATGTGATGGTCTTATATAGCTGAACGATAATGTGATGATCTTATATACCTGTACGATAATGTGATGGTCTTATATACCTGTACGATAATGTGATGGTTTTATATACCTGTACGATAATGTGATGGTCTTATATACCTGTAAGATATTGTGATGGTCTTATATAGCTGTATGATAATGTGATGGTCTTATATAGCTGAACGATATGGTAATGGTCTTATATAGCTGTACGATAATGTGATGATCTGATATACCTGTACGATAATGTGATGGTTATATATACCTGTACGATAATGTGATGGTCTTATATAGCTGTACGATAACGTGATGTTCTTATAAAGCTCAACGATAACATGATGGTCTTATATAGCTGTACGATAACGTGATGATTTTTTATACCTGTATGATAATGTGATAGTCTTGTATACCTGTACGATAAGGTGATGATCTTATATGCCTGTATGATAATGTGATGGTCTTATATAGCTGAATGATAATGTGATGATTTTATATACCTGTATGATAATGTGATGGTCTTATATATTTGTACTATAACGTGATGGTCTTATATAGCTGAACGATAATGTGATGATCTTATATACCTGTATGATAATGTGATGGTCTTATATATCTGTAATATAACGTGATGGTCTTATATAGATGAACGATAATGTGATGATCTTATATACCTGTATGATAATGTGATGGTCTTATATACCTGTATGATAATGTGATGGTCTTATATACCTGTACGATAATGTGATGGTCTTATATACCTGTATGATAATGTGATGGTCTTATATAGCTGAACGAAAATGTGATGATCATATATCGCTGTATGATAATGTGATGGTCTTATATACCTGTACGATAATGTGGTGGTCTTATATACCTGTATGATAATGTGACGGTCTTATATAGCTGAACGATAATGTGATGATCTTATATCGCTGTATGATAATGTGATGGTCTTATATATCTGTACTATAAGGTGGTGGTCTTATATACCTGTACGATAATGTGATGGTCTTATATACCTGTATGATAATGTGATGGTCTTATATACCTGTATGATAATGTGATGGTCTTATAAAGCTGTACGATAACGTGATGGTCTTATATAGTTGTACGATAACGTGATGATCTTATATACCTGTATGATAATGTGATGGTCATATATATCTGTACTATAATGTGATGGTCTTATATACCTGTACGATAATGTGATGATCTTATATACCTGTATGATAATGTGATGGTCTTATATAGCTGAACGATAATGTGATGATCTTATATACATGTATGATAATGTGATGGTCTTATATATCTGTACTATAATGTGATGGTCTTATATACCTGTACGATAATGTGATGATCTTATATACATATATGATAATGTGATGGTCTTATATAGCTGAACGATAATGTGATGATCTGATATACCTGTATGATAATGTGATGGTCTTATATATCTGTACTATAATGTGATTGTCTTATATATCTGTACGATAATGTGATAATCTTATATACCTGTAAGATAATGTGATGGTCTTATATGCCTGTACGATAATGTGATGGTCTTATATACCTGTACTTTAATGCGGTGGTCTTATATATCTGTACGATAATGTGATGATCTTATATACATGTATGATAATGTGATGGTCTTATATAGCTGAACGATAAGGTGATGGTTTTATATACCTGTTTGATAATGTGATGGTCTTATATACCTGTATGATAATGTGATGGTCTTATATACCTGTACGATAATGTGATGGTCTTTTATAGCTGTATGATAATGTGATGGTCTTATATACCTGTATGATAATGTGATGGTCTTATATAGCTGAACGATAAAGTGATTGTCTTATATAGCTGTAATGTGATTGTCTTATATAGCTAAACAATACTGTGATGGTATTATTTAGATGCACGATAATGTGATGGTCAGATATATATGAACGATAATATGTTTGTCTTATATAGCTGTACAATAATGTGATTGTCTTATATAGCTGTTCGATAATGTGATTGTGTTATATGTCTGTACGATAATGTAATTGTCTTATATGGCTGTACGATAACGTGATGGTCTGACATGTGTATAGCTCTACGATAATGTGATGGTCTTATATAGTTGTACGATAAAGTGATGGCCTTATATAGCTGTATGATAATGTGATGGCCTTATATAGCTGTACGATAATGTGTTTGTCCTATTTAGCTGTACCGTTATATGTTTGTCTTAAATAGCTATACAGTAAAGTGATAGTCTTATATACCTGAACGATTTTTTTGTCTTATATAGCTGAACGATAACGTGAGTGTCTTACATACCTGTAAAGTAACGTGACTGTCTTATATAGCTGCAAGGTAACTTAATTGTCTTATATACCTGTACGGTGACGTGTTTGTTTCATATAGCTGTACGGTAACTTGATTGTCTTGTATAGCTTATATAATTTGTTTGTCTATACCTGTTCGAAAATGTGATGGTCTTATATAGCTGTACAATTATGTGATGGTCTTGTACATGTTTACCTGTACGATAATGTGATGGTCTTATCAAGCCGTACGATAATGTGATCGTTTTATATAGCTGTACGGTGATGTACTAGTCTTATATAGCTGTACGATATCGTGATTGTTTTATATACCTCTATGATAATGTGATGGTCTTATATAGCTGTATGATAATGTGATGGTCTTATATAGCTGAACGATAATGTGATGGTCTTATATAGCTGTACGATAATGTGATGGTCTTATAAAGCTCAACGATAATGTGACGGTCTTATATAACTGTACGATAATGTGATGATCTTATATACCTGTACGATAATGTCTTATATAGCTGTATGATAATGTGATGGTCTTATATAGCTGTATGATAATGTGATGGTCTTATAAAGCTGTATGATAATGTGTTGGACTTATATAGCTGTATGATAATGTGATGGTCTTATATAGCTGAACGATAATGTGATGGTCTTATATAGCTGTGCGATAATGTGATGGTCTTATCAAGCTCAACGATAAAGTGATGGTCTTATATAGCTGTACGATAATGTGATGATCTTATATACCCGTACGATAATGTGATGGTCTTATATACCTGTACGATAATGTGATGGTCTTATATAGCTGTACGATAATGTGATGGTCTTATATAACTGTACGATAATGTGTTGGTCTTATAAAGCTCAACGATAACATGATGGTCTTATATAGCTGTACGATAACGTGATGATCTTATATACCTGTATGATAACGTGATGATCTTATATACCTGTACGATAATGTGATGGTCTTATATAGCTGTACGATAACGTGATGGTCTTGTACATGTATACCTGTACGATAATGTGATGGTCTTATCAAGCTGTATGATAATGTGATCGTTTTATATAGCTGTACGATGATGTACTCGTCTTATATAGCTGTACGATATCGTGATTGTCTTATATAGCTGTACGATAATGTGATCGTCTAATATAGCTGTACGATAATGTTACTGTCGTATATAGCTGTACGATAATGTGATCGTCGTATATAGCTGTACGTTGATAATATATACATCTTCGATAATGTGATCCTCTGATATAGCTGTACGATAATGTGGTTGTCTTTTATAGCTGTACGATAATGCGATTGTCTTATTTAGCGGAACGATAATGTGATGGTCTTATACAGCTGTACGATAATGTGATGGTCTTATATAGCTATACGATAATGCGATTGTCTTATATAGCTCTACGATAATGCAATTGTCTTATATAGCTGTAATATTATATGTTTGTCTTATATATCTGTATGAAAATGTGATGGTCGTATATACCTGTACAATAATATGATGATCTTATATAACTGTACAATAACGTGATGGTCTTATATAGCTGTACAATAATGTGATGATCCTATATAGCTGAACGCTAACGTGATTGTCTTATATAGCAGTACGATAACGCAATGGTCTTATAAAGCTGAACGATAACGTGATGGTCTTATAAAGCTGTACAATAATGTGATGGTCTTATATAGCTGTACGATAACATGATGGTCTTATATAGCTGTACGATAACGTGATTGTCTTATATAGCAGTACGATAACGTAATGGTCTTATAAAGCTGAACGATAACGTGATGGTCTTATAAAGCTGTACAATAATGTGATGGTCTTATATAGCTGTACGATAACATGATGGTCTTATATAGCTGTACGATAACGTGATGGCCTTATATAGCTGTACAATAATGTGATGGTCTTATATAGCTGTACAATAACGTGATGGTCTTATGAAGTTGTACGATAACGTGATGGTCTTATAAAGCTGTACAATAATGTGATGGTCTTATATAGCTGTACGATAATATGATGGTCTTGTAAAGCTGTACGATAACGTGATGGCCTTATATAGCTGAACGATAACGTGATGGTCTTATATAGCTGTACAATAACGTGATGGTCTTATAAAGCTGTACGATAATGTGATGGTCTTATAATGCTGTACGATAACGTGATGGTCTTATAAAGCTGTACAATAATGTAATGGTCTTATATAGCTGTTAAATAATGTGATGATCCTATATAGCTGTACAATAATGTAATGGTCTTATATACCTGTACGATAACTAGATGGTCTTATATAGCTGTACGGTAATGTGATGGTCTTATAAAGCTGTACGATAATGTGATGGTCTTATACAGCTGTACGATAACGTGATGGTCTTATATAGCTGTACAATAATGTGATGGTCTTATATAGCTGTACAATAATGTGATGATCCTATATAGCTGAACGCTAACTTGATTGTCTTATATAGCAGTACGATAACGTAATGGTCTTATATACCTGTACGAAAATGTGATGGTATTATATACCTGTACGATAACGTGATGGTCTTATATAACTGTACGATAACGTGATGGTCTTATATAACTGTACGATAACGTGATGGTTTTATATAGCTGTACGATAACGTGATTGTCTTATATAGCTGTACGATAATTTGATGAACTTATATACCTGTATGATAATGTGATGGTCTTCTTATATAGCTGTACGATAATGTGATGGTCTTATATAGCTGTATGATAACGTGATGGTCTTATCAAACTGTACGATAACGTGATGGTCTTATATAGCTGTACGATAACGTGTTTCTCTTATATAGCTGTACACTAATGTGATGGTCTTATATACCTGTACGATAATGTGATGGTCTTATAAAGCTGTAAGATAACGTGATGGTCTTATATAGCTGTACGATAACCTTATTCTCTTATATAGCTGTACAATAATGTGATTGTCTTATATAGCTGTACAATAATGTGAATGTCTTATATAGCTGTAGAATAACGTGTTTGTCTGATATAGCTGTATAATAACGTGATTGTCTTATATAGCTATACGGTAAGATGATTGTCTTTTTAACCTGTACGATAACGTGATTGTCTTATACACCTGTACGGTAACGTGATTGACTGATATAGCTGTACAATAACGTGATTGTCTTATACACCTGTACGATAACGTGATTGTCTGATATACATGTACAATAACTTGATTGTCTTATAAAGCTGTACGATAACGTGATTGTCTTATATAGCTGTACGATAACGTGATGGTCTTATATACATGTATGATATCGTGATCGTCTTATATAACTGTACGATAATGTGATGGTCTTATATAGCTGTACGATAATATGATGGCCTTATATAGCTGTACGATAACGTGATGGTCTTATATAGCTGTACGATAATGTGATGGTCTTATATACCTGCACAATAATGTGATGGTCTTATATACTGTGCGATAATATGATGGCCTTATATACCTGTATGATAATATGATGGTCTTATATACCTGTACGATAATGTGATGGTCTTATATAGCTGAACCATATGGTAATGGTCTTATATAGCTGTACTATAACGTGATGGTCTTATAAAGCTGTACGATAACATGATGGTCTCATATAGCTGTACGATAACGTGATGGTCTTATATAGCTGTACGATAATATGATGGTCTAATATAGCTGTACGATAACGTGATGGTCTTATATACCTGTACAATAATGTGATGGTCTTATATACTGTACGATAATATGATGGCCTTATATACTTGTATGATAATGTGATGGTCTTATATACTTGTACGATAATGTGATGGTCTTATATAGCTGAACGATATGGTAATGGTCTTATATAGCTGTACTTTAACGTGATGGTCTTTTATAGCTGTACGATAACATGATGGTCTTATATAGCTGAACGATATGGTAATGGTTTTATATAGCTGTACTATAACGTGATGGTCTTATATAGCTGTACAATAATGTGAATGTCTTATATAGCTGTAGAATAATGTGAATGTCTTATATAGCTGTAGAATAACGTGTTTGTCTGATATAGCTGTATAATAACGTGATTGTCTTATATAGCTATACGGTAAGATGATTGTCTTATTAACCTGTACGATAACGTGATTGTCTTATACACCTGTACGGTAACGTGATTGACTGATATAGCTGTACAATAACGTGATTGTCTTATACACCTGTACGATAACGTGATTGTCTGATATACATGTACAATAACTTGATTGTCTTATATAGCTGTACGATAACGTGATTGTCTTATATAGCTGTACGATAACGTGATGGTCTTATATACATGTATGATATCGTGATCGTCTTATATAACTGTACGATAATGTGATGGTCTTATATAGCTGTACGATAATATGATGGCCTTATATAGCTGTACGATAACGTGATGGTCTTATATAGCTGTACGATAATGTGATGGTCTTATATACCTGCACAATAATGTGATGGTCTTATATACTGTGCGATAATATGATGGCCTTATATACCTGTATGATAATATGATGGTCTTATATACCTGAACGATAATGTGATGGTCTTATATAGCTGAACCATATGGTTATGGTCTTATATAGCTGTACTATAACGTGATGGTCTTATAAAGCTGTACGATAACATGGTGGTCTTATATAGCTGTACGATAACGTGATGGTCTTATATAGCTGTACGATAATATGATGGTCTAATATAGCTGTACAATAACGTGATGGTCTTATATACCTGTACAATAATGTGATGGTCTTATATACTGTACGATAATATGATGGCCTTATATACTTGTATGATAATGTGATGGTCTTATATACTTGTACGATAATGTGATGGTCTTATATAGCTGAACGATATGGTAATGGTCTTATATAGCTGTACTTTAACGTGATGGTCTTTTATAGCTGTACGATAACATGATGGTCTTATATAGCTGAACGATATGGTAATGGTTTTATATAGCTGTACTATAACGTGATGGTCTTATATAGCTGTACGATAACATGATGGTCTAATATAGCTGTACTATAACGTGATGGTCTTATATAGCTGTACGATAACGTGATGTTCTTATATACATGTACTATAACGTTATAATCTTATATAGCTGTACGGTAATGTGATGGTCTTATATACCTGTACGATAACGTGGTCGTCTTATATACCTGTACGATAATATGATGGTCTTATATAACTGTACGATAACGTGATGGTCTTATATAGCTGTACGATAACATGGTGGTCTTATATAGCTGTACGATAATATGATGGTCTTATATAGCTGTACTATAACTTGATGGTCTTATATAAACGATTCCTGTTTACGATTAACGGAGACATTTCAAGACTCAAAACATACCATCCAAAGAACTAACAATTTGACCAAATGACAAACCCTGGTACGACTCCTAACACTTTCGGGACAAACAGACAGACAACATGAAATAGCGAACAAAAGTACAAACCAAAATAATTGGACAAGAAACAAACGTTTAAGGATAAGGTTAACAACTTAAAAAAGCATGCAAATAAGACTGTTTTGCCAAATTGGAACAGAACTTAGGACAAAATATTGCCACATCTTGGACAGAAAATCCCAATTAATACTGGAAATTCTGAAGGAACTTGGGTAAAAAAAAAAAATTCTAAACACTTCCAATACTGAAAACAACACTTACCAACGGCTCCGAAAAAAATGGTTCTTAGACAATGAAAAGCAAATTGTTTAAATTAGATTTTTTGTTCTATATCGAACGTAGGTGATAGAGGGTCAACTCTACCAGAACCTAACATACGGACAAACAGATCAATTTGCGACCTAACTATTTCAAAGGACGATGTTGAAGACATGATTGTTTATTTAAGACGTGGATGAAGCTATAGGGCCAGATTTAATAAATCATGGAATTTAAAAGCTAACTAAATGTTCAATATAGAAAATTTATGTATTTTATTTAATAAGTATTTTCGTCAGGAATCTTTTCCATGCAACTTGAAGCATGCACTTATTATGCCCCCTTGATAAGAAAGGCGACTCGTCTTGTGTCAGATATTACAGACCTAATTTTCTTTAAAGTTGTATTGGTAAACTTATGGAACGTTGTGTGTGTGTATATATATTTATTACCCACCTTAGATGGCTATTCCAATGAACTTCGAGCATTTGTACCACTTGAGTGAACATAATAAATCGTTATTGTACGTTTCAAACCGGAAGCGTCCCGAAAATCGGGATAGATTTTTCGTATTAGACCGTCCCGAAAATCGGTAATAATTTCGTATTGGACGTTAAGGAACGGTAACTCTAACGATATAAATAATCCGCAAATCTTAGATATAATATAAAACAGAAATCACCAAGGCACTCCTAATGAACATTGTGTCGTTTGAAACAACAAGCAACATGTATAAATTGATAAATTGAAGTATACATTATTCCAAAAAATGTAGATGTAAGGGATTTATAGTAATAGTGATATATCTATTTAAAAGAGCTAACCTTAATATTATCAACAAATGTGATAAACGTCAACTACCTGTTATTTTTTTTGTATTTTTGTTAAAATAAATTGTTCTCAAAATATTTGACTTAATATTGTGTTTCATATAAAAAGAGCACGAGGTGAATAATAAAAAGGTCATTATACAGTTCACTGTATACTATATATTTTATTGTACTCGTCAGTATGGTGGTGAAAACCTGAATTGGACTCGGCACCTGCGGCGTTTCGTCCAATACAGGTTTTAACCACAGCATTGACTCGTGCAATATAAATCCATATTGAACAGTGAACTGTATAATCACCTTAAATTAATCTCTTATTTCTGATAATCTTATATTATATTCTAGACAATCAGGTTTTAAACTGGCCATTCAACTGTTAATTGACATGTATCAATAATTGTTGACTCTAAACTAAACACTTGCATGGTCCTCTGTGGTCCTATTTTTACTTGCCATTAATATAATTTAAATATACCTAAACCATCGTTAAAGTTGTAAAATATAAATAAAAGGAAATGGTCGTATCTAATACTGAAATAACTTGTGGCCAGACCTTTTGCCTAAAATTGTATTTGATTTATATGGATAATATAAATTGCAATATGTGTTTATATGACTATAAACTAAACTAAACAATTTACAGTTACAAAAGGATATATCTAAAACGGAGCACTTCTTATGAAATAATATTTTTACTTCCAGTTTCTAACACTTGGTCAGGGGATGTTTATCGGCCGCAATGTGACAGGAGAGACTGTTAGAGACTGGAAGCACCAAACGTATGGGAAGTTGTAAATAGTGTAATACAGAATTATTTACAATGGAACACTTCTAAATATACCTTATCATTGTTTTCTCAGGGTTATTAACAGCTTTTTTTTACTCACAGTGTTTGTAACTATTATACAATCTGCTGACAATAATACAATCTCTTAACAAGTATATGATTTGTTAACAGCTATGCGATCTATAATAACTATACGATCTGTGAACAATAGTAATTACGATCTTTTAATAGCTATATAATCTATACTAACTAAACGATATATAAACAACTATATTATTTGTTAACAGCTATGCGATATATAATAACTATACGATATGTTAACAATTATATGATTGGTTAACAGCTAGGCGATATATAATAGCTATACGAACTGTTAACAATAATAATTACGATCTTTTAATAGCTATACAATCAATACTAACTAAACGATATATAAACAACTATATAATTTGTTAACAGCTATGCGATATATAATAAATATATGATCTTTTAACAATTATATAATCCGTTAACAGCTATGCAATCACTTGCTTTAAAGTAATGAGCGTAGAGCGTCGACCAAGAAAGAGCCTGGACAAGATAGATTGTAAAGTATTCCCATAGAGCGTGGACCAAAATAGATAGTGACGTTTTCCCATAGAGCGAAACCAAGATAGATTGGAAATGTTTCCCATAGAGCGTGGACCAAGATATATTGTAACGTATACACATATGCGTGAACCAAGTGGATTTAACGTATTAGCTTAGAGCCTGGACAAGATAGATTGTAACGTATTCCCACCGAGCGTGGACCAAGATAGATTTAACGTATTACAATAGAGCCTGGACAAGATAGATTGCAACATATTCCCATCGAGCGTGGACCAAGATAGGTTTAAAGTATTCCCATCGAGCGCGGACCAAGATAGATTGTAACGTATTACCATACAGCCTGGAGAAGATAGATTGTAACGTATTCTCATCAAGCGTGGACTAAGATAGATTGTGTTTCAGAATTAAATAGATCCATTATTGAGCTCAAGGCCTGTATAGTCCAAAATAAGGACAGAGCCATAATTTACTGTAAACTTAATGGATAGGGGTAAATACTGGCTGGAGATGAAGCATCGAAGCAGGAGCATTACATAATGCTGCGAGGCTCTTTTGTAGAGAAACATACACTGAAGCATGTTCGCATTGTCGGAGAATGTTGGGGTCACATTGGCATGTTGGGGTCACATGAGGTGAAATGCTCCCAGCCCAGGTATACTGGAGCATGTTCACATGTTCGGAGCCTATTGTAGCGACAGGAGCATGTTGGGCTCACAAAAGGTGACAATGCTCCAAGCTCAGGGTATATAAGGCTTGATGATTATTAATCGAGGTCTTCAAAAAGTTGGGTCTTAGGTTGGTTCTTTGATTAATGGGATTTTTAGTATTAAGATTCGTCAGAGTCACTTTGTTTAAAATATTAATGATAAAACCGACAGTGGCGTGTAAAAAGTTTGTGAACGTGTGAAAAGTGTTTCTCATTATGTTGTATATATTTCATTTAAAGTAGAATTTGACATTTAGTGTCGAAATAAACATATAATTCACAAACAGTTGGATTTCTGATGTTTATAATTCCTTACGTGAATTTGTAAAAACTGGTGGCAGCGGTGGGATTTTGAAACTTTAACACTCTTCTGAAGAAATTTGGAATTATTGTGCTGAGACTTTTATTTTGTTAATTAATTGGACTTATTATTAAAAATTGGACCTAAAAGACATGACGAGAAAGACTCGATTGCAATTTCTGTAAAAAGTGATCATGTAGATATTGGACAAAATCAAGAAAAAGATGAAATAGAATGAATAAAAGAAAAACTACAAAAGGCAGAACATGAAAAATTGTTACTAGAAGATAGTTTAATGATTAACCAAGAGGAGTCGGTACATCAAATAGATGACATTGTAAGTAATTACCAGGAGAGAACGAATAATTTAAATTTTGAGAAGGACACACAAATAAGGGAAATAACAAGTGAAATACATACGTTACGTGATGCAGTTTCATCAAGACATGGAATAAATGAAGAGCAGGTTATAAATTCTTCCAACAGGAATCGTCGTAACTATGATTTTTTTTTACGGAGACAATTTCTTTTTGATGGGAAAACTTCATGGGAAAGTTTAATCTGTCCGTTTGAAGCTATGGTAACAGCATTTAAATGGGACAATGATGAAAGATTATTACGCCCAACAATCAGTCTGAGGGGTGAAGCAGCAGAATATATTTTCCGTCAACTATCTTGAGATACTCTCAGTGAATATCAAAGATTAAAAAGAATTACGATTAAAAGAATCAAGATCTACATCTTCATATTTATCAGAACTCGAAAACCGGAAATTTAACAAGGAAAAAGAACGGTTAGTTGAATATGTTGCAGATATAACATTTCTTGTCATGAAATGTTACCTAACCGCAGACCATGAGAAAAGAGAAACAATCAAATTGCGTTATTTCTTAAAAGGCATGTTAGACTTATAAGAAGCTTTATTTATCAGAATGAAGGAACCAGAAACCATTGACCATGCAAGGGAAATGCTAGAAACATATTCAAGCCTTCGAGAAAATGCCAAGAAATCTTGACAGTCAACAACAATATGTCACAGAAGCTAGATTACAGGAATTTGGTTTAAAGTCTACAGTGGGGAAGACAATAGATAACTTGGTACATCTCTTGAAAACACATCACAGAGGCAAACAGCAGAATTTCCTCTGTAATAGACGCGATTTAAAGAACATCGAGTGCTACAAGGTTACTATGCAATTGACTGTTCATCAAATGGCGACAACGAGACGAATGTTGGTGCTACGAGGTTAAGTCAGGGAAACTAGAGGGGACCTGTGCTAACGGCCCAGTACCAGTCAAGAGAAAGAGAGTTAGTTGTAAGACAATTCAATGTAGAAGTGCTTCAGGTGATGGTATGTCAATGATTAATCCTGTCAAACTTGGAACAATAAATGCTAAATTTGAACAAGTTGATTCAGTAGTAAGACTCGAGGTAGCAGAGGATGCTCTATTGTATATTGAAGGGCAGTGATCTGGAATTTGTATCCTCAGGACAACGGTTTAAAATCACTGTATTTGTTGCACCTATACGGGAAGGTGGACATATTGGATTGGACTTTTTATATGAAAATAACTATCAATTAGGTGCTCAAAATGGACTTAGATAAAATGATGGAAAATGTAAACCATTTATTGAAATAGTACCACTGAGTGCAGTACGAATTTCATGTGCAACAAAAACTGTTATTCCAGCAAATTCAGAGTGCATTATTCCAGGTGAAGCCATAAATCTTCGAGCCATTAAAGGGATTATATTGGCAAGTAACACAAACACGCTGTTAATCCAGACGTTTCCTGTAAGCAGTGTGCATAAAATAAGTTATCAAATAACAGTAATTGAATATTGACCAAAACTTTAATACGTCCCGCAATAAAGTATTGCGCAATGTTTGCATTGAGCTCCGTAAACTTTCTTAACAAAGCCTCGAAAACGAGATCGGGAACGAGTCTTCAGTATGTTATCTGATGATTGATCGGAAACCCGAAAGCGTTTCGTTGAAAATGGTGAATGTAAACAAAAAAAAACGTGGCTTCAGAAACCCGATGTTGTAATAAAGAAATGAGTAGAATTCAGCAGTAAATGTTTAAGATATCAACCATTAAAGTATCGGAGTGGTTCCCCGTATTCCAACAGCGGAAGTATAGTAGTATTAGCGTTACCAGCGGGAGAGGGACACCCTTCCCACACACTATCCCCAGCTTTCTTCTCTCCAAGTGCGTTTACACCAATTAAAGTATCGTTTACCTACAAAATACTTATTATTATTGTTACACAAAAATGCAAGTCGTTCCTTTTAAAGGGAAACTTTATTAATTGAAATAAAAAAAGTATCTGACATTTTATGTGTTATAAATGGATAATAGATGGATGTTGTGTATTTAATGTTGACTGAGAGCTTACCATGGCTTATGTTTAATTGTTGCAACATGCGATATCAGTCATGTGATGTTTTGCACATATTTAACAAACCGTTAAAAAGGACCCCATGTCTGATCAAAATTTAACACTGACCAGTTTTCTACGACTGTTTTGAACAGAATTTAATGTTGAAAAGTGACCCTGGTCAATTTTCAACAATGAAAAATGACACTTGGGTTATTTTTTTCAACGGCGTCAAAATTTAATATTACACCGGCCGAGTAATTAAGTGGGGAGAAGAACAAGAAAATGCCTTTAAAGATCTGAAATCATCGATCACTGGTGATGAAGTGATGGCTTATCCACAAGATGATGGAATATTTATTGTGGATACTGACGGTTTAAACTTTTGAATAGGCGGTTGCTTTAGTCAAATGCAGTCGAGTGGTGAAGCCAACGATTATGTAGAGACCGATAATGTTTCCTAGTAAATCATTTGATAAATGTCAACGTCCATATTGTGCTACAAGAAAATAACTTTTAGCAGCAAAAACATTCATAACTCAGTTAAGACACTACCTGCTTGGGAAACAGTTTATCATAACTACAGATTGTTCAAGTTTAAGTTGGTTAATGTCGTTTAAGTCGCCAACAGATCAAATGGCAAGATGGTTGGAAGTACTGTCACAATATAATTTAAGAATTGAACACAGAAGCGGCAAGAAACACATCAATTGTGATAATGTCTCAAGGATACCATGTGACCCAGATGAAGTCAGTGTTATGACGGGAAAACTATATTAGAGGATTTACCATGTCGAGGTTTTGTCACATGCATAAAGAGGCATGAGGCGTGGTCAGACTTTGTTCAATTTGATGATAATATTCCTCTGTTTGAAAAATCATCAGTTCTGAGGATTTCGAAGGTGAGGTCCAGTGCAGGTATATGCTGGACAGGGATATATCTCGTGTTGCAACTGTGTCTTGTATAACCTGCGGGTGTTGTGTGAAACTGGAATTATGTCGCTGTGACATCCACCGATTGCACTTTCAACAGAGTTCTGATGACGATGGACAATTACGAGGCCTGTTCAATATATAACGTAACACTATAAATACAATATTAATTCAATATTTTCTCCGTGCACACCCGTGCAGATCGATATGACATGTACATGATGGCAGTGGGCCTGTACACACCTGTAGATTGATTGTCAACATGGTTAGGCGTAAAATTGTTGACGTTGTTGAGGGCGTCATTTTAGGCCTTTTGAAGCAAAATATCCCATACAGACAAATTGTTAATAACCTTTAATACATGGGACAAAGTGTTGCAGTTACAACTGTGTATTGAGTACGTCATGCAAAGGGACTTTCACGAAATCCATCACGGAAACCTGGTGAAAAGGTAAAAATAAAGAAGCGGTGCACAGCCGCCACAACCGACGTCATACGGAAAATTGCAAAATGATTAAAATGGTGAATCCACCAACCCAGCACAAAATGGGAACGAGTATAGTGTATCTGTTGGAACTGTCAATAGGTTATCAATTCTTTACTGAAGGCTAAGCTGAGAAAAAAAGAGCTCCGTTCATAGACTAAGCGATGAACAAATTAAGAAACGTCGTGCAAGAGCTTGGCGTCTGTATTTAGGTTTGAACAATAACAAATGGAGAAACGTCGTAATTACCGATGCAGCTATGTTTTATATGGGCGGAAGCTTTGTCGAAGACGTATTTGCTATATTCGTAGTAATGAACATGACCGCCATAAACTGAAGTTCGTCAAACGTGATGCATTTGCACCTGGCTTCATTGTGTGGGCTGGAGTTAGCTTCTATTGAAAGGCGTCACCTACATTCATCGAGAAAGGTGTTAAATTCAATGCCGAATACTACATCAACAAAGTGCTGAAACTATTCATTACGAAAGATATCCCGCGACTGTTCCCTGGACGTGAAAGTGATATGATGTTCCGTCAGGACTCAGCATCTAGCCATACAGCCAGAAAGTCGATCAAATTCCTGAACGAACGTATAGTAAAGTATATCACCCCCGCAGAGTGGATGCCAAATAGTTTCGATACTGCTCCTATGGACAACGGAATCTGGGGAATTCTAAATTACAGATTACAGATGCGCAAAATATACATCCTTACTGGACTTACACAAGCTCTAAAAGACGAGTGGAGAAAACTTCAGCAAACATACATTAACAGGGCAATTGCGAGCTGGCCACGGAGATGTAGAATGATTTACTATTGTCATGGGGCACAAATTGAGCATTTGCTACAATGAAAGCATTTAAAACCATGTAAGTAAATCTGATTTAGTCATTCAAAAGTGTTACGTTATATAATGAACAGTTCTCGTAGAAGGCAGCAATATCATTTCGCGAGAAAGTGATGCAAACAACTAGAATTATAATGGCATAAATTCTAATAAAGATGGTGGCTTTGATAATGCAGCTCCTCAAACATCTGCGCTCGGCAGCTTAAAGAATTTCTGTGCAGTTAACTATTCTTCTGAAAAGATGGCATTAATGCAGCAACAAGATCCGGATACTTCTGCTGGGGTTAAAGACTGACAAAAAACGACCTTTTAGAGATGTACACTGGGATCTATTGGAGCTATAAGATGGTGCTCTGTTTAAAAGACATATCGTAAGTCAAACACAGTAATTCACACAATTAGTGGTACCCATAGTTTTGAGAAAGGAAATATTAGTCGAAGCTCATGATTCAAATACTGTGCGCATTTAGGCATACACAAATGCTATTCAAAAGTTTGCCAGAAATTCTACTGGTATAACATGAAAGACAGTATTAAACGTCATATCAAATCTTGTGAGAAGTGTGCATTACGTAAACGTGCAGCAAGAACCCCCAGATCTCCATTGACAGAATATACAGTTTGACATCAAATGGATAGATTAAGATATGGAAGATGGATAGCACAGATATAACGGGACCTGTTACCGAAAATGGAAATAAATATTGCCTGGTTGTTATTGATAATTTTACGAAGTGGGTCCAAGTTTATGCAATAAAGGATCAATTTGCAAGCACAGTCGCATCAAAAAACAATTATACACTACGAAAATGGGGGTTTAAAAATGATAGATCTGCAGTTTTTTTTATAAAATCGACCAAAGCCGGGCGGGTCAAACGCATTATTATTGATCAAAATAAAGGAGATTGGAAATATATATACTTAAACAACTAGATACATTTGGAGGACTGTTTATATTTGAATGTAACACTAATGAAAAAGACTTAAAAAAAAAGCAGCTAAAATAACTTTGAAGTTTTAATCAGACATAATAATATCATGGTCAAATATAAATTTCAGTGAACATATTGAAAATATAAAAATGCAGATAATATGGAACAAAACACTCTTCTACAAATCGTTGTATGATAAAGGAATAAAATATATTGACCAACTATTTGATAACAGACATAAATTATTTTATACATTTCAATATATGAAAAATAAACATGCTTTAGACAACACAGATTTTTTAAAGATATCACTCACTTATTCAAAGTATAGCACGCTCTTGAAAGTTGAACTTAAGAGTAATACTATATTATCCAATGCACTACATTTATATTCAACACAACACATATTTATAAAATAAACAATAAAGTTGTATCGAAAACACTTTAGTAGTAAATCCGCATGTTAAATGAAAAAATGAAATAGATAACATAAATTTGAAAACTATACATAGTCTTTAATTTATACAAAATAAAGAGCGTTTCAGTATAAATACTTATTGAGAATAGTTCTGAACAGCGAATTTCTATTTAAATGTTATATTAATAATACAAGTTTATGTGATTTCTGCAATATGTATAAAGAATCAAATATACACCTTTTTGGGAATGTCATATCTCGAGAAGTTTTTGGACAGAGATTCAAATGTTCTTAATTGAAAAACAGATAAACATAAATTTAGATAAATCAATGATCTCATTTGGATATGTTGACCAGAGCAGCTACACTATCTTATTAAACTGTATATTGATATATGCAAAATACTTCTTATTAAAAAACAAATATGCAAAAACAACACCGACTTTTCACATTTTTATAAAACACTTAAAGTATCATGAAACCCTCGAAAGATTAATAGCATTGACAAAAGACAAAGTTACACAACATGAAAACAAATGGAATAAACTGCAGATTTTCTAAGTAAAATAATTTTATTCTTTAAAAGGACAGTTTTTGAAGTAATCTACTTTTCTCTCAAGAACTTTGCTCTACTTCCTTCTTTCTTTCTCTTCTCTCTGACCTTTTCTGTCCTAATCCTAAACTTATTTCCGATAATGCGTTCATAAACAATTAAAAAAGAGAAAAATAAAGCTTGCATTATGTGTGTAAATGTAAATTCTATATGAATGTTCTATGAAAATAAATAAAACAAAATAGTTCATGAATTTTTATATAGATTTGGAATGTGTCTAGATATTCATTCTGATCAAGGGACAAATTATCAGTCAAATATTTTCAAAGAAGTATGTTGAATGTTACAAATTAATCAGACTCAAACTTCAGATTACAGGCCGATGTCCAATGGCATTCCGGAGAGATTAAATCAAGTTCTTCAAAATATGATAACAACTTATGTGAACTCAAATCAAACTAACTGGTATGAAGATTTAAACCTTATTACATCAGCATATCGCAGTTGTGTACATGATGGCACGGGATTCACCCCGATCATGCTCATGTTAGGCGGGGAAGTTGTCATGCCAGTTGAAATAACGCTTGGATGTATACCACATTTAATCCAGAACAAACTACTGTACAATATGTGAACCAAATACAAGAAACATTGTTTAAAATCTATGAACTCACAAGGCATTCTTTACAGAAAAACGTTCAACGCCAAAGAAACACACGAGATTATGACACAAGATCGCATGCTAATACCTACAAAGAAGGGGATGTAATTCTATTTTTGGATAAATCAAAGACAAAGGGAAGGTGTAAGAAGATTGAGCCAAAATTGAGGCTTAAACAATTTATGGGGATGTGTTACAGAATTACATAAATCCATTATTGAGCTCAAGGCCTGTAGCCCAAAATAAGGACAGAGCCATAAATTACTGTGAACTTTATGGATAGGGGTCAATACTGGCTGGAGATGAAGCATGAAGCAGGAGCATTACATAATGCTGCCAGGCTCCTTTGTAGAGAAACATACACTGAAGCATGTTTGCACTCTCGGAGCTTGTTAGGGTCACAGTGGCATGTCGGGGTCACATGAGGTGAAATGCTCCCAGCCCAGGTATACTGGAGCATGTTCACATGTTCAGAACCTATTGTGGCGACAGGAGCATGTTGGGCTCACACGAGGTGACAATGCTCCCAGCTCAGAGTATGTAAGGCTTGATGATTATTAATCGAGGTCTTCAAGAAGTTGGGTCTTCGGCTGGCTCTTTGATAGTGGGATTTTTAGTATTAGGATGGGAAATTCTTCAGAGTCACTTTGTTTAAAATATTAATGATAAAATCGTGTAAAAAGTATGTGAACGTGTATAAAATGTTTCTCATTATGTTGCATATATTTCATTTAAAGTAGAGTTAGACATTTAGTGTTGAAATAAACATATAATTCACAAACAGTGGGATTTCTGATGTTTATAATTCCCTACGTAAATTTGTGAAAATTGTAACGTATTCCCATAGAGCGTGGAACAATATAGATTTAACGTTTTACCATAGAGCCTGGACAAGATAGATTGTAACGTATTCCCATAGAGCGTGGACCAAGATACAATTTGTCGTCGTAAGAGTACGCGATCAACTTGGGGTGGCAATAATTAGCCAAATAACATCGTGGCTAATTGCGTCGTATATAAATGCCATACGCTTAGTTATCACATGTTCAAATATTAAAACGGCAGAATTTAGTATTTAATATAATATCTAATATTAAGTATTTTGCATTTTGGTATTTCTCTCAAGAGAAAACAAACATATTGATAAATAATTATTTAGCTTGCTGTTAGTGTGAAGGCTTTAAATATACAATATTGTCTTCTGCTTATGTCCAGGTATGTTGAAGTCTTCATTTTACTTAATTCAACTGGACTGTTTGGCAAGTAGGATTTTATTATTTTAATTGTGTATAATTTGAGTATTGCTTTCAGAATCTTTAAGTGAAAATAAAAGTAATAATATTCATAAACTTTATAATAAAAATGTTTACTACTGAAATGTATATGACTGTATTCTGAAGTTACAGTCAATTGTCTGGTTCACAGGTATATATTTTGAGTAATTGAAATTAATAACTCCCCAAATAATTGCTTGTTGTCAAATTTGTGTTCATGAAGTTTAATTTTTTAATAAACAAGAAATGTCACTGTTAAGTGTCACATGCTCCCAAAATGGTCTGTGAAAAATAACAATATATGATATAATAGGTAGCGATGTATATATGAATATTAAGAGTAATGGACTAATGTTTCAGACTAGACATGCATTTCCATGTTTTTTTTTACATTAAAGCATGACCTTGACCTTTGTGTAATATTGACTTTGACATCTGATGAAATGGTCTGGGTACTTCAACAGTTTGATGCAGATGAAACATTATCATGACATGCTGATCATTTATGTCAAGCTATTTTAAAAATCCCTAAATGTAAGTTACAGATCAATTGCTGATAAATTGAACCAAGTTTTTTTGAAATCCATCCATGCATGATGAAGTAATAGGACAGACGTGAAACAGATTCAAAGTGTTGTCATACATACTCAAAGTGTGACAGTGTCTAGGTTCTTCTTATGTCGTCATGTCATTTTGATAAATTGAGCCAAGTTAAAGACAAAGTCCGCACCAGACACGCAATATCAAACAAATTGAAAGTGTGACCTTGACCTTTGAGGAAAGGTTCTGGGTCTTACATGCGACACTTAATTATGTCATGTTTATCAACTGAGCCTAGTGTTTTCAAAATATATCCATACATGACAAAGTTATAGATCGAACAAGAAATCTCACACAGACTGAAACTGTTGTCAAACAAACTTAAAGTGTGACTTTGACCTTTGAGGTACACATATGGGTCTTACACGTGACACTTTGTAATGTCATGCTGATGAATTGAGCCAAGTATTTTTTAACTTTATCCATAGGTGACCAAGTTTCAGACCGGACACGAAATCTCAATCGGGCTGAAAGTGTCATCAACCAAAGTTAAATTATGACCTTGACCTTTGAAGTTTGATTCTGGGTGTAACGTCTGACACATCGTCATGTTATGTCGGTCATTTGAAGCTAGTATTAACAAAATCCATCTTTGCATGACAAAGTTACAGGCCGAAAATGAAATCTCACACAAACTCAAAAGTGTTATAAAAAAAAAAGTCAAATTGTGATCTTGACCTTTGAAGTACGGGTGTGGGTCTTACTCGCGACACGTTGTCATGTTATGGTGATCATCTGTAGCATGTATCAACAAAATCAATCTATACTTGACAAAGTTACTGTCCGGAAACGAAGGCTCACACAAACTCAAAGTGTTGTCAAACAAACTCATATTGTGACCTTGACCTTTTAGTTAAGGGTGTAGGTCATATTCGCGACACATCATCATGTTATGTTGATCATTTGTAGCAAGTATCAACAAAATACATCTGTGCATGAGAAAGTTAAAGGGCGGAATCAAAATCTCAAACAAACTCAAAGTGTTTTCAAATAAAGTCAAATTGTGACCTTGACCTTTGAGATACGGGTGTGGGTCTTACTCACGACACGTCACCATATAATGTTAATCATTTGTAGCAAGTATCAACAAAATCAATCTATGCATGACAAAGTTACAGGCCGGAAACGAAATCTCACACAAACTCTAAAGTGTTGTCAAACAAAGTCAAATTTTGACCTTGACCTTTGAGATACGGTAGTGGGTCTTACTCGCGACACGTCATCAAGTTATTTTGATCATTTGTAGCAAGTATCAACAAATTCCATCTATGCATGAGAAAGTTACATGCCGGAAACGAAATCTCACACAAATTCAAATTGTTGTAAAACAAAGTCAAATTGTGACCTTCACCTTTGAGGTACGAGTGTGGTTCTTACTCACGACACGTCGTCATGTTATGTTGATCATTTGTAGCAAGTTTCAATAAAGTCATTCTATGCATGACAAAGTTACATGCCGGAAACGAAATACCGGACGGAAGGACGGATGGAAGGACGGACGGACGGAAGGACGGACGCTGCGATTACTATATGCCACCCCAAAAAAATTTTTCGAGGGCATAAAAAAAATTTGAGGTGGGGGGGAAGCATAAAAATAACGTACACCGATAAGACACCGTGTCTATACATTCAAATGCTAGTTATTAATAATCCGGCAACGTATATCGACATTGTACCGAGTCTATACCTATGCATCCTAGTTATCAATAATCCGGCAATATACACCAACAAGACACCGGATCTATACCTATAAATCTTAGTTATCATTAATCCGGCAACGTACACCGACAAGGCAACGGGTCTATACCTACACATCTTAGTTATCAATAATCCGGCAATATACACCGACAAGGCACTAGGTCTATACCTACAAATCGTACACCGACAAGGCACCGTGTCTATAGCTACACATCCTAGTTATCAATAATCCGGCAACGTACACCGACAAGGAACCAGGTCTATACCTACACATCCTAGTTATCAATAATCCGGCAATATGCACCGACAAGGCACCAGGTCTATACCTACAAATCGTACACCGACAAGGCACCGGGTCTATACCTATACATCCTAGTTATCAATAATCCGTCAACGTACATCGACAAGGCATCGGGTCTATACCTACACATCCTAGTTATCAATAATCCAGCAACGTACACTGACAAGGCACAGGGTATATGCCTACACATCCTAGTTATCAATAATCAGGCAACGTACACCGACAAGGTACCGGGTCTATGCCTACACATCCTAGTTATCAATAATCCGGCAACGTACACCGACAAGGCACCGGGTCTTTGCCTACACATCATAGTTATTATTAATCCTACACATCCTAGTTATCAATAATCCGGCAACGTTCACCGACAAGGCACCGGGTATATACCTACACATCCTAGTTATCATTAATCTTACACATCCTAGTTATCAATAATTCGGCAACGTTTACCGACAAGGGACCGGGTCTATACCTACACATCCTAGTTGTCAATAATCCGGCAACGTACACCGACAAGGCACCGAGTCTTTACCTACACATCCTAGCTATCATTAATCCTACATATCTTAGTTATCAATAATCTAGCAACGTTCACCGACAATGCACCGGGTATATACCTACACATCCTAGTTATCAATAATCCGGCAACGTACACCGACAAGGCACCGAGTCTATACCTACACATCCTAGTTATCATTAATCCTATACATCCTAGTTATCAATAATCCGGCAACATTCACCGACAAGGCAGCGGGTATATACCTACACATCCTAGTTATCAATAACCCGGCATTATACACCGACAAGGCACCGGGTCTATACCTACACATTCTAGTTATCAATAATCCAGCAATGTACAACGACAAGCACCGGGTTTATACCTATAAATCTTAGTTATCATTAATCTAGCAACGTTCACCGACAAGGTACCGGGTCTTTACCTACAAATCATAGTTATCATTAATCCGGCAATATAAACCGACAAGGCAGCGGGTATATAACCAAACATCATAGTTATCAATAATCCAGCAACGTACACCGACAAGGCACCGGGTCTATACCAACAAATACTAGTTATCATTAATCAGGCAATATACACCGACATAGCACCGGGTATATACCTACAAATCCTAGTTATCATTAATCCGGCAACGTTCACCGACAAGGCACCGGGTATATACCTACAAATCCTAGTTATCATTAATCCAGCAACGTCCAACGACAAGGTACCGGGTCTATACCTACACATACTAGTTATCAATAATCCGGCAATTTACACCTACAGGGCACCAGGTATATACCTACAAATCTAAATCTTAATTATCATTAATCGAGCAACGTTCAACGACAAGGCACCGGGTATATACCTACAAATCTTAGTTATCATTAATCGAGCAACGTTCACCGACAAAGCACCGGGTCTATACCTACACATCATAGTTATCAATAATTCGGCAATATACACCTACAAGGCACCGGGTATACCTACAAAT
Organism: Panopea generosa; assembly: GCA_029582155.1. Lineage (NCBI taxonomy): Eukaryota > Metazoa > Mollusca > Bivalvia > Adapedonta > Hiatellidae > Panopea > Panopea generosa. Next base: position 53,135,044 of record CM055897.1, read on the forward strand.
CCTAGGTATCATTAATCATGCAACATTCACCGACAAGGTACCGGGTCTATACCTACACATCCTAGTTATCAATAATCCGGCAATTTACACCTACAAGGCACCAGGTATATACCTACAAATCTAAATCTTAGTTATCATTAATCGATCAACGTTCAACGACAAGGCACCGGGTATATACCTACAAATCTTAGTTATCATTAATCGAGCAACGTTCACCGACAAGGCACCGGGTCTATACCTACACATCATAGTTATCATTAATCGAGTAACGTTGAACGAAAAGGCAGCGGGTATATACCTACAAATCTAAGTTATCATTAATCGAGCAACGTTCACCGACAAGGCACCGGGTCTATACCTACACATCCTAGTTATCAATAATCCGGCAATATACACCTACAAGGCACCGGGTATATACCTACAAATCCTAGTTATCATTAATCCGGCAACATTCACCGACAAGGCACCGGGTATATACCTACACATCATAATTATCAATAATTCGGCAATATACACTTTCAAGGCACCAGGTATATACCTACAAATCTAAATCTTAGTTATCATTAATCGAGCAACGTTCACCGACAACGCACCGGGTCTCTACATACAAATCTTAGTTATCATTAATCGAGCAACGTACACCGACAAGGCACCGTTTCTATACCTACACATCCTAGTTATCAATAATCCGACAATATACACCTACAAGGCACCGGGTCTATACCTACAAATCCTAGTTATCATTAATCCGGCAACGTTCACCGACAAGGCACCGGGTCTATACATACAAATCTTAGTTATCAATAATCCATCAACGTTCACCTACAAGGCACCGGGTATATACCTACAAATCTTAGTTATCAATAATCCAGCAACGTTCACCGACAAGGCACCGTATATATTCCTACAAAACCTAGTTATTATTGATCCAGCAACGTTCACCGACAAGGCACCGGATATATACCTACAAAACCTAGTTATCATTGATCCAGCAACGTTCACCGACAAGGCACCGGGTATATACCTACAAATCTTAGTTATCATTAATCCAGCAACGTACACCGACAAGGCACCGGGTCTAAACCTACACATCCTAGTTATCATTAATCCGGCAACGTACACCGACAAAGCACCACGTCTTTACCTACAAATCCTAGTTATCAATAATCCAGCAACGTACACCGACACGTGTTGTATCCATGTGTTAATGTTGACTAACAGAACAGCAAAATTATTGCCCACTTTATCTACCTGTTCTCCTGACAGTTTAACTCAATCGCCATAGCAAAAGCGGAACCAGAGCTTTCATGTCTCGGTAATACTGGTACATTCTAAAAGTTTTCCAAAGCTTAGGGTGACCCCAATATACATTAACGACGAAAGTCTGGATAGATTCAATAAAGGTGCCACTTATGTGAATATAACAGACACTTCAAACATCTATCAATGAAGTCTAGAAACATACGGCCTTCTCTTTATGATTAATTTCTGAAAAGTAAACATTTTGCAAGATTTGCAAGACAAAAGTCTACAGCACGCTATATCCTTAAACTAATTGAGCAGTTTATAAAACTACCATTTTAACTACTATTTTTTTCGGCAGGTTTGCCAATAATATTGCAACAATGGCCCTTAGTTTGCAAATCATTATAATACTTGAAAATACATGACATGCAATCAGGTGATTAAGAAGGTAAAACGGTTTACATGTACGTTTTATCATTTCATTTACATTTTAGAACCGTGCGTATTGTGTTTTATGAAAGACATTAATTCTGTCTTTGGAAATAGTTCCGTCATATAATTTCCCGAAAAGTTTCAACATTAACTGTTAACTAGTGTTGTATTACCGCAATTTCCCATGGAATATAATTCGTTTTGCCTAGTGCATATGTGTGCTAATTTTACAAGATGTTAGACATCATATTAGATATCATAAATAGTATAAAACAATCTAAAATAATATAACCTAGACGTAGCATTTAAAGGGCACAGGCGCCATGCAAGGGAATACATCACTGACAGGATTTTTAAAAAATTAAAATTGCAACATATTTTGTGACGTATCAAATGGGTCGGTGATTTCTTTTTCATATCCGTTTGATACAGGTTTAAACATTGATGTTAGAAAGAGTCCGAATGACGATGTGAGGATCGTCAAACAGTATTTAAGTGCTGTCTGTCTTTAGAATGGGGATTTCGTTTTAAGTTTACCACTCCGATTCAAATATTGATTTAGTCACGTTTTGGGGGATTTGATATTCCAAACTATTCGGATTTAATTCACGAATGATATTTGATGCTTTTTATTCATTTTAAAAAATTACTTTTTTTTAGACATTTATAACGTTTTTTCTGAAATATTTCCTTTAAAGCCTGACTACAATTGTCAAAACAATTATGATGTGTACAAGACTTGCAAAGAGAACAAATGATCACAGTGGTGCCTGCATGTAGTAATAATTGACGTCACGGGTGAGCTTAAGCCCAGTTGGCGGGTTCAACTAACCTTCCTCCCTCATAAACGTAACATGTAATAAACATAAAATGTTATGGTATTTCGTGATGGTGGTCGTTTGGCAAGGGATACAGAAATTACATATGCTGGAAGCAAATTGGAGATAGTCCACACATTTACATACCTTGGCATAGTGTTTACAATAGGTGGTTAATTTTCTGACACAATTAAATGCTAGCTGGAAAAGCATTAAAGGCTTCTTATATGTTATTCAACTATTTATACAAATTTATAAATGTGTCCTTGAAACATATTGTTGATTTGTTTGACACGTTAATATATCCAATATTGTTATATGACGCTGAAGTATAGGGCTTTGTACAGGCTAACGCTAGTGGAAGTATTCATACACAATTTTTGAAAAAAACTGTTAAGTGTAAAGAAATCTACTCAAAATGATTTCGTTTACGGAGAATTCGGACGGGTTACAATGCAAAACCAGACGATTAGTTAGTCTTGTTAAATACCGGTTTAAAATAGTGTGATGTAAAATAAACGTAATACATATAAAGGTTTATGTTTGATAATATGGAAAATAACCTCCGACTTAATAATTGGGCAAACTTATACTAATACACTATGGTTTTAACGGTACATGTCGCTATTTAAACAAAGAGTAAACGATACTTTCGTTCAGGAATAAAACGCTAGACCGAGCCATATGTTATCGTCATCTACCAAATGTTTTTCAATTCCAACCATATTTATATTTAATAAGAAGTAAATTTCAACAAGTTTTATCAAAATTAAGAGTGTCATCACATCGATCAGAAGTTGAAGTAGGTAGATGGTTATGAAATAGAATTGATTTTGATAACAGACGATGTAGAATTTGCCATGTATGATAGGATGAATAGCATTTTGTATTGTGCTGTCCACTGTATAATGAATTACGTAAAACATATATATCGAATTATTATATAAACCACCAAATGGATGATTACAATTATTCAATCAGTTAAAAGTGAAAATGTTAGAACTGTGTTTACCTTAAGTGTAAAACTTACGTTTTTAAATCTTTTAAGAAAAGAAACGAAGAAATATATCAAAATAATTAAATATCCTTCTCCAAGGTATAGAAATATCAATAAATATACTGATGTATTTGTGTTATTGCTAAGTTCAGTGCGTCTAACATTTATGCACTCAAAAGCCCATGTGAGCTTCGGTATACTTGTATATTGATCATATGCACTTAATTGTCGTTATGTATAATAAGTGTGTTGTCACGTTCATTGTATTGAATATGTTAAGCCTCATGTATCAGATTGATCCGAAGGCAATATAAATAAACAAATACACATATCTTTGACAGACTGTGCGACAGTGCGTACATGTCGAGGGTTTATTGCATAACTTGTCTAATTCAATATAGATTAAGAAGGAAGATGCGTAATATAAGGATATTTTGTGAATAGCATATCGTGTTTAGTTAATATATACAAGAGATGAACAATTTGACAATATTGAAAATTCCGACCACTCAAATCATTTTGGTTGTATTACATAAAAACAATGGAACATACAACACTATGTTGTTTCTGGAACTGTTTTATGTATGATTTACAATCAATATTTAACATGGAATATGATTTAAAAAATATAATGTTAACTACGATTATTATTCCAACTAAGGAATTCTACCATTTTTAATATTTTAATACAACCGGGTCCGCTATTTTCTTCCTTTGGTTGCGTTAATAGCTTCCAAGGGTTTATTATGATTATGATTATTATTAATATTGTTATTGTCATTTTCATTATTATTATTGTTATTATTATTATTATTAAGAATATAATCATTATTATTATTATAAGTTAAAGTAGAACTTACACTGGGAATTGTTGAAATAAATATCCGGTATCCATGTGAAAATGTACATAAGTATATGCTTTTTATTACATGCATATAATCAGTGTTATGCTTTATGTCCATGTCTATTTATATATTTATATACAATACGAAGATAAACAATAAAAAGGTAAATGGCACAATTCATTTTTTACTTATGAATATGGAACTATTTATTTATTAATTCAGAGATAGAAAGGTAAAGTCGATAAAGTAAATATGAAAGAAAGAAATGAAACAGCGAATCCTAATCGCTACATTAAACCAAGGAAGTATATATTATAGTCCTATATATATAAGTCCTTAATCAAACCAAACATATTTGGCGGGGTTGAATATTACACTACAGAGGGGACTTTCCTACAATGATAGGTATGTACGGTTTAATCACTTACTGCATAAGCATGTCAACTCCTACTTTATCCATATCATCCTTTATTAACTTCCAAGACTCGGAAACTAATTCTTTCTGACGATCACTAAATTCCGGCTTGAATGCCTGCTCGTCATTGTTTTCCTTTTCAGCATCCTCTGTGTGTGTTGGTAAATACTTCTTTCGGCGCTGCGATGTTACGGTCTTATTTTTTCTCATTGCATCCTTGCGCTTCTTGGAGTAAACACAACCCATGTTTACAACGTTACTATTAACGAATAATAATTAAAATAACTTTATTGATATATCCTCATAACGTTAAATTGCCATTTATCATTTGTCATTTATAAGCTCTGTTGTAACTTGTTAATATCTAATGTATCTGAGTTATAAGTCATTCGTATTTATAACTCCTTAATAAGTTTCACATTTAAAAAAATAGTATTACTTAGTTCACCAACACCTGATATATTGTAACAGAAGTCATTAATGTGTACATTTCCTGCACGATGCATCAATAACACTTTCATTAGTATCTATAATATTTGTTAAATGAAACGTTTCCGACATCAAGTGTTTAACGTAACACACAATCCATATTTTATAACTGATTTTATTTATAACACATGTAGCTCTAAGAGCCAACAGCAGTGACATCGGTAGCACCACAAGTCGACTACTAGCAGCTCGCATGCTGTGCCTTGGATAAATATTCACCAATTTTGTTCTCGCTCATTCTCAAAACCAATGCTTTGATTCTGTAAAAAATCGGACTACAATGAACTCCGAGGATTCGGTACATTTATTCGATATATTTGTGTACGAGGTGTTAACTAGTGTTAACTGACTTATATAGCAATACAAGTGTAACTGATATCAATCAATGCGATCCTAGGTATCGTTATTAAGTTAACGTTTCCCATTGTCATTGACTAAATAATACATTTTAACAAGATCTCAGAGGTTGATAGTAGTACGGAAAGTGGAGTTGGGGAGAACTGCTGCAATGGTGCACTAGTGAGATTACGTACCATGATGTCATCATCTCATAACGCGCGGGTTTTCCCCGATGACTGATTGGGCCCATCCCCATTCGGGTCAATTTTTAATTCATAACCCAACACATTTTTTTCCGAGACTTCACCCCCACGCTAACGTCCGACCAACCAAAGATATAACCTGGTGACATAATAACCCGACCTTACCCCTATTTTTTATCGGTAAATCATAGGACCAACCCACATTCCTGTCTATTTTTAACGTTGACTTATAACCAAACCCCTTTTTTTCGGTGACAGGCGCCTGTCTACACCTAATTAATTGGTATTTGTACTCACTCGATAGAATAAAAGTTTTGTATATGTTAACCGACTAAAGGTCAAAATGATTTAAAAATAATTGTATCCGCTGAACGCGGTCAGATAATTAGCTTTATCCACACTTTGATCGCGCGACTACAGCCGACAATGTGTCATTTATGTCCACAGAAATACGGTTATTTCATTTAACTTTAAAACTCCGAAATTGGTCAATTAGAATATGTGCACGAAATCAATATTGGCAAACGGTAGGTAGTGAGTTTATCGTTCGAAAGAAACGTGTTATATTTTATTAGTACCGATTCATTCGTGTCTCAGATTTAAAAATAAACTTGATAAGCGTATTGACGGTGTAACAGTAAATTTTGAGTGATCAATTTATAATATTGAAAACTGAACCCGATCGTTATTTAATGACCTACCGAGACGTGAAAAATTGACCCTCACCAACAGTTGGAAACTTACCGAGTAGTCGATCGGACCATATTTCAACATTAAAAACTAATTATTAATTTGGATGTTTTTGTGGACATAAAGTGTGAATTATAACCGGAAAATGTTGGTATATGATATATATATATATCTATATAAAAATGGCCGATAGCTATAGCTTCGTTGTTTTATTGGTGGTAATACATGTGGTATCGGAATGGTGTTCGTTGGAATTGCCTTTCGTTAGTGTGAATGTTGTTTCACAAGTTAAGAATACGACGAAGCATTCCTACATCAACTCTCACTCTCTCTGTCTCCGTCTCTCTATCTCTCTTTGTTACCCGGGCATCGGCGTCACACTTTCGGTTAAAACTATGCATACAAGTTTCTAGCATGCAAATATTTCAGTAGCCACCTACTTGATTGATTTGAAACTTCACTAAGTCTTCATGGTTATCAAACAATCAGTAATTACCTCTTGGTTAAATTTAATGCAAATTATGGCCATTGTTCGACTGGTTAAAGTTTTCCGCGCAACTTGATATCATGCACATATCTCAGTAACTTCATATGCGATTGATTTAAAACTGCACTAACGCTCTTGTGTTATCAAACATAGTCTCCAAGCTATGTCCCATACCTCTGATGGTGATTTTGACAACAATTATTCCCATTATTTGCATTTGTATATTTTTCATATTTACACTCATCTAACCCACGGAGACGGCCTGATTTAATGTTGGAAGAATGTGTGACCCAACCCAATTTCTATATTAGAAATAATAAATGTTTAAACCACAATCAAACATTTTAGTTAAATTTCTTTCCTCACTTAAAACGTATAATAACTCAGAAACAGATATAGAACCCAAAACTTAATAACACACTCTTTTGTGTGAAAAGAGCATATGTGTAACAATTAATATAACTTGGTCGGGTCTTTACTATTTATTGACAAAGCAGTGCGAATATTCAAGCGCGATGTCTTACGGACATGTCTAGTTTTTCTACCAATATCGTCCTATTTTCGATGCAACTCGTAACATTTTTATATAATATGTAAATATATTTTAACAGCATAAACACAAACGAGAATGCAGATTGTACATCGCTGTTAAAGGGAGTTGCCTTGCATTATATAATGCTATGATTGAATTAAATGGTTCGCATGGATTTTGTCAATATCAGTTTGAAAAGGAATTGTTTGTTTTTCTGTTTATATCACTAACTGCTATAGCAACTACGTGCAATCATAGCAACCATGACTGTGTCATTATATAATAAATTAAGAGACCTTTAGTAAACATGAACGGCTTGTTTAAAGTCAAAGTTACCACAAACTAAATATTTAACCAATAAAATCTACATGAGACACTGCAGATGCAATGCAATATTACAACAAAAGTTGTCAGAAGACAACAAAGCTTGCCTCTGTTATGGTTATGGTTCTTGTGTGTGTGTGTTCCATTGATGATGATGAACTCACATGCAAGGTTTCATCCACATCCAACGAGTGGTTGCATAGATATCTTAAACTTAAACGCAAAAGTTTAACCTGGGTGTCTACAGACGACGACGCCGCCGACGACGACGACGTCGGGGTCATGGCAATAGCTCTCCTTGGACTGTGTCCCGGCAAGCTAAAAAGTTTAGATTTCCATTTAGATTTTCTGAAGAAAATAACTCAGGAAGGCTGCGCACATTTTTTATAGGTGATATTGACTTCTCAAGAGTTTCGGACAGGAGTGCATGGGGAAGAAAATTTAAACTTTTTTTCTCTGGCCTAAAAAACTTAAATGTTGATTATATTTTAATCAGGCCTGGGTTATCTTTAGCCAAAGGTTAAAACACTAATATAAATGATGTCTGGTATTTAAATATTAGTTATTTTAAGACATATGATATTGAAAACCAAAAGTTAACATTAAAAAAAAGTTTATACAATTGGCTACTGAAGTCCAAACCATTCCACAGTTATACAGTCGGGTGTGTGTGGGGGTTGGGGATCAAATAGCACTGTACCTGTTTCCGACTTGTACTTCTAACTGTGAATGCGAACCCGTCTTGGTAGCGCAATGGTAGCGTACATGCTTGTCTTCCCGACAGAAAAAAATGTTCTCTGCCTCTGTTTCAAGTCAGTTACTTGCAAAGATCGGCTAGTATTGAGTTTCTGAAAATCCGTTAGGATAACTGATCGCCATGTTACTACTGCAAACTGTTGATGTTGTAGTTGTTGTTGTATGGTGTTTAGCGTCGCTTTCAACAATTTTTCAGTCATATTGCGACGGTGTCTACTTGAGACAGTATTCTAAGCGCTGTCATACTGGAGTATCATGCCGCAGACACATGGTATGATACCCCACCCAGTCACATTATACTGACACCGGGCCGACCAGACCTAGAACTCTCCTCTAAATGCTGAGCGTCAAGCGAGGAAGCTTCTAGTACCATTTTTAAAGTCTTTGGTATGACCCGGCCGGGGATTGAACCCACGATATTCCGCATGCGAGGCGGACGCTCTACCACTAGACCACGCCGCGGTCTTTTAAACTGTTGAAATGGCGTTAAACCCATCACACTCAATCAAACTTGTAAATGTGACCTTAAACTTCGACCTATTGATATTTTTCTCTTTCTTGAGAACGTAACATTTTCGTCTCGTCATGGTGAACTCATATGTACTTATTTGTAGTTTTTTAATTCGCCGGGGGAAAACATACATTTGATAAAATAATACAAGTTATTGATATAGTTGGTTTAATATATACATATTCCTTTCTGATACTTCTGAGGCTCATTTTTGCTAATTACAAACAAACAAAAAAACATAGTCAAATCCCCGATATTTGCCCTTTTATATTGAAATAAGGATATAAAGAATCCGTTATAAGGAATTGTCAGATACAGGCATGTTTTTGTTCAATAATTATACGTTAATGTATATACTATTTTAAGTTTATATACTTAAAGAGTTACTGTAGCTGGCAATATACTTTGTACGTTATCCAAAGACAAAATAATTACTGCACAGTTTGGTGTAGTTTAAGAAAATGGAATTACAGCAAGTATTAGCAAAGTCACTCTCGTTACAGAGAAGATTGAAAACATTAGTATCAATTTGATTTGCAATTTGCTTGTTCCTGCAATATGGTAGCGTTTATCCATAACGGTGTATCTTCGAGATACATAAAACACTGTACATGCCCCTCCCCCCACCCCCACTCCCAACAAACGAAGGCACTGCACTTTAGAAAAAAAGTCCCTGAGAGGTTAATATATGTTTTACTTAGAGAAATGCATACAAAGCCCCTGATAACGCACCATTTGTCATTTACATTAAAAAAAAATATGGCAGAGAACCTCAGAGCCCCCATCAAAATCTCTTGACCTGCAGGTTTACTTTGACCCAGCTAAGCCAATGCCATACACACACCACCTACCAAAATTTGCAGGAGTGGTGGGAGACACTCTCCTCTACGTCTTGGTTCGTAGTATTGGGATAAAAAATCGATTAAGATTCACTTTTTAATACATCTTTTGTTTAGACTTAAGTTTCTTGTGTGTCCTTAATACAAGCGTTTTATTCATTATGAACTTTAATGTTATAATCTGAATATTTTTGGATAATTATAACAATTATGAAATTCAAAATTTCAGCTCAAAAAGTTCGTAAAACACTGAGATAACTTGAATTACATTTGTATTAAAGTAGTAAAAAAACACCCTGTCCAATTTTGAATTTTCCAATGGGAAATTACGATTTCCATCCGGTCAATTCCAATTGGAAACTGGAAGGAAAAAAGGGTCCAATTGAAAAATTATATTTTAGATCAATTTTCCAATTGGAATGTAAAATATTCAATTGGACGATTATGTTTGTGTAAGTGCGTTTGTGTGTCCGTCTGTGTGTGCGTGTGTAGGAGTAGTAGTAGTAGTAGTAGTAGTGGTAGTAGTAGTAGTAGTAGTAGTAGTAGTAGTAGTAGTAGTAGTAGTTGTAGTACTAGTAGTAGTAATAGTAGTAGTAGTATTAGTAGTCGTGGTTGTAGTAGTAGTGGAAGTGGTGGTGGTAGTTGTAATAGTGGTGGTGTATTTGATGGTGTTAGTAGTAGTAGTAGTAGTGGTGTTGTTTGTGGTGTTAGTAGTAGTAGTAGGGGTTATGGTGGTGGTGGTGGTGGAAGTAGAAGTAGTAGTTATTTTAGAAGTAGAAGTAGTAGTATCTGTAGTTGTGGTGGTGGCAGTAGTATTAATAGTAGTGGTGATGGTGGTGGTATAAGTAGTATTAGTAGAAGTTGTGGTGTTAGTAGTAGCAGTTGTGGTGGTTGTGGTGGTAATGGTAGTAGTAGTAGTAGTAGTAGTAGTAGTAGTAGTGGTGTATGTGGTGGTGTTAATAGTAGTAGTAGTGTTGGTGGTGGTAGTAGTAATAAAAGTAGCAGTAGCAGTAGTAGTAGTAGCAGTAGTAGTGGTGGTGATAGTAGGAGTAATAGTAGTAGGAGTAGTAGAAGTAGTAGTAGTAGTAGTGATGGTGGTGGTGGTGGTAGTAGTAGTGGTAGTAGTAGTAGTAGTAGTAGCAGCAGCAGTAGTAGTAGTAGTAGTAGTGGTAGTAGTAGTAGTAGAAGTAGTAGTAGTAGTAGTAGTAGTAGTAGTATTTGTTGTAGTATGTGTTGTAGCAATAGTAGTTATGGTGGTCGTGGTGGTGGTAGTAGTAGTAGTAGTAGTAGTAGTAGTAGTAGTAGTAGAAGAAGTAGTAGTAGTAGTAGTAGTAGTAGTAGTAATAGTAGTAGTAGTAGTAGTAGTAGTATCAGTAGCAGTAGCAGTAGCAGTAGTAGAAGTAGCAGTAGTGGTGTTGGTGGTAGTAGTATTAGTAGTGGTGATGGTGGTTGAAGTAGTAGTATTAATAGTAGTGGTGGTGTAAATAGTAGTAGTTGTAGTAGTAGTAATAGTAGTAATAGTAGTAGTAGCAACAGTAGTGATGGTGGTAGTTGTAGTAGTAGAAGTAGTAACAGTAGTAGTAGTAGTAGTAGTAGTAGTAGTAGTAGTAGTAAAAGTAGTAGTAGAATTAGTAGTCGTGGTTGTAGTAGTAGTGGAAGTGGTGGTGGTAGTTGTAATAGTGGTGGTGTATTTGATGGTGTTAGTTGTAGTAGTAGTAGTGGTGTTGTTTGTGGTGTTAGTAGTAGTAGTAGTGGTTGTGGTGGTGGTGGTGGTGGAAGTAGAAGTAGTAGTTATTTTAGAAGTAGAATTAGTAGTATCTGTAGTTGTGGTGGTGGCAGTAGTAGTAATAGTAGTGGTGATGGTGGTGGTATAAGTAGTATAAGTAGAAGTTGTGGTGTTAGTAGTAGCAGTAGTGGTGGTTGTGGTGGTAGTGGTAGTAGTAGTAGTAGTAGTAGTGGTGGTGTATGTGGTGGTGTTAATAGTAGTAGTAGTGTTGGTGGTGGTAGTAGTAATAATAGTAGCAGTAGCAGTAGTAGTAGTAGCAGTAGTAGTGGTAGTGATAGTAGGAGTAATAGTAGTAGGAGTAGTAGAAGTAGTAGTAGTAGTAGTGATGGTGGTGGTGGTGGTAATAGTAGTGGTAGTAGTAGTAGTAGTAGTAGTAGCAGCAGCAGCAGCAGCAGCAGCAGCAGCAGTAGTAGTAGTAGTAGTAGTAGTAGTAGTAGTAGTAGTGGTAGTAGTAGTAGTATTTGTTGTAGTATGTGTTGTAGCAATAGTAGTTATAGTGGTCGTGGTGGTGGTAGTAGTAGAAGTAGTAGTAGTAGCAGTAGCAGTAGCAGTAGCAGTAGCAGTAGTAGTAGTAGTAGTAGTAGCAGTAGTGGTGTTGGTGGTAGTAGTATTAGTAGTGGTGATGGTGGTTGAAGTAGTAGTAGTAATAGTAGTAATAGTAGTAATAGTAGTAGTAGCAACAGTAATGATGGTGGTAGTTGTAGTAGTAGTGTTGGTGGTGATGGTAGTATTAATAGTAGAAGCAGTAGTATGTGTTGTAAGTGTATGTATATTAGTAGAAGTAGTCGTGGTAGTAACAAATAGCGTTACTTGCAATAAAATCTAAAGTAAACACCGCTATTAAAATATGTTTTCTTTCGTTTCCCAAAAATGTTATAAAAAATGGCGAAAGTGTTAATAAGCCACACAGTTTGTTATACGATAACAAGCCGGAACAGTATGTCTAAAAAAATTTTGGACACTATGGCATCACACAGCTTGAGCTAATTAGTGACAGTTCATTATTGTATTCCCCTCGTCAAAGGATGTGGGGCAATGTGGGATAAAAGAAGGTAGTATCGATATCCAATATGTTCTGTAAGAAAATAAACATTAAACCATGCTGATGGGCAAATTAAACACTTGAGAATAGATAATAAAATGGAAATTATATTTAAAAAAACAAAACGTACGTCTGTTATAAATTGCGAATCATATCGTGTAATCAGAATATGTGCCAAACTGTGCTATGACACTTTAAAACTTACGCGGAACAAAATTGTATAAATAATGTTTAGGAAATCGGTTAAAGTACATATATTTAAAGTGTAACGATAAAATCCATTTTATAATCTAGGTATACTATTTTACTGGTATAATAATTTATGTACACAGCTGTAAAGATTGCTTTTTTAGTGGAACGGGTAAATCCGATTTGCGACATTGTCGTATACAGCCCTTAATATACTGATAATGAAAATACACATATATCCATAATCAAGTTTCATTTACGAGGATTCTCTTAAAATCTGAAAGTGCTTGTGAAAAACTATAAAAAGGACGAAGATACTTTAAATATATTACATAAAAAAATATACTCAGAAATTATTTGCACCAAATTTATCAATTAGAATAAAACAAAAATATAGCATACAGCAGGTCATAAAACATGTCTAATTGTGTGACTTATGGGGATGCTTGGATTTAAATACCACCTGCTTTGAACCTATCTTGGGGCCATATTTTATTGTAAACGTTCTCGCAGCAGGGTGGGGGAGGGTCTTTGGTTAATAGAACATGTGAAAGTTTATATCGGTGGCTTAATTACAAATTGTATGTCCATGTATATATTAAACAACTATATTCGCTGGAACTGTTAATTAATAAGCAAACATTCTTTGATTCTTTAAATTGTAAAAGAAATGTTTATCCCAAAAACTACATGGTTTCTGTCTTAATCTTGAAGGCTGCGATTAATTGTTATAAGATATGTAATTCGACGTCGTTTACGAAACGTCTGCATTAACACTAGTATTTGAAGAAAAGTTATACGGAAATACTTTATAAAATTATCGATTCTTTTTTTATAATAACAGTTATTTATTCCTTCTTAAGAAGTTTTATGCATAAAAACATCCTATTTTATTACTAATACTTAAATGAATACATAAAAATATAAATACAATGACCATAGAATTGTTAGTTTAAAGTTTTAATATATTTTATTGCTTTTTAACATCTATATATATATATATATATATATATATATATATATATATATATATATAGATAGATAGATATACATATATAAGCAAAAGGGTTGGACCACAAGTTCTACTAACATCGGTTACGACCCTTCCCTACACAAAATGAATTGCAAGTGTTTTTTTTATCAATTTTAAGAAATTCTATGTTCGTGTACGTATTTACCCCATAACACAATTTAAATTGCTTAATAAGTCTTCATGAATAGACAAGAAATAAAGACAATAAATGTCCTCGATAATATCCCCGGGTGGACGTCATAGTAACGATATAAATTACCGCTCGATAATCTGGAATATGGACAGTCACGAGAAATCCCGAAGGTTGCCGATGTTTGCCGGTTTGTAAAAAAAAGTATTTTTTTCTAAAAATTGTTTAAAGGACCAAAGAAATAAACTCTTTTTACAATATAAATAATATCATTGGAAAGCTTAATACAATATATTTTTATGCTGATAAGTATAATTTTGGAACAATGTGGTTGAAATAAAGTGTCAGAGATAAATATCAAGTTTCTCCAAAAAATCTTCAATTTGTATAGAGAAACTGGGTGATTGTCTTAAATCTTATAAAGGACCAAAAATTAATTTAAAATTATGAAAAAAAATGAACTCGTAGAGGACATTTTAAATAACATTTTGTGATAAGTCCATATTTGATTTTTTAATTGGTAATTGATTTATGAAGATTAAACTAAAATCGTCCTTGTTTGTTTCAGTATAGTAAAAATATTATCGGATTTTCACGCGGCACAGATATCGAAAGTTGGGTATGTATATTTTCATACGCGACACCAACTTTTCTCACTCAATACACAACATCCTCACTTAACTATATATTTTTTTTTACTGGGCAATAGATTTTTCTAATCTATATACACTCAACATCCTTACAAAACATTCAAATTTTTGATCTAACACTATATTTTCATAGGCGACACTAGATTTTCTCACTCAGTACACAACATCCTTACTCAACAATAGATTTTTTTCGAGGCATTAGCTTTTCTACTCTATATAATTATACTCAACATCCTTACACGACTTTAAATGTTCTTAACTGACACTGTATTTTCATATTTTTATATTGGACACTAGATTATCTCTCTTGATACACAACATCCTTACTCGACTATAGATTTTTCTTTCTGGGCAATCGATTTTCTAATCTATATATAATCAACATCCTTACACTACATTCAAAATCCTTATTTGACACTATATTCTCATACGCGACACTAGATATTCTCACTTGATTCACAACATCTTTACTTACAATAGATTTTCTAATCTATATATACTCAATAACCCTACACGACATTCAATTTCCTAATTTATTTATATTTTCCTACGCAACATTAGATTTTCTCACTCAATGCAAAACATCCTAACTAGACTTTACATTTTTCTTATTGGGCACTATTTATACTCAACATTCTTACACAACATTCAATTTCCTTATTTGACACTTTATTTTCATACGCAACACTAGATTTTCTCACTTGATACACAACATCCTAACTTGACTATAGATTTTTCTTACTGGCAGTAGAATGTTTAATCTATATGTACTTAACTTCCTGACATGACATTAAAATTTCTTATTTGACACTATATTTCCATATGCAACACCAAATTTGCTCACTCGATACACAACATCCTTACACGACTATATATTTTTCTTATTGAGCACTAAATAGTTCTAATCTATATCTACTCAACACCCTTACACAATATTTAAATTCCTCAATTGACACTATATTTTCATAAGTGACACTAGATTTTCTCACTTGATACACAACATACTTAATTGACTATAGATCTTTATTTTTTTTATAATGGTCACTAGATTTTGTAATCTATATATACTCAATAACTTTACAAGCCATTCAATTTCCTTATTTAACACCATATTTTCATAGGCGACACTAGATTGTCTCACTCAATACACATCATACTTAATTGACTATAGATCTTTCATACTGGGCACTACAATTTTTAATCTATATATACTCAACATCCTTACATAACATTTAAATTCCTTACTTGACTATATATTTTTTTCTAACTGAGCACTAAATTTTCTAATCTATATATATTCCACATCCTTACACAACATTAAAATTCCTCACTAAAATTTGACACTGTATTTTCATAGGCAACACTAGATTTACTCACTCGATACACTCGATACACAACATCCTTACTAGTCCTTACTAGACTATAGATTTTTATTACTGTGCACTTTATTTTTTAATCTATACTAGCGGAAAAAAGTAACTCTGTATGTGTAAAATGTTCATGTATCGCTCCATTTTATTAATTAACTCTTGAAATACAACACAGATACATCGTAAGTCTGTCTGGCCAACGTCTTCGTTTTCACGTTTTTTTCGGCCAGCAGTCAATCGCAAACACGTTTGTCACCTTAACCTGTGTAAAAGCATAGTGTTGATACCTGTAAGACACAAAACCAGCATAATTTTTAAAAACGTCTTTGATACGCCATGCCAAGGTTGAATGAAACTGACAGATGCCGCGCCGTAGGCATGATTGAAGCTGGGGTACGTCATACTGACGTTGCCAGACAATTTGGTGTGCACCAAAATACTGTAAACGCCTTGTGGAGACAGTACCAACAGTTTGGGACCACCAGAGACCGGTCTAGGTCAGGACGTCCACGCGTAACGTCTAATCGCCAGGATACGTACATCCGGGTCGTTTATCTCCGTGAACTACTCAGAACTGCTACTTTGACGGTTAGAAGTATTCCTGGCCTTAGAAGCTGAGTTAAGTATAAAACTTTAACCAAACCCGAGCTAAACATAAAACTTTAACCAGCGGACGACGACAACGACGACGACAATAGCTCTTATTTTTTTCAAAAAGACGAGCTAAAAAACTTTCCATACTATTTATAGAAAAGCACTGTGGATAAAACTGTACAAATTTAATATACGTGGAAAAAAACATTAAGGATATTAAAATATATAAATGAAAAATTAGTAAAGGAATTGTAACGATTATTCTGATTATTTTGAATACGCATTCGGTTTAAGACAAGGGGAGATAATGTCCCCGGTCCTATTTTCTTTGTTTATTGAAGATTTGGAGTTATTTTTACAAGACAATGTTAATTTGGGGTTAGATAAAGATGAACTTGTTCTCATTTTGTTGTTATTTTCAAATGATATGGTATTACATGCTTCATCACCACAGGATCACATTTTGATTTACTATATAAATATTATAAAAAATGGGGATAGAAGTTAATACAGCCAAAACAAAAGTCATGGTATTCCGAAAAAGGGTGGATTGTTACAAAATGAATCTTAGACGTATAATGGTGTAGATATTGTGGTGGTCAATAATTTCAATTATTTGGGAACTGTTTTTAATTATACGGGCAATTTTGCAATTAATCAAGAGTATGTTACGGGAAAAACAATGAAGGCACTTAATGTGCTGTTAGTTAACTGTAAAAAAATTAAACTAAAGCCTAATATATTATGTCAACTTCTTAATGCTTTTGTTGATTCTATAATAAATTGTTTTGCAGAAATTTGGTGTTTTACATTGTCTAAAGAAATAAAAAGAATAAATTAAACATTTTATAAAAAAAACAATATATGTAAGAATAAGAACATGTTCTACAGGTGTATATGGTGAGCCAGGTAGATATCCTTGGATATTTCTCGATACGTGCGTATTGTTAGATACTGGTTTAAAGTATTATATACTGATAACATTATTTTACGTTATGTTTACCAAAATGCTCTCAATGATTGCAGCAAAGAGGATAAGAATTGTGTTTCGAATTAAAAAAAAACATTTGTTTGATTTTGGTTTTGCTAATGTTTGGTATAACCCGTATTCATTTGATTATAAACATTTGATATGTATGTTTAAACAATTTATCATTAATTGTTTTATTCAGGAATGGTTTGCAAATAAGGAAACCAGTGGTGTACTGGAGTTGTATAATAATTGTTAATGTTATTTTGAATACGATAACTATCTGAATATTTTACACAATGACTTGCGCCTTTTTATAACTACAATTAGAGTTTATGCTCATCAACATCTATGCATACTGGTTGATTTGCTAGAAACAGAAAACAAAGAAATGAACGTTATTGTCAATGTTGTAACAAAATAGATTTAGAAGACGAGTTCCATTTTATTATCACATGTCTATGCTACACAGACTTAAGAAAGCAGTGTATTAAAAAAAGTTACTAGGTTAACCCTAGTAAGTATAAAGTTTTAGAATTGCTAAAGTCAAATAATAAAACATATTGTGTAAATTAGCCATTTACCTTAAAGGCTATATCTGTTAGATCCACTATTCTAAACAACATTAAATAATACTATTTTATTATATTTTTAAGATATAACTGGTTCAGCCTAAATATATGGAGGAGTTATGATACTTCATTATTCGATTAATTACATATGACTTAAATGGTTAATAATTGTGTAAATAGTATTTGTTTAACTGATGATGTACTTTGTACATATCGAAATGAAATAAATAGACTGTATCAAACTGTCATGGGACCCAATATGTAGCGAGCAACTTTAGGCTGATCAATATATGCCTTTCCGACAAATGATGCAACATTTGCACTAAAATAAATACAACTGTCGTATTAGTTTTACATTATTATACATGATATTATACACTCTCTGTACCAAAACGATATGCATTCTCATTTAAACTAGACATATGTACTAACGACATACATGTTGTATAGCAGTACTAATGCAAAAATCAGTCCATAATCGGGCTTATGGCTCAAATCTGTAACAAGCGGGTTTAAACTGCCAAATATGGAAATCTACCAGCAAACACATCCCTGTTCAAGGGCAACCTTTGCATTTACATATACTATACCGTATTATTATTATTTAAGATATTCAACCAATATACTGTTCGTACCAGACGACCTTAAGACTCAAGTCTGTACCAAGCAACTTTAAACTGCTCAAAGCACAATATTAAAACATTCCTGGCAAAAAAAACACTAAACTAATTGAAACTTTATTATTAGTAATACATTACTCATACAAATACACAGTCCATAACAAATGACATCCATTCATAACGAAAGTCAAAACTTGCACTTACATAAGACAATGTACATGTATTGTTAGGATTATAGTACTTTGATACATACACAGTCCACACCAATCGGCCTTGGACTCCAGTTTGTACCACTGATATATATCTTTCTTTCAATATACAATATCAAACAACATAACGGCACATGTTGACAAACCCAAATAATCAACATTTGCATTTGCATTATTCTTAATGTATTACATGTAGTAGTATTACAGTACAGGCAAACACATAATCTGTACCAAGTGGTATTGAATTACGGTCTGTACCGAGCAATTTCGCTGTCCAAACGATATACATTCCTGACAAACAGTAAACCTTTGCATTTAATTACTACATAACGTATTGTTATTGTTATAATAGTATATATACAGATACAAAGTCTGTATCAAGCTACCTTAGTCTACGGTCCGTACCTAGCTTATTAGTCTACGGTCTGTACCTAGCGACTTTAAATGTACAAAAACAATATCCAAACGACATAAACGAGTATACCTGACAAACAGTAAACAATTGCCTTCAATAATTACATACTGTATTACTATCCTTTTTACAGTATATAGACAATATACTTAATCTGTATCGAGCTACACGTACTTCAGTCTGCATTGAATGGTTTAAGGTCGTTCTTTCTCTCTCTATATATATGTATATTCCAGACAAAACAACACTTGCACTAAAATATTAACTGTATCATTAGTATTATAGTACTGACGCATGTGCACTGTCCCTACCGAAATATTCAAAACAGTAAAAATAACATTTGCGCTAATATAATATATATTTACTATTCGTACTATGTTCGTTACCCATCCGTTACCAGTAGCATTGAAATAAAGTATGTGTCAAGTGGCGCGGCTTTAGACTGCCTTAAATACAATATCAAACGATATGCATATCCTGTTAAAAGTCGATATGTTCCCTTACATTATTCATATAATGTATTACTAATATGATATTACTTAGATTACTTAGACAAAAACACGGTCTGTTGACTACGGTCTGATATTTGCAAATACTGTTCAAAATATACTTTTAGTATAATAGAGCTTAGACAATTACAAAGTCCGTATCAGGCGATCTTGGACCCAGTCTATACCAAATGGTTTTAGACTGTTCCAGCAACAAACATCCCCTAATCCCCTGAACAAAGCTATATCAGTACAAACATAATGTATACTTTATTATAAACTGAAAAAGACGCATGTAATTGAGCATTTTAATTTTATACAAAAACTCGACATGCACAATATACGCTTCCGCCAATCAAGCCTGCGTTTTGTAATATAAAATTGCAAAGCATGTATAATAAGTAACATTATAAATACTAAAATAGTAATTTTAAAGACCAACTACATGAGCAATACTACAAGGGCCCTTGTCCCACGTCTGTGATTAATTCAACGTTATGTTCATAATCACATACATTTCTGCCATATAACAGGAAGCGTATCCAATAACAATACATGGCTGAGCAGATTTATTTTATTTACCTGAGAACCGTTGTAAACATTTACAGATTTGAAGGGTTTGCTTTATTACTAATAAATAAATCTGCTATAATACTGCAAGTCTGGTGGTAGAGCGTCCGCATGCGGAAGATCGTGGGTTCAATACCCGGCCGGGTCATACCAAAGACTTTAAAAATGATACTAGAAGCTTCCTCGCTTGACGCTTAGTATTAAGAGGAGAGTTCTAGGTCTGGTCGGCCCGGTGTCAGTATAATGTGACTGGGTGGGGTATCATACCATGTGTCTGCAACATGATACTCCAGTATGACAGCGCTTAGAATACTGTCTGAAGTAGACACCGTCGCGATATGGCTGAAAAAATGTTGAAAGCGACGCTAAACACCATACAACATATAATACTGCAAACACCCCTAATACGGAAGGTTCCATCTAAAAATAGAATGACGTAGTTTCAAAATAGCTGATTCGGTTTATAGTTAATCACTTGTTTGCCAGGCATGATTTACTTACTTTACCTATATCAACAAGAAGTGACCGTATCTCATTTGCAAATTTGAATCGACTGTACCATTGTTTCATTCTTCCATTTCTAAATAATCATTACCCACATACCAAGTGCATCTTTATACATTGAGAATTATCTTTATAATCTCCTGTAAATATTGCACTATGAACATGTGTATAAATCTGTCTGGTTAATAAGAGTGTGTGTGTCCGCGTGGAGCATTTTCGGAAAATACACCTTGGTAGTCAAACCTTGATAACAAGCAGTATAATTTCATGCGTTCATACATCGCTTAAGATTAACTAAATTCAAGCAATGGAATGTATGTAAAGATGTAAATTACAATAACTGATGAATTCGCTTTCCACCACGTCCGCGCAATACATGTATAGTAAATTCATCGCGATGCATGGGTGGATCAATGAAATTTCGTTAATGGGTGAGCCCGCTTTGAATCTGCGCTTGCAATATAAACTTACTTCTAATGCTATAATATCATATCTGTTTTATCCAATTATAAATTATTCTGTGTAGTGTTTTTTCCTAAGTCCCGGAAAAATTACAAACGTTTTACTTGTCCTTTTAAACTAAACTGCATCAAATTAACATATTTTAGATTGCAACCACACAGATTGTTGTCTCGTACCTTTAGAATAAATATCATATTCAGCGCGTCAGTATATATTTCGTGTAAAACAAAAAAAGTTTTAACCACTTATTCTGTATTACCCTATTCACAAGATGTTCTCCGACAATATCAGAGATCATAATAGTTTACTCTATTTAATCTGAAGACATGTACTCTGTAATGCAATAGTAAACATCTATGTCAGGTTACCCATATTTCGCACCGGTGTAGTTACAAGTAGGCTCAGGCCTGCACTTTTCCCAAGAAAAATCAAAAGAATCAAAATTAATTAAAATTGCCATAAGTAATTGGTATGTTTTTCATAGCAAAAATACACACGCAACCCCTAATTATGTGTCATTGGCATTTACAAATATGTAGGCCAGTACTTTTAAATGTATCAAGCTACGCCCCTGTTTCCTACTACTTGTACTTATATAACTAATAAAAAGATCTTTGAATGTGCAGTGGTGCACACGGACTGGAATTAATGTCCCGACTGTTTCCCGTTTTGACCAGTTTACATGGCAATAATTTGTTGAATATAATATTCTTGCTCATACTTATATTTTTGCTGTGTGTTCTCAATCGAGTAAAAATAAAGTAATCGTCATTATCACCATCAGATATTATTATGATAATCATAAATCTTTGCTATATCGTGATCATATGACATGTGAAAACACTATCGCGTTATATTTTTACATTACTATTATCCTCACAATATCATCATTATACCGTATCACTATCCTAATTATAACATCTGATAAACTAACAACTTCCTTACATCTACAGGAACTGTCCTAATTTACAATTCTGGCATGGGAGTATTGCACATCAGACTACAAACCAAAAACGTACACTGTTACATGTAATAGATATGAAAAAATATTTTTTTCGTATCTTTAT
The DNA here is from genome assembly GCA_029582155.1 of Panopea generosa. Lineage (NCBI taxonomy): Eukaryota > Metazoa > Mollusca > Bivalvia > Adapedonta > Hiatellidae > Panopea > Panopea generosa. The sequence goes on from CM055897.1 coordinate 53,157,634, forward strand.
CTCTTACGTCATATATTAAGTCTTAGATTGTATATTTGTGTCATATCTATAAAATACCATGTTTCTATAATTAGACACTGGCCTTACTTAAGTTTTTTGTAACTTAAGTTCTGTGATAATAAAATAGTATACTTATCTTAGAAAATATCTGACTGTATCAGTTGTCTCATACTTGTTGGGGCTTTTATCGTAACATATCATTGCTTGTCCAAGCAATAGTGGTGTATGTGCGTCTCCGGACAGTGGCAGTCGGCTCAGGACTACTTTTCTCCCGGCATTAGTGTCCGTCTCCTGAATTGGTGTTTGTCAAGCTATCCTATCTATTGATCAAGGCGATGAACTTGTGGCAATTTAGGTTTATAACTTCATGAGTCATTTTTCTAATAACATGAATAAATTACAACAGTTATGTTGTTCTCCGCAGCTAGTGACATTAAACATATAAGTTCCATCTTAAAGCAACAAAGTTCATATAAGCACTACATTTAAAAGTTTAAACTATAGTTCCGACGTATAACAAAAACGCCGCCGTCGACTAAGTTTCCATAGCCAATCTTATAGAAATATGTGTAAACAACGTAACTATTTGGCAAACGCAATGACCTCGAATGAAAAGGGCCTACACTTGTATCATTTGTATATCGATTGTATCGCACGAGTTGACTCGTGCTCTATACCCTTGACTGAACATAACACATATTCATTTACAATCCTATGATAAATACATATAACTTTTATTCTATTGAGTGTCTTGCGAGAACAAATACCCTACCCGCTATTGCTTTCAATCTAACTTATCCGCTAACACGTTGGGGGAAAAAAATCACGTGACCACAAATCGAGGGCTTGGCGCAAAACTATTGTAACTAGGTTTTTGCAAATTGTTCAGGAGAAGGAAAAAACTGTTTTTTATATTCGTCTTTAGATATTTTTGCAAATAGTTTTCAAATTCAAATGAAAACTGCATTACTTACATTATTAACAAGTGTTATCAATTAAAGCTTTAGTTTTACTTGATTTATTTGTAAAAGTTTGAGTTACAATAGTGTTGCGTTGAAAATTCAATAAAACTGAATTTATATTTGGTGCAAAACTATTGTAACTCAAGTTACAATAGTTTTGCACCAAGTTTTACGAGATAAATAATTAATTTCTAAGTTTAAAAATATTGTAACTCAATATAAAACTGTTTAAAATTATGTTGTTATTAATCCAAAATCAATTTTAATTATATTAAAGTTTAACACAAACATATAAGAAGTATTGGAAATAAAGAAAAACATATACAAAAGTATATAAAGTTTTATTATTTATGTTTTAGCCTATAAATACAATAATTTTGATAGTTCTCATGTTAACAAACAATTAACCTATGTCATTAACATTATAAAGCATAATATTTCAGTTATGAAAGTATTAAATTATGTTAATATAAGTAAATATATAAAATTATATTTCCAAATTAGTATTTAAATTGTGTAAATTTATATAGTATGCAGATACTATCTGGACCACAACATAATAGTAACTAACTGTCATGTTTAAGGATGCGACATTTTGATTATTAATAACCAGTAAATATCAAACAAGATAATAAAACTGTTGTTTTCAGTCTTATAAAAAATATTGGTGAATTTTTACCTAGGGTGCATTAGGCACTTGAGATCAAATTGCATACTACATGATTGTTTTGGTTAAAACCTCATTTATAGACAAATAGACAAAAAATAAACCTGTGTTTTATTCAGTTAAAAATTTGGAAAAAGTTATCGTTTAAATTTAAACAAGCAGTAAGTGGGTACTGTGCTCCATGGGCAGACTATACCAACATCACTAACAACTGTACCATCTACATTTGTCATACTGACTCCAATTCCAACTGCACCTTCAAAATCCATCATACCAAATTAATAACACCTTTTAGTCTTCATACATGTACCAACTCCACCACCATGGTACTGTACCCTTTACACCCACAAACTAACATCATTATACCCACTGTACCCTATACAACCACCATACAAACATCATCAACTTTACATTCTACATCTAGTATACTAGCACCATTTTCAACTACATCCTCAACATCGTCCAAACCAAATCCATAAGACACTGATCCTTTATATTCATTACATGTATCCACTCCATCGCCATACCAACTCAACTATCCACTGTACCTTCAACATCCACCATACCAACCCCACTTCCCATTGCATCCACTACATCCATCATACTGACCTAATTAACCACTGAACCATTACACCCACCAATCCAGTACCATTATCCACTGTACATCTACATTCACTTTATGAACTCCAATGTTCCCTCTACATTACTTCAGTATATAGGTAATGTATTCTCTCTACCAACCATTATCTATAATACCAACCAGAACCTCATTACTTACTGTACCCTCTACACCCGCCATTCACAATACCAACATCACTACCCACTGTGCCCTAAACATCCACATACCAACTTCATTATTCACAATCCACATTATATCAACATCACTACCCACTTTACCCACTGCACCATACCAACATCGCTACCGTCTGTTTCATGGACACTACATCCACCATACCATCTCAACTCTTCACTGTCCCTTCTACATCCTCTATAATTCTTTACTTATTTCACTACTCACAACCCCCTAAATATCAACATCACTACCCAATGCAACCATTACATTCATTATACCAACTGCAACACCACTACTCAATGTCCACTCTGCATCCATATAACTACTCGCTGTACTAACTACATCCACTATACCATATCAACCATCTTAATCACCCATTGTTCCCTTTACACCCATAATACCAACTATACTACCAGCTGTACCCTATACAGCCTACATACCAACTAAACTACTAGCTTTAATATCAATACCCTACATACCAACTACACTACCAGCTGTACACTTTATATTCGCATTACCAACTACACAACCAGCTGTACCCTCCACACCAAGAATACAAACTACACTACCAGCTATACCCTCCATACTCACAATACCAACTACACTACCAGCTGTACCCTTCATACTAACATTACCAACTACACTACCAGCTGTACCCTTTATACTCATATTACCAACTACACTACCAACTATACCCTCCATACTCACAATATCAGCTACACTACCAGCTGTTCCCTTTATACTCACATTACCAACTACACTACCAACTATACCCTCCATACTCACATTACCATCTACACTACCAGCTGTACCCTTTATACTCACATTACCAACTACACTACCAACTATACCCTCCATACTCACATTACCATCTACCCTACCAGCTGTTCCCTTTATACTCACATTACCAACTACACTACCAGCTGTTCCCTATCGTCTACACCCACCATATCAACTATACTACCAGCTGTACTGTCTACGACTACAATACCATCTACACTACCAGCTGTACTCTCTTCAACCACCATACCAACTACACTACTAGCTGTACCCTCAACATCCACCATAATAACTACACTACCAGCTGTACCTTCAACACCCACCATACCAACTATGCTTCAAGTTGTACCCTCAACACCCACCATACCAACTATGCTTCCAGTTGTACCATCCACACCCACTATATCATCTATGCTACAAGCCATACCCTCTACACCCACCATACCAACTACACTACCAGCTGTACCCTCAACACCCACCATACTAACTACACTACCAGCTGTACCCTCAACACCCACCATAGCAACTATGCTTCAAGTTGTACCCTCAACACCCACTATACCAACTATGCTTCCAGTTGTACCATCCACACCCACTATATCATCTATGCTAAGAGCCATACCCTCTACACCCACCATACCAACTGCACTACCAGCTGTACCTTCTACACTCACAACACAAACAATGCTACCAGCTGTACCCTCTACACCAACAATATCAACTACATTACCAGCTGTACCCTCTACACCCTATATATCGACTACACTACCAGCTGTAATGTCTACACCCATAATACCCACTACACTACCAGCTGTATCATCTACATCCACAGTACCAACTACAGTACCAGATGTACCCTCTACACCCACACAACCAACTATAGTACCAGATGTATCCTCTACATCCACCATACCCTCTACACTACCAGATGTACCCTCCACACCAACACAACCAACTATAGTACCAGATGTACATCTACCATACCCACTACACTACATGATGTACCCTCTACACCCACACTACCAACTATAGTACCAGATGTACCCTCTACACCCACACTACCAACTATAGTACCAGCTGTACCCTCAACACCCACCATACCAACTGCATTACCAGCTGTACCCTCTACACCCACCATACCCACTACACTACCAGCTGTATCCTCTACATCCACAATACCAACTACAGTACAAGATGTACCATTTACACCCACACAACCAACTATTGTACCAGATGTACCTTCTACATCCTACATACCCTCTACACTACCAGATGTACCCTCTACACCCACACAACCAACTATAGTACCAGATGTACATCCACCATACCCACTACACTACAAGAGGTACCCTCTTCACCAACACAACCAACTATAGTACCAGATGTACCTCTACACCCACACAACCAACTATAGTACCAGATGTACATCCACCATACTCACTACACTACCAGATATACCTTATTCAACCACACTACCAACTATAGTACCAGATATACCCTCTACAACCATTATACCCCCTATACTACCAGCTGTACCTTCTACACCCACAATACCAACCACAGTAACAGCTGTACCCTCTACACACATCAAATTAATTCTGAGAAACCAAGGTTTATTGATATCTAAAATATATTGTTTTGGTTCTTTAACAGCCATTTTAAAATAATTAGATACAGTGTTGACTTCTGGTACTGATATATTAAAAAGAATAATACTGAGTGTACCAGGTAATTAGAATAATATCTCATTTTGGAAGTTTTCAAAAGGGATATATTGGTTAAGTAAAGTTATAATTGGTATACATTTAAAGTATGTTGAGTAATATTGTTCGATTGGACGGCCTTTTTATTATAAAAAAAATGCAAACCAAACAATTCACTGCAAATTTTAATAATCAGATTTTTATGGCTCTTTTATAGTACAATTAATTATTAATCATCGATTTCATTGTCACTAATGTCCAAATCAATAAAACATTTAACATACTGATCTGACTAAATTACTTTATTATCAAATTAAAATGTTTTCAAAGATGAGTAAAAAAAAAAAAAAAAAAAAAAAAAAAAGTCTCTATACCTGTATTTCTTCAAAATCTTGCTAGATTTTTCTGAACTATCATTTGAAACTAATGTATTGTAATATTCTTGGACTAAATAAAAGAGTGGTTATACAAGATAACTGGGTTTAATAAAATTTAAATTCAAGTTACAATAGTTTTGCACCAATATAAATGAAGGTCTCCAAGATATTATTTGGTGCAAAACTATTGTAACTCAAGTTACAATAGTTTTGCGCTAAAGAATTAGTGTATTTGAGATACAATATTTTCACCAAAAGTGAATATCTTCAAAGTTATTTAAAATATCAGGACCAAATTTTAACACAAGATGCACATTGTAAAACTACAGTAATTTATGCAAAAAAACGATTTTTGGAAAAAACGGAGTTACAATAGTGTTGCGCTGAGCCCTCGAAATGATGTTGCCACACAAAAAATCAAACGAAAACAGAGGAATTTATGTAAGAAATCGCTCATAACTTTTTTAATAATGAATCAATTTACAAACAATATAGCGCAAAAAGATGCCAATAAATTCTCATTACGTGATATTATTATGTATGACTAGAATGCTTTACTTTTTGAGAACACTTCGACATTATTTTCGAGTAGATATGGATATCGACCACACTTTCCGAAACCTGAATGCATGAACTCGCTTTTAGGTTATTTTCGCTGCGTTTTAAAATGAACTAATCTTTTTTCAATATTTTAGACTCTAAAACACCTAAATAAAAAAAAAGCGCAAATAAACCATTTTAAAGCATAAATAAAGTAATGATGTCGACCACACCAATTGTAGAAAGTAGAAGTTTAGATGGCGACCACACCCAAAAACACTTTCTCGGTTAATGTCCAACAGAAACCAAAATTTTACAGCTTAATATATAAATGCAGGTTTACTGTGAACACTGTATCAACGTTTTATAGAATATTGTTTCGTATATTATTACTTATGAGGGAATATAACAAGCAGTTAGTTAAATCGTCGGGAGGTCAAGTGGTTGGTTGTGTTGTTGGCTAGTCTGTTTGTATTACACAAGTCTAAACCTTGTGACGCAAACTGTAATGGTTTTTGTTGTGATGAAACTTTACATGTACATGTAAAGCATGAGGTGTAGATGTGCTTGACATATTTTGTTGCAGCAATGACCTTTTCCATACCAAGTAATCGTCATTGGGCATATATTTTTCTGTCATTATGTTTAAAATGCGTTGGATTTCATTGAAGGTATATGTACATTATCAGCTTATTATTTTCTTCTAATTTCAGAGAAAAATGGCGAGGCGCAAGCCTCATTTAACTTTGTGCAGACAGAAAAAGCATGGTCAATATCTGCACCATATAACCACCACCAAGATCCTGATCCAATACACACCTTATCACCCCGATCGTCACCGTTTCGGACCAGAATTGAAAAGAAAAAAATGTCTCCCTTCAAAACACGATGCCAAAGCCATTTCGATCGCCAATGTACAAAGCTTCGCCAAAAACTTAAGAAACTAAAGTGTTCTTCTTTAAGAATTTTGTTTGAAACTGACATAAAAACTGACAACACTTTATTTGAATGCTTTATAGAATTACCTACATTAGATGAAAATGAACCACAGAATGGACCTATGATTGCAACACCCAACAACTCTCAAAATCAAACATAAGATACTACTATCATTACGAATAACATATCTGCAGAGTTACCCGAAAATGATCCTGAATATAGTATGCCACAGCATGAGGGGATTAAATATCGTCCCTCAGCATTCCTTTTAAAAAAGCAATTGCAAAAAATCTGAGTTGATAGTTCGTAGCCCATGGAAAGCAATCCAGCGCATCTTCGACATGACAAAATAGCTTTGAAAACATAATCTACAACCTTTTGATCTGATTATGTTATTTAAATAAATACCAGTTTATTTAAAACAACACTTTACACGATTATTATAGCTCATCATAGTTATTTTGTGATAGTGCAACCAACTGTGCAAAATACACTCAGTACATTAAAAAACGCACCACCTAGGTTTTATCAAATATCTCGAGAACTATGAAAGGAAAAAGAACGGTTTTTTGCTGATTGTATATGTCATCATTTTTCATCATGTATGCCAAATTTCATGGAAAATGAATGCATATGTCTTATGAAAATAATCACTCAAAGTTTATCTCTCTGAAATCAAATATAACACAGTCAATAACGAGTGTGGCCACCTCGAGCAGTGACCAAAGTATGGCATCTACGACGCATTGAAAGAACCTTACGGGCTACAACGTTTTGTGGTATATTGTCCTATTCCTCCAATAAGGCAACACGAAGCTCGGCCAGGGTTTCTGGTGGATTGATTCCTACGGGCATACACACGCTTCTTCAACTCATCCCAAATGTGCTCGATTGGAGACATATCGGGAGATAGGGCTGGCCAACTGAGTATATCAGTGTTGTTCTGGGCAAGGAAAGTTCTTGTGATCAGCGCCGTATGTGGTCTGGCTCCATCATGTTGCAGTATGCCACGCCCTCTTCGGAAATGCTGCTGAAACTATTGCAATACAACTGATAGTAACACACTGTCAATGTAAACATTGGCATTCACATTCCTTTGGAATATCCCTAGAGGAATTTTACTGAACTAAGTGATATCACCCCAGAAATGGAGGGATCCACCGCCCCAATGATTATACCTAATTGTGCACGCATCTGTGTAGCGTTCATTTCAGCTACGCCAGACTCTCTTGAATCCTAGATTCGTCAGAAAAAGCACGCCCCCCCTACTGTCGTCGCGTGAACCGCAAATGTAGTCGGGGCCCATCGTAACCGATCTCTTCTATGGTCTGCAGTGAGTCTTGTTGCCTTAAATGGACGTCTGACCTTCAATCCGGCACTACGTAGACGACCCCTGACTGTGTTTGGATGTATTCTGCGCCTTAAAGGAAACGCATCACATGAGATTATGATCTTAAACTCATAATTATTTTATTTTCGATTGACAAGAGATGAGAGGAATTAATATCACATAAATAACTATAACACTTACCCTTTCCAAAGGTGGGATACCCGCAGGTGGACGTCCTGTCTTTGGGTAGTTACACGTGGTCTACCAGTTCTGAGTCGGTCACGAACAACACCAGTCTCTTGGTAGCGTGCCACTAGACGAGATACGGTAAAACGATGACACCCAAGTCGCCTAGCTATCTCTCGTGTCACAATTCCAGATACAAACATTACAATTGCTTGATTTCGGACATCTTGGCCGAGTCTAGGCATGTTGATTAGTGGATAAAGTGGAACCTGTTTTTTTTATAGCGTATCAGTCGACTAACTTCGGTGTACCATGTACACGAAGTCGAAATATCCTTGTTTTTTACATATCCCCTTGCAAAATGTGTTATAAGGGTTGAGAGCGTAACAGGGGTAACGCTTAATATTATCAGCGCCATATGAATTGCACAATAAAGATAATTTTGTATTTAGCTAAAAGACAAAATAGGTTGCAATTTAATTCATGGAAATTACCTAAAATAACGGGTCAAAAATGGTGCATTTTTAAATGTACTAAGTGAAGTTAAACTGACCCGTTGCAATACTGCTAACTAATCACCAGACGCTATGACATACTATACATCCCGCGAATACAATACTGTAATGCTTAACAACAGTTGTCAGAAGACAACAAAGCTCGCCGATTGGATAAAACTCACCACCAATGCAAAGATTGAGATTGGAAGCAAACACCAAAACTTAAACGTAAAAGTTTAACCTGGGTGTCTACAGACGAAAAATTAAGTCTTAAAGGGTCATAACTCTGCAAAAAAATGCAACCCAGAGTTATGGTTCTTGTCTCTGTGTGTTTCAATGATGATTGTGAACACACATGCAAAGTTTCATTCATTTCCAATGAATGGTTGGATATCTTACGTGATCAAAAACTTTAAACTGAAAAATTAAGTAAAAAAGGGCCATAACTGTGCTAAAATGCAACCCAGAGTTATGGTTCTTGTCTATGTGTGTTTCGATGATGATGGTGGACAAACATACAACGTTTCATTCATATCCAATGAGTGGTTGCATAGATATCCTATCTGATAAAAAACTTTAACCTGAAAAATTAAGTCGAAAAAGGGCCATAATTGTACCAAAATGCAACCCAGAGCTATGGTTCTTGTCTGTGTGTGTTCCATTGATGATGGTGAACACACATGTGAAGGTTCATTCACACCCAATGAGTTGTTGCATAGATATCTTAAACTTAAACACAACTAAACGCAAAGTTTAACCTTGGTGTCTAAGTCCAAAAAGGGCCATTACTGTGCCAAAACGCAACCCAGAGTTATGGTTCTTGTCTCTGTGTATTCCATTGATGATAGTGAACACACATGTGAAGTTTCATTCACATCCAATAAGTCGTTGCGTAGATATCTTAAACTTAAACGCAACTAAATGCATAGTTCAACCTGGGTGTGTAAGTCCAAAAAGGGCCATAACTGTGCCAAAATGCAATCCAGAGTTATGGTTCTTTTTTCTGTGTGTTTATTTGATGATGGTTAACACACATGCAAAGTTTCATTGACATCCAATGAGTGGTTGCATAGATAACTGAAACTTAAACGCAAAAGTTTAACCTGGGTGTCCACAGACGACGCCGACGACGACGCCGGCCGGGGTCATGACAATAGCTCTCCTTGGACTTTGTCCCGGCGAGCTAATAATCATTCTTATCAATTAGCGATCACCCGTTTGATTCAAAGGTGAGAGAAGCTTAAGTGGCGGGAAAAAAAGAAGCTACTGTTAGTACTAATCGCAATTTTACGCGCTTCAGAAGGGATATCTAGGAGTTCGTCGGCATTCAGCCAGTAAAATTGATTCCAAAATGTTGTTGACAAGAAAATGGGACTCGTGTTAGATAATTGACATGAGACATTTGTTCTTTTAAGAATGAAATAAAATGTTGCAAATATGAATTCTAAGCGGTGCACATTATGAAAATGGCTCACGTTTTTTTTTATCAAGTTTAGTTTGTAAAACCTGGACTATTGAAGCAGTCCAGTATCAAAATATTTTTTTTTCATAATTGCATAATTATTATGACGTCACTTAATGATTCCAAGTAATTGTTTGTTTAATGCAATAACAATACTATGAAGTTAAGAGAGTCATATATTTGAAAACAATACTTGATCCTCATTGCATGAATATAAAGTCTGAACTATAAGTTGTGTTATTATATCTGTGTCAATATATTTGAACGTTTACTTTTGCATTTCTTGTATGGTTTATATGTCAATGAGCAAACGCACCTGTTAAATAGGCTGGACAAATTGTCGGGGCATTTCCTCATGACCATCAAGCAATGATCAGCCCCATTTTATGTTGTACAGTATTCAACGCATACTTTTTTTAATCATTGTGGCATCTCTTATTATAATAAAGCCAAATGCTTCGTTAATTCCCATTTAAGTTTATTAAATCTCATAATCATTATCTCAAACATACACATATGTAATATAAACGAACACAGTACAAACTATATACAATACAAATGATATTATGACATGAGTATCAGCATATTACAATATCGTATGAAAAGATAAAGTGAGCACACTTTTTCTGAGAATAAATAAAATAAATCAAAGGTTAAATCAAATAAAACTCAGAGTTAATACAAAACGAACAAATTACGCTGGAACATTTGAATTTTATTTAATTTATTGTGGCATTCTGTGTGTCGGCTTACATTGCCTCTGAACGGAAAAACGTTCCACATTCATCACATTGATTACGCTTTAATACGCCTTCATGCATGTCCGTGTGATAATTTGTGCTTGTCAGTCACTGCCAGTCCACATATCTCACACTTTACGACATCGACCATGTTTTCCCCATGTATATGCTTAGACAAATCTGCATTTGTTGCAAATCCCTTGCCTCACTTCAAACATACGTGTTTTTTTTCTTGACCATGAGCGCTGCATCTGCAATTATTCAATGTATAATTATGAAAGCAAGTTTTATATATTTCAATTTCTATTCGGAGGAAACGATATGCGCTGCATTATACAAAAATATAATGATCCTGTGACCTTTCAAAATAAATACACACGCGTTTATGAGACAACGTTTTCATGAATAAATTCTGTTTTTTTTTTGGAGAAAAAATTTGAACAAAGTCAATATTAGACACGTTAATAACATATTTTACCCGTCCCTATTTAGGTTTTATAAATATAAAATATGTTAGTTAGTGAGAGCATACTTATCACATAACTAAATAGAAAATAGATATATTTGCAAAGTGAATGTATTTATCTATATAGTAAACAAACACATCGGTTCAATTCATTAATCATGATTATTTTATTAGGTAAACACCGGAAAAGTGTCATGAAAAATCAGTATAGAGGTGTAACTTAATAATACACTGAACATACGAAAACATACTTACTCGTGACGTTTTAAATTAGCTTGGCTAAAAACAGCTAATCACAACACGTATACGCGCCTTGTCCAGTATGCCGGAGTTCATGTTGTCTTAGGCCACAACACGTATACGCGCCTTGTCCAGTATGCCGGAGTTCATGTTGTCTTAGGCCACAACACGTATATGCACCTTGTCCAGTATGACGGAGTTCATGTTGTCTTAGGCCACAACACGTATATGCGCCTTGTCCAGTATGCCGGAGTTCATGTTGTCTTAGGCCACAACACGTATACGCGCCTTGTCCAGTATGCCGGAGTTCATGTTGTCTTAGGCCACAACACGTATATGCGCCTTGTCCAGTATGACGGAGTTCATGTTGTCTTAGGCCACAACACGTATATGCGCCTTGTCCAGTATGCCGGAATTCATGTTGTCTAAGGCCACAACACGTATACGCGCCTTGTCCAGTATGCCGGAGTTCATGTTGTCTTAGGCCACAACACGTATACGCGCCTTGTCCAGTATGCCGGAGTTCATGTTGTCTTAGGCCACAACACGTATACGCGCCTTGTCCAGTATGCCGGAGTTCATGTTGTCTTAGGCCACAACACGTATACGTGCCTTGTCCAGTATGCCGGAGTTCATGTTGTCTTAGGCCACAACACGTATATGCGCCTTGTCCAGTATGCCGGAGTTCATGTTGTCTTAGGCCACAACACGTATATGCGCTTTGTCAAGTATGCCGGAGTTCATGTTGTCTTATGCCACAACACGTATACGCGCCTTGTCCAGTATGACGGAGTTCATGTTGTCTTAAGCCACAACACGTATACGCGCCTTGTCCAGTATGACGGAGTTCATGTTGTCTTAGGCCACAACACGTATACGCGCCTTGTCCAGTATGACGGAGTTCATGTTGTCTAAGGCCACAACACGTATATGCGCCTTGTCCAGTATGACGGAGTTCATGTTGTCTTAGGCCACAACACGTATATGCACCTTGTCCAGTATGACGGAGTTCATGTTGTCTTAAGCCACAACACGTATACGCGCCTTGTCCAGTATGACGGAGTTCATGTTGTCTTAGGCCACAACACGTATACGCGCCTTGTCCAGTATGCCGGAGTTCATGTTGTCTTAGGCCACAACACGTATACGCGCCTTGTCCAGTATGACGGAGTTTATGTTGTCTTAGGCCATAACACGTATACGCACCTTGTCCAGTATGACGGAGTTTATGTTGTCTTAGGCCACGTATACGCGCCTTGTCCAGTATGACGGAGTTCATGTTGTTTTAGGCCACAACACGTATACGCGCCTTGTCCAGTATGACGGAGTTCATGTTGTCTTAGGCCACAACACGTATACGCGCCTTGTCCAGTATGCCGGAGTTCATGTTGTCTTAGGCCACTACACGTATTCGCACCTTGTCCAGTATGACGGAGTTCATGTTGTCTCAAGTCACAACACGTATACGCGCCTTGTCCAGTATGCCGGAGTTCATGTTGTCTTAGGCCACAACACGTATTCGCGCCTTGTTCAGTATGCCGGAGTTCATGTTGTCTTAAGCCACAACACGTATTTGCGCCTTGTTCAGTATGACGGAGTTCATGCTGTCTTAGGCAACGTTTTGTTACAAAGCATTTCCTGCAATACCAACAAACAGAGGGAGTAGCCATCCTGCAAAGAAATGACGATAATAAGATTTTCAGACAACGTATCATGTTTGAAATAATATCGCATATTTATAAATTACTTCGTCTAAGTGTGCACTAAAATTAGTGATGGTACATTTAGAAACGTAGACGGTGGTGACTCAGTCTAAAAACTTCAAAACATAGTCTATAATTATGTTATCATGTTTTCAAGAAGGCACACACGAAACAACGTAAACATCTACTCAGAACTACGTCATTTCATTTAGTTAAAATGTTATTGTTTCAGACAAGATTTTAACAGACACTTTTTGAAACCTACACGCAAATAAATCCTCACTTAATAAATTTTCACTTGGATATGTTCAACAAATTACGTTTACAATTAACACGTGTCACACAGAATGATGCCATGCATTCAAGTTACTGAAAGAGACGGAGACGACATGTAAATAAGAACATTTCCACTGAACCATTTATACAAGAATAAAAAAAAAGCCAAAACGTTTATAGATCTACGTTTAAATAATTTTTTATTTTAATTGTCTCGGAAAGGACACTCTTTGGAAACTTATAGAGTTCTTGATTCTTCTTCATAATACAACACTGCTACATAAATGAAGATTTTGTGCATGTGTATCAACAGAAGTGTTTTTGTGTGTGGTCGCCATCTAAACTTTTACATTCTACAATTGGTGTTGTCGACATCATTACTTCATTTATGCTTTAAAATGGTTTATTTGCACCTTTTTTTAAATAATGAAGGTGTTTTAGGGTCTAAAATATTGAAAGAAAGTTGAGTACATTTTAAAACGCAGCAAAAATAGCCTTAAAAGCGAGTTCATGCATTCAAGTTTCGGAAAGTTTGGTCGATATCCATACCGTCTCGGAACTATTGTTGAAATAAGTGTTCTCAAAAAGAAAAACATTCTAGTAATACAAAATTATACAACGTAAAGAAGAATTTATTGATATCTTTTTTGCGCTTTAGTGTTTGTAAATTGATTTATTATTAAAAAAAGTTATGAGCAATTTCTTACGTAAATTTCTCTGCTTTTGTCTGATTTTTGGTCTGGCTATATCATTTGTGTTCTTTTTTGTTTCCCCACCTAATATGAAATTCAAAAATTATTGGTATATTAACAAAAATATATATTACGTTTATAGTTTTCGGCGTTATCTCATTGTTAGCGGATATTTAAAATATTAACGACATTAACATACATACACATACTCAGCGTGACATACCCGCGTACAATTATCGGGTGAAGGAGAGATGTGGGTGGTTGCTCGTGAAACGAACGAATTAAAGCCAGTCTTGCCTGTTAATGTTTCCGTTTTACACGTTCGATGAATTTGAACTTCGGTTTGGTATTATAATAATAAACACATAATTTTAAGCTAAACTTTTAGCGCAACTAGATTTCTATATTACTCATTATCACGGTATAATGTCAATGGTTCATTAGAGATAGACAGGCGTGCGTCCCGGAAAAAGTGGGGTTAGGTTATAAGTCAACGTTAAAAATAGACCGGATTGTGGGTTTGACAGGGACATGTGTTGTCAATGTAAAACAGGTACTTGACAGATAACTTACACACTGGTTATATGAAGACAGGGACATATTTTGTCAATGTAAAACAGGTACTTGGCTGTTATCATACACATTTGCTATATGAAGACAGGGACATATGTTGTCAATATAATACAGGTACTTGACTGTTATCTCACACACTGGTAATATGAAGACAGGAATATATGTTGTCAATGTAAATCAGGTACTTAACTGTTATCATACCCATTTGTTATATGAAGACAGGAAAATATGTTGTCGATGTAAAACAGGTCTTTAACTGTTATCTTACACAGTAGATATATGAAGACAATAATATGTGTTGTCAATGTAAAACAGACACTTAACTGATATCTGACTTACTTGTTACACGAAGACAGGAACATGTGTTGTCAATGTAAAACAGATACTTGACTGTTATCATACACACTGGTTATATAAAGACAGGGACATGTGTTGTCAATGTAATACAGGTAATTGACTATTATCTTACACACTGGTTATATGAAGACAGGGACATGTGTTGGCAATGTAAAACAGGTCCTTGATTGTTATCTTAAACACACGGGTTATATTAAGACATGGACATGTGTTGTCAATGCAAAACAGGTCCTTGATTGTTACCTTACACACTGGTTATATGAAGACTGGAACACATCTTATCAATGTAAAACAGGTCGTTGATTGTTATATGACATACTGGCTATATGAAGACATGGACACGTTTTAGCAATGTAAAACAGGTCCTTGATTGTTATTTTACACATTGATAATATGAAGACAGGGACATGTGTTGTCAACGTAAAACAGGTCCTTGATTGTTATCTTACACACTGGTTATATGAAGACAAGAACATATGTTATCAATGTAAAACAGGTCCTTGACTGTTATCTTACAAACTGGTTATATGAATACAGGGACATGTGTTATCAATGTAAAACAGGTACTCGACTGTTATCAGAAACATTTGTTATATGAAGACAGGAACATATGTTGTCAAGGTAAAACAGGTACTTGACTGTTGTCTAACACACTTGTTAGATGAAGATAGGGACATCCGTTGTCAATGTCTTACACACCTGTTACATGTATATGAAGACAGGGACGTGTGTTGTGAATGAAAAACAGGTACTAGACTGTTGTCTTACACACTTGTTAAATGAAGACAGGGACATCTGTTGTCAATATAAAAAAGGTACCTGACTGTTATCTTACAAACTTGTTATATGGTGACAGGAACGTGTGTTATCCATGTTAACCAGACACATAACTGATATCTGATACATCGGTTATATGAAAACAAAGACATGTGTTGTTAATTTAAACAGGTACTTGACTGTTATCTTACACATCGAATATAAGTAGACAGGAACATGTGTTGTCAATGTAATACAGGTACTTTACACAATTGTTATATGAAGACAATTTAATGTGTTATCAATGTAAAACGGGTACATAAATGTTATCAGAAACATGTGTTGTCATTGTAAAACAGATACTTGTCTGTTACCTTACACTCTGGTTATATGAAGACAGGAACAATTGTTGTCAATATAAAACAGGTACTTGATTGTTATTTTACACACTGGTTATGTTCAGTGATATGTGTTGTCAATGTAAAACAGTAAATTGACTTTTATCTTACACAATGGCTATATGAAGGCACATGTGTCATTCATGTTAAACAGGTACTTGACTATTACCTTACACACTGGTTATATTGGACAGGGAGATTCGTTGTCAATGTACAACAGGTACTTGACTATTATCTTACACATTGATTATATGAAGGCGTGGGCATGTGTAATCAATGAAAACAGGTACTTGGCAGTTATCCTACACACTTGTTAAATGAAGACAGGGACAACTGTTGTCAATGTAAAACATGTACTTAACTGTTATCATTAACACTTGTTATATGAAAACAGGGACATGTGTTATCAATGTAAAACAGATCCTTGACTCTTATCTGACACACTGGTTTTAGGAATAAAAGAACATATGCTGTCAATGTAAATAAGTACTTAACTGTTATCTTAAACACTGGTTATATGAAGACAGGGACATGCGTTATCAATGTTAAACAGGTCTTTGACTGTTAACTGACATACTGGTTATATGAAGACAGGAAAATGTGTTATCAATGTTAAAAAGGTCCTTGATTTTTATCTTACACACAGATTATATGAAGACATGGACATATATTGTGAATGTAAAACACGTACTTCGCTGTTTCCTAACAGATTGGTTATATGATGACAGGAACATATGTTATCAATGTAAAACAGGTACTTGACTTTTATCTTACACACAGGTTATATGAAGACAGGAACATGTGTTGTTTATGTAAGGTAGGTACTTTACACACTGGTGATATGAAGACAGGGAATGTAAAACAGGTATTTGACAGTTATTATATGAAGACAGGGACATGTTTTTTTCAATATTAAACAGGTACTTGACTGTTATCTGACATACTGTTTATATGAAGAGAGGAACATGTGTTGTCAATGTAAAACAGATACGTGACTGTTATCTTAAACACAGGTTATATGAAAACAGGTACCTGTCTTTTCAATGTAAAAAAGGTACTTGACTGGTTTCTGACATACTGGTTATATGAAGACATGGACTTGGGTTATCAATGTATAACAGGTACTTGACTGTTATCTTAAACACTGGTTAAATGACGTCAGTGACATGTGATATCAATGTAAAACAGGTCCTTAACTGTTATTAAAAAAACTGGTTATATGAAGACAGGGACATATGTTGTAAAGGTAAAACAGGTTATTGACTGTTATCTTACACAATGGTTACATGAAGACAGGGACATGGGTTGTCAATGATGTAAAACAGGTCCTTGACTGTTATCTGACACACTGGTTATATGAAGACAGGGACATATGTTGTCAATGTAAAACAGGTCCTTGACTGTTATCTTGCACACTGGTTATATGAAGACAGGGACATGAGTTATCAATGTAAAACAGGTCTTTGACTGTTATATGACACACTGGTTATATGAAGACAGGGATATGTGTTGTCAATGTAAAAAAGGTCCTTGACTGTTTTCTGACACACTGGCTATATGAAGAAAGTGTAATGTGTTCACAATGTAAAACAGGTCCTTGATTGTGATCAACTGACACATTGATTATATGAAGACAGGGACATGTATTGTCAATGTAAAAAAGGTCCTTGATTTTTATCTTACACACTGGTTAAATGAAGAAAGGAACATACGTTATCAATGAAATACAGGTCATTGGTTGTTATCTTACACAATGTTTATATGAAGACAGGGACATGTTTTGTTAATGTTAAACCGGTACTTGACTGGTATCTTACACACTGGTTATATGAAGACAGGAACATGTGTTGTCAATGTAATACAATTACTTGATTATTATCTTAAACATTTTATATGAAGAAAGGAACGTGTGTTGTCAATGTAAAACTGGTACTTGACTGTTATCAAAACATTTGTAATATGAAGACAGGAACATGTGTTTTCAATGTAAAACAGGTACAGGACTGTTACCTTACACACTTGTTATATCAAGACAGGGACATGTGTTGTCAACGTAAAACAGGTATTTGACTGTAATCTTACACACTGGTTATACGAAGACAGGGTCATGTGTTGTCAATGTTAAATAGGCAACATTTGTAATATGAAGACAGGAACATGTGTTTTCAATGTAAAATAGGTAGTGGTCTGTTACCTTACTCACTGGTTATATGAAGACAAGGACAAGTGCTATCAATGTAAAACAGGGATTTGACTGTTACCTTACACACTGATTATATCAAGACAGGGACATCTGTTGTCGATGTAAAACAGATGTTTGTCTGTTATCTTACACACTGGTTATACGAAGACAGGAACGTGTGTTGTCAATGTAAAATAGGTACTTGACAGTTATCTTACACACTGGTTATATGAAGAGAGTATGACTTGTCAATGTATTACAGGTACTTGACTGTTATCTTACACATTGGTAATATGAAGACAGGGACAATTGTTGTCAATGTAAAACAGGTACTTGGCTGTTATCTTACACACTGGTTATCTGAAGACATGGACATGTGTTGTCAATGTTAAACAGGTTCTTGACTGTTATCTTACACTCTTGATATATGAAGAAAAGTCCTTGATTTTTATCTGACACTAGTTAAATGAAGACAGGAACATACGTTATCAATGTTAAACAGGTCATTGGTTGTTCTCTTACGCAATGTTTATATGAAGACAGGGACATGTATTGTCAATGTTAAACAGGTACTTGACTGTTATTTTCAAACATGTTATATGATGACATGGCCATGTATTATCAATGTAAAAAGGTACTTGACTGTATCAAAACATTTGTAATATGAAAACAGGAACATGTGTTTTCAATGTAAAACAGGTACTGACCTGTTGCCTTACACAATGGTTTTATCAAGACAGGGACATGTGTTGGCAATGTAAAACAGGTATTTGACTGTAGTCTTGCACACTGGGTATACGAAGACAGGGACATGTGTTGTCAATGTAAAATAGGTACTTGTCTGTTTTCAAATACATTTGTTATATGAAGACAGGAGGAACATGTTTTATCAATGTAAAACAGGTACTTGAATGTAATTTTACACACTGTTTATATGAAGACAGGAACATGTGTTTGTAAATATAAAACAGGTACTTGACTGTTATCTTACGATCTGGTTATATGAAGAAGGAACATGTGTTGTCAATGTAAAATAAGCCTTTGACTGTTATCTTGTACACTGGTTATATGAAGACATGGACATATGTTGTCAATGTAAATTAGGAACTTTGCTGTTGCCTTACAGACTGGTTATATAATGACAGGAACATATGTTATCAATGTAAAACAGGTACTTGACTGTTATCTTACAAACTGGTTATATGAAGACAGGAACATGTGTTGTTAATGTAAGGCAGGTACTTACCACACTGGTTATATGAAGACAGGGACATGTGTTGTGAATGTAAAACTGGTACTTGACTGTTATCTGACATACTGGTTATATGAAGAGAGGAACATGTGTTGTCAAAGTAAAACAGATACGTGACTGCTATCTTTAAAAAGGTTATATGAAAACAGATACCTGTGTTTTCAATGTAAAACAAGTACTTGACTGTTATCTGACATACTGGTTATATGAAGACAGGGACTTGTGTTATCAATGTAAAAAAGGTACTTGACTGTTTTCTTACACACTGGTAACATGAAGAAGGGGACATTTGTTTTCAATGTAAAACAGGAACTTCACTGTTACCTTATAGACTGGTTATATGATGACAGGAACATGAGTTATCGATGTAAAACAGGTACTTGACTGTTATCTTACACACTGGTTATATGAAGACAGGAACATGTGTTGTTAATGTAAGGCAGGTACTTTACACACTGGTTATATGAAGCAAGGGACATATGTTGTAAAGGTAAAACAGGTCATTGACTGTTATCTTACACACTGGTTACATGAAGGCAAGGACATGTGTTGTCAATGTAAAACAGGTCCTTGACTGTTATCTGACACGCTGGTTATATGAAGACAGGGACATTTTTTGTCAATGTAAAAAAGGTCCTTGACTGTTATCTTACACAATGGTTATATGAAGACAGGGACATGAGTTATCGATGTAAAAAAGGTCCTTGACTGTTATCTTACACAATGGTTATATGAAGACATGGACATGAGTTATCGATATAACACTGGTCCTTGACTGTTATCTGACACGCTGGTTATATGAAGACAGGGACATTTGTTGTCAATGTAAAACAGGTCCTTGACTGTTATCTTACACATTGGTTATATGAAGCCAGGGACATTTGTTGTAAATGTAAAACAGGTCCTTGATTGTTATCTTAAACACGGGTTATATGAAAACAGGCACATGTGATTTCAATGTAAAACAGTTACTTGACTGTTTTCTGACATACTGGTTATATGAAGAAAGGTACTTGTGTTATCAATGTAAAACAGGTACTTGACTGTTATCTTAAACACTGGTTTTTCAGACGTCAGTGACATGTGTTATCAATGTAAAACAGGATCTTAACTGTTACTTAAAACATTGGTTATATGAAGACAAGGACAAGTGTTGTTAAGGTAAAACATGTCATTGACTTTTTTTTCTTACACACTGGTTACATGAAAGCAGGGACATATGTTGTCAATGTAAAACAGATACGTGACTGTTATCTAAAAAACACAGTATATATGAAAACAGGTACATGTGTTTTCAATGTAAAACAGGTACTTGACTATATCTGATATACTGGTTTTATCAAGACAGGGGCTTGTGTTATCAATGTAAAATAGGTACTTGACTGTTATCTTAAATACGGGTTATATGACGTCAGTGACATGTGTTATCAATGTAAAACAGGTCCTTAACTGTTATTTGAAACACTGGTTATATGAAGACAGGAACATGTGTTGTAAAGGTAAAGCAGGTCATTGACTGTTTTCTTACACACTCGTTATATGAAGACAGGAACATGTGTAACAGTTGTTAATGTAAATTAGGTCATTGATTCTTATCTTACACACTGATTATATGAAGACTGGGACATGTGTTGTCAATGTCAAATAGGTATTTGACAATAATCTTGCACACTTGTTTTATGAAGGCAGGGACACTTGCTGTCAATGTAAAACAAATACTTGATAGTTATCTTAGACACTGGTTATATGAAGTCGGGGACATGTGTTGCGAATGTTAAAAAGTCAATTGACTGTTATCTGATACACTGGTGGTATGTAGACAGTGACATGTTTGTTAATGTAAAACAGTTACTTGAATATTATGTTAGACACTGGTTACATGAAGTCAGGAACATGTGTTGTCAATGTAAAACAGGTACTTGATTGCTATCTTACACTTTGGTTATATGAAGCGAGGAACATGTGTTGTCAGTGTAAAACAGGTACTTGACAATTATCTTGCACACTGGTTTCATGAAGGCAGGGACAGTTGTTGTCAATGTAAAACAAGTACTTAAAAAACACTGGTTATATGAAGACAAGAACATGTGTTGTAAAGGTAAAACAGGTCATTAACTGTTTTCTTAAACACTGGTTACATGAAGGCAGGGACATGTGTTGTCAATGTAAAACAGATACGTGACTGTTATCTTAAACACAGTATATATGAAAACAGGTACATGTGTTTTCAATGTAAAACAGGTACTTGACTATATCTGACATACTGGTTTTATCAAGACAGGGGCTTGTGTTATCAATGTAAAACAGGTACTTGACTGTTATCTTAAACACGGGTTATATAACGTCAGTGACATGTGTTATCAATGTAAAACAGGTCCTTAACTGTTATTTAAAACACTGGTTATATGAAGACAGGGACATGTGTTGTAAAGGTAAAACAGGTCATTGACTGTTTTCTTACACACTCGTTATATGAAGACAGGAACATGTGTAACAGTTGTTAATGTAAAACAGGTCATTGATTCTTATCTTACACACTGATTATATGAAGACTGGGACATGTTTGTCAATGTAAAACAGGTATTTGACAATTATCTTACACACTGGTTTTATGAAGGTAAGGACATTTGCTGTCAATGTAAAACAAGTACTTGATTGTTATCTTACACACTGTTTATATTAAGTCAGGGTCATGTGTTGCGAAGGTTAAACAGTCAATGACTGTTATCTGACACACTGGTGATATGTAGACAATGACATGTTTGTTAATGTAAAACAGTTACTTTAATATTATATTAGACACTGGTTACATGAAGACAGGAATATATGTTGTCAATGTAAAACAGGTACTTGACTGTTATCTTACACACTTGTTATATGAAGCGAGGAACATGTGTTGTCAGTGTAAAACAGGTCTTTGACTGTTGTCTTACACATTGGTTATATGAAGACATGGACATATGTTGTCAATGTAAAACAGGAACTTCACTGTTATATGAAGACAGGAACGTGTGTTGCCAATGTAAAACCGGTACTTGACTGTTATTTTACAAACTGGTTATATGAAGATGGGATCATGTGTTGTTAATTTAATACAGGTACTTTACATACTGGTCATATGAAGACAGGGACATGTGTTGTCAATGAAAAACAGGTACTTGACTGTTATCTTAAACATTTTTATATGAGGACAGGAACATGTGTTTTCAATGTAAAATAGGTACTTGACTGTTATCTTACACACTGGTTATATGAAGACTGGAACATATGTTGTTAATGTAATACAGGTTTTTTTACACACTGGTTTTATGAAGACAGGGACATGTGCTATCAATGTAAAACAGGTATTTGACTATTATCTTTAACACTGGATATTTAAAGACAAGGACATGATTTATCAATGTAAAACAGCTCCTTGACTGTTATCTGACACGCTGGTTATATGAAGACATGAACATGTGTTGTCAATGTAAAACAGGTCCTTGACTGTTATCAGACACATGGCTATATGAAGACATGAACATGTGTTGTCAATGTAAAACAGGCCTTTGACTGTTATCTGACACACTGGTTATATGAAGATATGAAGATATGTTGTCAATGTAAAACAGGCCATTGACTGTTATCTTACACACTGGTAATATGAAGTCAGGGACTTGTGTTGTCAATGTTAAACAGTCAATTGACTGTTATGTTTCACACTGGTTATATGAAGACAGGTACATGTGTTGTCAATGTAAAACAGGTACATGACTGTTATCAGAAACAATTTTAGATGAAGAGAAGATCATGTGTTGTCAATGTAAAGCAGGTACTTTGCTGTTATTTTACAAACCGGTTATATGAAGACAGGGACAGGTACTTTACTGTCATCAGTCGCTTATGATCATGACTAACACTCGCGCAACTTTTACACCAGTCACATACCGATGGAGCGATATTGGCACATGACGTCGAGCGACGTCATCTTCATGATTCTTTCTTACCGGTGAAGAATTTCCGGGTATTGTACCTGCATCGTCGGATACCCACGGGTGTCAATTCCAATACTCTCCATTCATCACCCGTGGGCAATTACGCTAGCTCTGCGTCGTTTTATTTTAACAGAACATAACATAATACAGCTAACGTTAATAATGTCTTATCAAAACAGCGTTTGCGTGAAACTAGTGTTGCGATTGCGCAACGTTCCCTTCATGAAATCGTGAAGGAACCAATCAGAGGGTTGGTAGATTCGGCGCAAAGTTAGTGGTATGTCCCACGAGTGATAAATGGAGAAGTATATCGGAATGGATTACGCGTGGGTATCCGACAATGTGTTACCTGTAGTCCCAGAGATAGGGGGGGGGGGGGGTATTTACTTTTTATGTCAAAAAGGTAAATTTTACGCTGAGACTGAACATTAATTTCTTCCTAACGGCTGTTGGGGCGTTTTATCATAAACCCAAGATTGCTACAAAAATGGCCGCGAAATATTGAAATACATGTTATAATATAAAAACTGATAGAAATTTAGATTTATTGTGATGTTGTAGGTTGTATGACATATTTTAGGGTTATGAATAATTAAAACATGATTGATTCAAGTAAAACAAAATCTATAAAAGGAACTAAATGGCTGCCACAATATGAAAAAATGACACTTTTTTTTGCAAATATACTCATTTTGTTGAATGTTTTGGCCTTATTTTTATTTGTAAATGCTTGGTTCTAGAGATAAAATGTATGCTGAATCCAAAAATTTATTTCTTACTAACGGTTGTTGGGGTGTATGGTCACAAATCCAAGCTGGCCTCCAAAATGTCCGCCAAATATTGAAATTGATGTTATAATATATAATCTGATAGAAAACACTGCAAAGTGTTCAAAGATATATTTATTGTGTTGTTGTAAGTTGTATAACATGTTTTAGGGTACAAAAGAGTAAAAAATGGTTGATTCGTGTACATAAAGTCTAAACAAACGACAAAATGACAGCCAAAATATGAAAAAAATGACGCCTTTTCTGTAAATGTACGCATTTTGTGAACGCATTGGCCGTATATTTATTTATAAAAGCTTGTTTCTGGAAGTAAAATGCTTAATGAGTCTGACAATATATTTATTACTAACAGCTGTTGGGGTATTTGGTCACAAATTTAAGATGGCCACCAAAATGGACATCAAATATTGTTATTCATGTTATATACAATCTGATAGAAAACATTGCAAAGTAATAAAATTTAGATTTATTGCGTTGTTGTAAGTTGTATACCATGTTTTATGGTTAAATAAGTAAAAAGATGGTTGATTCATGTACAACAAGTCTTAATAAGGGACAAAATGGCCACGAAAGTAAGAAAAAATAATGTTTTTCTGCAAATATACGCATTTTGTAGAATGATTTGGCCTTATTTTTATTTATAAATGGTTCTGAAAATAATGAACATGTTTAAGGATTATACTTTTATGGTGCCGTTACCTGTTTTCGAGCGTCACCTGAAATCGATTACTTCCCAGAATTACGAATATCGCGCACGCGTATTTGAACTTCCTGCAGAAATGTAAATATTTACAACCAGAAGCCACAGTGTTATTGATCGTGAAAAAATACTCACAAACAATGCTTCCCATACAGGTAACATCGTCATTTTGTTATACAAGCATGAAAAAAACGTATTTCTCACTATTCCCATTTTCCGGTTGTCAAAAAAAACAGTTTAAAACTTATTTTTCTTTAAGAAACATTAATTCCAACGTCGTCTGCTGATAGTAAATATATGCAAGGTCAAGGTCAAGTAGTGACAGCCGGAAGTGAGAGCGCATCTCAAAAGATATTGAGGCTCTACAGGAGAACCCTTCTTATAGATTTTTTTTGAAAACTGACATTGAAATTACCATAGGATTTTATGTTATAATATAATGGAACGTGGTTAATAGTTTAAAATGGTAGTTGTGGAATAAACTGAGGTGAACAAATAAAATGTAAACTAGTAAGAATATTGTCTAATTAAAAAATGTTTATATTTTGTTTTTTTTATCGTTCCCAGTTATTTCCAAAGAAACTGTCACAGACAAAGAAGTACAGAATATGGTCACCAACAGCTATGACAAGTGCTCTACAGTCAATAAGAGAGCAAAATATGTCTGTAGAAGGCCGCAATATATCGTAATGTGCCTGTGACAACAGTAAGAGACAGAGTGGATGGTAAGATTTCAGAAGAAACAGTAAAATCTGGTCCTGATCCTCTGCTAACACAAGAAGAAGAAGCAAGACTGGTGAAACACATCACCTACATGGCCGAGCTTGGATTTGGTTTTACCAGAGCCCAAGTGTTAGAAATTGCATCAGATCTTGCAGTTCATATGGGGAAAAGAGACAAATCACAACATTTTAGTATGAAATGGTTTTATGGCTTTCTTAGTCGATGGCCCGAGTTGCACGTTGTTAAACCTAGGGGTCTTGCTTCTATCAGGGCACAGAGTGCGTCACTTGGAGTTGTCAACACGTATTTCAATGAACTGAAATCCACCATGATTAAGTATGGTTTGCTTAACAAACCTGAAGCCATTTACAATTTAGACGAAAAGGGCATCTCAACGGAACACCGACCTCCAAATGTTGTTCAGCACGTGGCATTCCTGCACAAGCAATAACATCACCAAGAGCTGCCAACACAACTATTATTGGGTGTGGCAATGCATTAGGTCAGCAAATCCCACCATATTATGTTTTTGCAGGAAAGAGAATGAGAGATGAGTTGCTCAATGGAGGCTTACCTGGAACAGCTGGCACCGTGACAGACAAAGGATGGTCCACTTCTGCTGTTTTTGAAACTTACCTTAAAGAACATTTTCAAAAATATGTACGATCTTCTCCAGATAATCCAGTGCTTTTGTTATTCGATGGTCATGCCAGTCATCTAACATTGTCTGTAATTGAATGGGCTAAACAAATAGGTATACATTTGTTCGTCTTCCCGCCCCATTGTTTTCACATCCTCCAACCTATGGATGTTGGATGCTTTGGACCTTTGGAAAAGATATACAGTACAGAATCCCTGGCATACTTGAGAAAACACCCTGGACAAATCATCAATCGCCACAACATTTGTGAAATATCCAGTAAAGCTTATACTCATGCATTATCTCCAGAGAATCTTCGATCAGCTTTCCGTAAAGCTGGTGTTTATCCATGGAACCCACAAGCCATAGATCAGACAAAATTAACACCGCATTCAATATTTGACATTGCTGTTGAGCCAGGCCACCCTGCTCCTGAAGATGTAAACCTGGGCCAAACTGCTCCTGTTGATTTAACCATGGACTACCCTGCTCCTGCAGATGTAAACCTGGACCACCCTGCAGATGCTAACCCGGACCACCCTGCTCCTGCAGATACAAACACAAACAGTCAACATACACCTGAACATATAGATTCATCTCCATCTGCACAGCCTTCAGCATTGCACGCTATTGATGATGATCAAATCAATGGTGTTGGCATACATTGCAGGAACGAAGAGAATGGTCCAAATGCGGAAGAATTCTTTTCTTGTCTTAATACTGTTAGTGCCAAACAAAATAAAGGCAAGAAAAGAAAGTCATTACATCCTATCGTGTCTGGTCGAGCTATAACCGAAGAATCTGTAATATGCCAAATGAAAAAGTATAAACAAGAGAACCCTTCCAAACTTCATGTAAACAAAAAAACATGTAAACCCAAACCCAAAACAAAAAAACCGCAAAATAAATCAAATTTGGACACCAAAAAGAACAAACAATATGACTCTCCACAACCTGGTCCATCCGCATTTTATGTTGAGGATTCCAACGAAGACGAGGATAGCAGTTCAACAGATGATGAATCGTCTAAATGTTGTGTTTGCCACAGACATTCACCACCAACTTTAAGAGAGTGCACTGACGTAGTTATTGTGAAATGGTGTCAATGTGATAAATGCCATCACTGGACCCATCTCAGATTTTGTTGTAAAGTTCGTACTGTAAGAAGGCACACAGAATTTATGTGCCCATGTTGTGAAACGTAATAGTTTATATTAACAATATTGCAGATAGCCTAAACAGCTCTTTTCAGTTAGTGTTAACACATTTAAAAATGTTTATTAAGTTTAAATACATTGTTGTATTATATTTTGTGTATTAAATATTTCAAATATATTTACTTTTTTTAATAAACAATGTTTTTCTTCGGAAATAATCCTTCATTCATTCGTAAGGTAAGTGCTGTATTTTCGACTTTCATTTATTTGCTCTTCGGCATCCCCGTGTCATTTCAGTGTTGACACATTACGTCATTCATTCATGTGCTCGAATTCAGGTGACGCCATTTTGTTGGAGATTATTGGGGTCACCGTGATCTAACGTAAATGCACCGTGATATAACGGAATGTGAAAGCAGTGAGCATATATTTGTTACCTTTTGTGTAGAAAATTACTATTTAATGGTTAATTAACTGTTATGTACAAGCATTTAGCGTCAACATCCAGTTTGTATTGAAATATCTAACGGCGATTCTTAAGTTGTCGAAAACCGGTGACACCATCATACTTAATACAAACAGGAATATCTGTATCTTCTTCGCGTCATGCTTCTTAAACTCTAACAAAGCAATGCAATAGACAAGTTTATATGAAAATTCCATATTTAAGATTAAAAGAACTGTTGAGACATGATAAATTGTATGCTATGTTCAAAAAATCATTTCTTACTTAAACTGTAGGGGAGTTTTGACAAATATCTTAGATGGTCACCATGTATTGAAACATATTAATTATGCTATATAATCTGTTAAAACACTACAAATATTAAAATTTAGGTCAATTGTGTTGTTCTTTGTTGTGTGAAATGTTTCAGGATTTTTTTTTACTTCTGCTGAATAAAAACTGGAATATGTGTATTATAACAAATTAAGCTTCATTCAGTTTAACAAAACAATGTTATAACGAAGTTCATGGTTACTTTTCATGTTTGATTTACTGTATACATGTATAATAACAGACCTGGACAGGGATAACGGCACGAGGGCTTTAGTTATTGTACATAATAACAGCCCTGGACAGGGTTAATGGCACGAGGGCTTTATTTACTGTACATAATAACAACCCTGGACAGGGATAATGGCCTTAGAGCTTGATTTACTGTACAAAATGACACCCCTTGACAGGTTAAATGGTACGAGGGCTTTATTCTCTGTACATAGTAGCAACCCCAGACAGGGATAATGGCCCGAGGGCCCTATTTAATGTACATAATAACCATCCTGGACAAGGTAACACCCAAGGACAGGGAAAATGGCACAAAGGTTTTAATTACTGCACATAATAACACCTCTGGACAGTATTAATGGCCTGAGGGCTTTATTTACTGTATATAATTAAAACCCTGGACAGGGCATAATGGCATGAGAGCTTTATTGACTGTACATAATAACACACCTGGACAGGGATAATGGTACGGGAGATTTATTCACTGTACATAATAACATCACTGTGCTAAGATAACGACCCGAGAGCTTTATTAACTGTAAATAATAACAATCTTGGATAATGACACGAGGGCTTTATTTACTGTACATAATAATACCCCTGGAGAGGAATAATAGCACGATAGCTTTATTCACTGTTCATAATAACACACAGTACAGGGATAATGACACGAGGGCTTTATTTACTGTACATACTAACACCCATGGACAGGGATTATGGCACAAGTGCTTAATTTACTTGAAATAATAACCCCTTTGGACAGGGATAATGACACGAGGATCTTATTTTCTGTTCATAATAACACACCTGGACATAGATATCCGCCAGAGGGTTTGATTTACTGAATATGATAACAACCTTGGACAACCCCCCCCCCCCCCCCCCCCCCGTGGACAGGGATGATGACATCAGAGCTTTATTTACTGTACATTATAACATCCACGGAAAGGGATAATGACACCAGAGTTTTATTTACAGTACATCATGGCACTTCTGGACAGATATAATGACGCGAAAGCTTTATTTACAGTACATTATAACACTTCTGGACACAGATAATGGCGCGAGAGCTTTATTTACAGTACATAATAATATTTCTGGACAGGGATAATGGCCCGAGAGCTTTATTTACAGTATATAATAACACTTCTGGACATGGATAATGGCCCGAGAGCTTTATTTACTGTTCATAATAACAACTATGGACAGGGATAATGGCACGAGCGCTTTAATTACTGAACATAATAATATCCCTGTACAGGTATAAAGGAACAAAAGTTTAATTTAGTTTACATTATATTACCCCTTGACAGGGATAATGGCCCGAAAACTTCATTTACTGTACATAATAACACCGTTGGACAGCGATAATGGCAAGAGAGCTTTATTTACTGTACATAGTAACACCGTTGGACAGCGATAATGGCACAAGGGCTTAATTTACTGTACATAATAATACCGTTGGACAGCGATAATGGCCCGAGAGCTTAATTTACTGTACATAATAACACCGTTGGACAGTGATAATGGCCAGAGAGCTTTATTTACTGTACATAATAACACCGTTGGACAGTGATAATGGCCAGAGAGCTTTATTTACTGTACATAATAACACCGTTGGACTGCGATAATGGCACAAGGGCTTAATTTACTGTACATAATAACAACGTTGGACAGCGGTAATGGCACGAACTCTTAATATACTGTACATTATAACACCGTTGGACAGCGATAAGGGCGCGAAAGCTTTTTTTACTGTTCATAATAACACTTCTGGACATGGATAATGAACTGAGAGCTTTATTTACTGTTCATAATAACAACCATGGACAGGGATAATGTCACGAGGGCTAAATTTTCGGTATATGATAATACTCCTGGACAGGGATAATGGCACGAACGCTATAATTACTGTACATAATAATATCCCTGTACAGGTATAAAGGAACAAAAGCTTATTCTAGTTTACATAATATTACCCCTTGACAGGGATAATGGCCCGAGAGCTTCATTTACTGTACATAATAACACCGTTGGACAGCGATAATGGCCAGAGAGCTTTATTTACTGTACATATTAACACCGTTGGACAGCGATAATGGCACAAGGGCTAAATTTACTGTACATAATAATACCGTTGGACAGGGATAATGGCCAGAGAGCTTTATTTACTGTACATAATAACACCGTTGGACAGAGATAATGGCACAAGGGCTAAATTTACTGTACATAATAACACTGTTGGACAGCGATAATGGCCAGAGAGCTTTATTTACTGTACATAATAACATCGTTGGACAGAGATAATGGCACAAGGGCTAAATTTACTGTACATAATAACACCGTTGGACAGCGATAATGGCACAAGGGCTTAATTTACTGTACATAATAAAACGCATGGACAGGGATAATGGCCCGAGAGCTTTATTTACTGTACATATTAACACGCATGGACAGGTATAATAGCCGAGAACTTTATTTACTGTACATAATAACACGCATGGACAGGGATAATGGCCAGAGAGCTTTATTTACTGTACATAATATCAACCCTGAACAGGTATAATGGCACAAGGGCTTAATTTACTGTACATAATAACGCGCATGGACGGATAATGACACGAGGGCTTTATTTACTGTACATAATAACACTTCTGGACAGGGATAATGGCACGAGAGCTTTATTTACTGTACATAATAACACCCCTGGACCTGGATAATGGCCCGAGAGCTTTATTTACTGTACATAATAACACCCCTGGACAGGGATACTGGCCCGAGAGCTTCATTCACTGTACATAATAATACAACTGGACAGGGATAATGGCACGAGGGCTTTATTCACTGTACATAATAACACCCCGAGACAGGGATAATGGCACGAGGGCTTTTCTCACTGTACATGACTCTACATAATTACACGCCTGGAAAGGGATAATGACACGAAGGCTTTATTCATTGTTCATAATAAATCCCTTGGTACAGTAAGAGCTTTATTTACTGTACATTATAAAATCCCTGGACAGGGACTATGGCCAGAGAGCTTTTTTCAATGTACATAATAACACGTCTTGATATGGATAATGGCACGATGGCTTTATTCACGGTATATAATAATAACCCTGGACAGGGATATTGGCACGAGGGCTTTTTTCAATGTACATAATAACACAACTGGACAGGGATAATGGCACGAAGGCCTTATTCACTGTACATAATAACAACCGTGAACTGGGATAATTGCACAAGGGCTTTATTAACTGTACATAATAACATCCTTGGACAGGGATAATGGCACAAGGGCTTAATTTACTGTACATAATAACACGCATGGACAGGGATAATGGCCCGAGAACTATTTACTGTACATAATAACACGCATGGACAGGGATTATTGCCCGAGAACTTTATTTACTGTACATAATAACACCCGTGGACAGGTATAATGGCACTAGGGCTTAATTTACTGTACATAATAACAGGCATGGACAGGGATAAAGGCCCGAGAACTTTATTTACTGTACATCATAACAGGCATGGACAGGGATAATGGCCCGAGAACTTTATTTACTCTACATAATAACAGGCATGGACAGGGATAAAGGCCCGAGAACTTTATTTACTGTACATAATAACAGGCATGGACAGGGATAATGGCCCGAGAGCTTTATTTACTGTACATAATAACACGCATGGACAGGGATAAAGGCCCGAGAACTTTATTTACTGTACATAATAACAGGCATGGACAGGGATAATGGCCCGAGAACTTTATTTACTGTACATAATAACAGGCATGGACAGGGATAATGGCCCGAGAACTTTATTTACTGTACATAATAACAGGCATGGACAGGGATAAAGGCCCGAGAACTTTATTTACTGTACATAATAACAGGCATGGACAGGGATAATGGCCCGAGAACTTTATTTGCTGTACATAATAACAGGCATGGACAGGGATAAAGGCCCGAGAACTTTATTTACTGTACATAATAACAGGCATGGACAGGGATAATGGCCCGAGAGCTTTATTTACTGTACATAATAACACGCATGGACAGGGATAAAGGCCCGAGAACTTTATTTACTGTACATAATAACAGGCATGGACAGGGATAATGGCCCGAGAGCTTTATTTACTCTACATAATAACACGCATGGACAGGGATAATGGCCCGAGAACTTTATTTACTGTACATAATAACACGCATGGACAGGGAAAATGGCCTGAGAACTTTATTTACTGAACATAATAACACCCCAGGACAGAGATAATGGCACAAGGGCTTAATTTACTGTACATAATAACAGGCATGGACAGGGATAATGGCCCGAGAACTTTATTTACTGTACATAATAACACGCATGGACAGGGATGATGGCCCGAGAGCTTTATTTACTGTACATAATTACAACCCTGGACAGGTATAATGGCACGAGGGTTTTATCTACTGTATATGACTGTACATAATTACACCCCTGGATAGTGATAAAGGCACGAAGGCTTTATTCACTGTACATTATAACACCCCTGGACAGGGATAATGGCAGTTGGACTTTGTTTACTGTACATATTAACACCACTGGACAGGGATAATGACACTAGAGCTTTATTTACTGTACATTATAACATCCATGGACAGAGATAATGGCCCGAGAGCTTTATTTACAGTACATAATAACACTTCAGGACATGGATAATGGCCCGAGAGCTTTATTTACAGTACATAATAACACTTCTGGACATGGATAATGGCCTACGAGCTTTATTTACTGTTCATAATAACAAATATGGACAGGGATAATGAAATGAGTGCTATTATTTCGGTATATGATAATACCACTGTACAGGTATAAAGAAACAAAAGCTTAATTTAGTTTACATAATATTACCTCTGGACAGGAATAATGGCCCGAAAGCTTCATTTACTGTACATGACTATACATAATTACGCCCCTGGTCAGTGATAATGGCACGAGGGCTTTATTCACTGTACATAATAACCCCCCTGGACAGGGATAAAGGCAGGTGGGCTTTATTTACTGTACATAATTACACCACTGGACAGTGATAATGGCAGGTGGGCTTTATTTACTGTACACAATTACACCCTTGGACAGTGATAATGGCAGGTGGGCTTCATTTACTGTACATAATTACACCCCTGGACAGTGATAATGGCAGATGGGCTTTAATAACAGTACATAATTACACCCCTTGACAGTGATAATGGCAGGTGGGCTTTATTTACTGTACATAATTACACCTTGACAGTGATAATGGCAGGTGGGCTTTATTTACTGTACATAACTACACCCCTGGACAGTGATAATGGCAGGTGGGCTTTATTTACTGTACATAATTACACCCCTGGAAAGTGATAATGGCAGGTGGGCTTCATTTACTGTAAATAATAACACCCCTGGACAGGGATAATGGCAGGTGGGCTTTATTTACTGTACATATTACCCCACCCCCTAGACAGGGATAATGGCAGGTGGGATTTATTTACTGTACATAATAACACCACTGGACAGGGATAATGACACCAGAGCTTTATTTATTGTACATTATAACATCCCTGGACAGAGATAATGGCCCGAGAGCTTTATTCACTGAACATAATAATAAAACTGGACAGGGATAATGGCCCGAGAGCTTTATTTACAGTACATAATAAGACTTCTAGACATGGATAATGGCCCGAGAGCTTTATTTACTGTTCATAATAACAATCATGGACAGGGATAATGACACGAGGGCTATATTTTCGGTATATGATAATACCCCTGAATAGGTATAAAGGAACGAAAGCTTATTTTAGTTTACATAATATTACCGCTGGACAGGGATAATGGCCCGAGAGCTTCATTTACTGTACATAATAACACATCTGGATAGCTATAATGGCCAGAGAGCTTTATTTACTGTACATAATATCAACCCTGAACAGGTATAATGACACAAGGGCTTAATTTACTGTACATAATAAAACGTATGGACAGGGATAATGACACGAGGGCTTTATTTACTGTACATAATAACACCTCTGGACAGGGATAATGGCACGAGAGCTTTATTTACTGTACATAATAACACCCCTGGACAGGGAAAATGGCTCGAGAGCTTTATTTACTGTACATAATAACACCCCTGGACAGGGATAATGGCCCGAGAACTTTATTCACTGTACATAATAATACAACTGGACAGGGATAATGGCACGAGGGCTTTATTCACTGTACATTATAACACCCCGAGACAGGGATAATGGCACGAGGGCTTTTTTCTCACTGTACACGACTCTACATAATTACACCCCTGGAAAGGGATAATGACACGAAGGTTTTATTCATTGTTCATAATAAATCCCTTGGTACAGTAAGAGCTTTATTTACTGTACATTATAAAATCCCTGGACAGGGACTATGGCCAGAGAGCTTTTTTCACTGTACATAATAACACGTCTTGATATGGATAATGACACTATGGCTTTATTCACGGTATATAATAATACCCCTGGATAGGGATATTGGCACGAGGGCTTTTTTCAATGTACATAATAACACAATTGAACAGGGATAATGGCACGAAGGCCTTATTCACTGTACATAATAACAACCGTGAACTGGGATAATTGCACAAGGGCTTTATTAACTGTACATAATAACATCCTTGGACAGGGATAATGGCACGAGGGCTTTATTTACTGTACATAATCACCATGTCCAAACGTTTCTGGAGGAGGCGGAGGAGGTAACTTTGGATGACGGTAGAGTAACGTTGAATGGCGGTGGGATTCGCGATCAGCGGTAAGAAAACTATATTTTTTAACTATTGCTGATAATTTTTGGAAAATCTGAGTCGAGCAAGATGATGTCGTATCATTTCTGATCACTCGGCAGCAGCCGAATCTGTGCAGACTGATACGTTTTCTTGATCATTCGGGAAATACAAGGAATTTTCTGTGTAAACATTGGCACGAGTGTTTTAAAAGTGCGAAAACTGTCTTGTTACCGAACATAATTTGATACATCATATTCTTTTATAAGCAACACCCTCCTCAACATGATACTTTTACCTCATTCGGTCTTTTACTGGTGTAAAATTGATTTAGTGACGGCTTTATGGTGAAAAATCAGCGTAACGATGGAGGAGCTGGTGGAGCTGTTTGAAAGTTGCGTAACGCTGGAAGATGGTGGACTTACTAAAAGCACTTTTTCTAAGGTTTCCCATGTAAGCGGCCAATGTTTCGGTTGTCACTTTGTTGTAAATGTATTTCAAAAATGTTACTATAGTGCATATATGTGTATGTATGTACTGTAAAGAAAATCAAACTGATAATTGCCATTATGAGCTGTATAAAAGACATACAGATTTTGATAAGTATGAAATAATGCACAACTAACACTCTAAGCATAGTTAAGTGTAATCAGTTACCCGGGAGGATATTGACGTGACTAAGTGCCGGTCATAACCCTTTATAAGTTTTGTCTTCTTTATATTGGACTCGCCATGAACTGTCCTACAGAAAAGTATTTATATAAGACATTCGCCGTGTGATCATTTGCGGTATCGCACTTTTTAACCAGATTTATAAGCTTATTCCAATTTTAATGAAACTGATTGACAATGTCAATGTATGTTATATCCTATACAGATAGCACCATTAGCACTCGAGTTTCGTTCCTCAGTTAATCAAAAGTGTCGAAACTGGCAACGTACACTCAGTAATAAAGACATTTTTATCCAGTCGTGATTACATAACGCTGCATTTCAATAACTGGCAACGCTTTTCAGTATTTAACTGCCAAATGTATAAATAACTGTCAGTGTATTAGAGCATTTAACTGCCAAATCTATAAATATCTGGTAATGTTTTGTGTGTTTAACTGTCAAATGTATAAATAACTGGCAATGTTTTTTGTGTGTTTAACTGCCAAATGTATAAATAACTGCCAATTTTTTTGTGTGTTTAACTGCCAAATGTAGAAATTACTGGCAATGTTTTTGTATATTGAACTGCCAAATGTATAAGTAACTGTCAATGTATTGATTTTAGATACATATATAGTTAAACCATTATAGCATATTGTGGAACGATGTATTATCAACACGGAAATTTTTTTTAATATATTAGAATTTAAAATATACCGCGACAGTTGAACATGTGATGTACATTATTATCAATGTAGTCAGTTGGTTGACACGGATAGGCTAAATTGTATCCGAAGAAAAGATACAGGATTGTACCATGGTACAAGTATGTGCGAAACGGAACGCTTTGACCTTTATCACACTTCGCCTTAAGGTATACATGTGCATGTAAATTATATTTCAGATGAGGCCAAAATGTCCATGTCTACACATAAATCAATTTGTACTCCTATGAAAATAGTAACCTCCTATCATTGCGATACTATGGTGGCATAATTTTGCCACCAGTTATCCACTAAACTAATGCGATAAGTTTTTAGTTAACCACTTAATTTTCGCGAAAATTATCTAGTTATCTAGTTAACTAACACGATAAGTTTCTAATTACGATAAATAACATAATTAAATGAATCACTGTTAGTGCCACTTACTGCCACCACTTATCTAGTTAACTTTTACGAAAACTATCTAGTTAATGCTGAGACCATATAGTTGATATGTTGTCTAGTATATTTTCTAATGCTTTTAGTAAAATTAGCTTGTTTTACATTTCCATTAGCCGGCATCTGTTGTTTCGGGATATAGCTTTTTTATTGTTTTGCTTCATTTCTTGTGGATTTTGTAACATCTATGAAATGTTTTGTCCTACCGGTAACGGTTGAAGGCGATAGTGATTGAAGATAAACACTTGGTGTAAAGTTCAGCCACTGTATTTCAATGTGTATATTCAATAAACGTTATGATACACCATAAACATCCGTTTAGTAAATAACACTTTCATAGAATTATATAAGTGTAACAGGAAAAACACTTGTACATCGTATGTCCGCAGATATGCTCTATAGTAATATAGTACAGAGTTGCATAGTCACTGCTATTTAACATATTTGTCTGAAGTTGTTATTGTTCCTGTTTAAAGTTAAAATGATAAAAATGTTAGTTAGAAGTCCTGATTAAACATTAAGCACGTTCGCAGAATCGACGCGTCGCGTCTATCGGCCAAAACCGCTGCATTACTTAAGAACTACATTGTGAATGTTGAAATCCGAAAACTAAAGAATGCAACTAAGTCAATAAAGTGGTCATCACAGGTACGATAAGCGGATAGATTTTGCTAAACGAATTAACGTGTATAAATGTACCTGGCTGATAAAATAAGTACATTAAAACATGAATCTACATAAATAATAATTATTTTAAAATTTGAATAAAACGCTTTCCAATAAGTTCATTGTAAGATATACTTACAGGTGTAACAATATTTGGGGATTTATACAGAACGTTTTCGGTGCCGATTTTTCTATTTCTTTTGGTAATGTTACACTTTTATTTTCGATGAATCAGGACTACCTTGGTAGTCTTCTGGTAATCCAATTAAAAATAAGTTAGTGTCTAGACCTGTTATGGATCTTTGAAAACTATAGACCTTGTTTTATTCTGTTATTTTTGTTTAGTTCTTTTTTTTACATCATGTAGCTTTTTTAAACAAAGAAACGCCTTACAATGTAATATTCGTGAGAACGCAAGTTGGTATGTCAGGCTTTTCTTGTCCGGACTACTCCAACTTAGGTACTGTTCAGATTTCCATGAAACTTGGTAAGAAATATCTGTATGAAGTCGAATTGCGCGTGTTGTCGGGTGTTTATGTTCATCAGCTTTTAGCGGAGGTATTGCCCTTTAAATTCGTTTTATGAACGAATATAATTATTGTCAAGACTACCCCATAGCATAATTTGAGGATACTTAGTTGAAACTATCAGTTTAACGTCTAGTTGCACATACACAGCGAGGGCATCCTTGTCAATAAACACATTTCTACCATAGTTTATAGAATATTTATTGTTAAACAATATATAGTTTATTGTTTAGTCTTTATTTATCAACCAGACTTTCTAATAGTGCTTTTGATTAAAAAAGCCTTATCAGGCAGATAGTTTTAAATAGGTGTTGGCCATTTACAGGACATGTATCTGGTAGTTTGGTAAAGAACAAATTACTAAATGGAGATTTTTTACTTCAAAACTAATCAAACTTTCACCTGACATGTTTAACAATAAACATTTATATAAACTATATCCCAAAAACAACAGGTACCGACTAATGGCAATGTAAACCATGCTACTTTGGCTAAGAAAAAATAAAAGATATACTAGACAACACTTGTATATACATGTACTATAGTTGAACTTCCCTCATCCATGCCTGTTACTTTACAAACCAATCGTAACCACTCGAATAGAGACTGTTTAACGATTTAATGAGTAAAAACCAAGTGTTCCGAACATTAAATAACTGGTATCACGAACATTATTTAGTTGTTCAGTTAGCTAAGTAGATTTGTGGTGGCAGTTGCAGAGCAGTAAATAGGCAACTTTTCGCGTTAAGATATTTATCTTAACTGGAAACTTATCGCGTTAGTTAACTAAATTTTTTTTCGCGATAGTTAACTAAATAAGACTAAAGTGGTGGCAGTAATGGGCACTTACAATCATGTATTCTAGTAAAGATATTTATCTCAACGAGAAACTTATCGTGTTAATTTACTAGATAACTAGATATTTTTCGCAAAATCTATGTGGTTAACTAGGAACTTATCGCGTTAGGTAAGTGGATAACTGGTGGTAGAACTATGCCACCATACGATACACACCTTAATTATTTAATAAAATTAGTTTTTATCTTTTTATAAAGCTAGTGCTGGCTTGCAAGTTTTGAAACCATGAGTAAACATCTTTAAAAATACAAAGTGGTCGTTACTATTATTTTATCACACATATCCAAACGTTTTGTCATTGATGATTTTAAGTCTTTCAACCATTTACTAGAATATTGCCCTTTTCCAAAACCACGAGAGATATTAGGTACTGTGGTATTTTAATGTCATGTACGTACATTTCAGAAAAAAGGTTTAAGTGGAAATTAATGAAAATGTCAAGAGTGAAATAAAGTAATTTCAACGGTCAGTCGTGATTGTTCGACCTTAACGTCTAACTTATTAACTACTAAAATAGCTTTTATAGTTATATACCCAATATTGGATAGAAGAAAAACATAATACAGTCAAACCTATCTTAAGCAGCCAGTCATGGGAAGGAGCAAAATTGACCTTTTTAGACAGGCTAATTTGCTTTGAAATCATAGAAATAGGAAATAGCAAATGTGGTTGCTTAAGACAAGTGGCTGCTTTATAGAGGTGACCCGTTACACATGTTTGACTGTTCTAGTTTGCTATTTTGAACATAAACGACACATTTTCTTAAATTATTCCTTAATTTTAAAAATATTATATATATGGCATTAAGTCCTACATTACGGCACCGGAAGGATAGTCAGTAACGATCATAGCACCTATTCGTGACCTGCGCATGGGAAAATGCATGTTGCTTTTAATTCGACGTTTAAATAAAACATTCACTTCATTTCCTCTCTATTTTTCACTAAAGTATTAAAGACAAAGCACTGTGATATTCCTAAAACGATCTAAATATATACATAACATATTGAGAATCGATACAATCGATGTCTCGTGTGATATAAGCATTTAAGGCATTTTTTTAACATGATTTGTCTTATATGAGCCTATTTCATCGTCGTAACATATTGTTATAGTTTTACATTGTATTGGCATTCGAGCAGACACGTGTTTGTACCGAAAACAACAAAAACATGGCTTTTAGTAAATCCACCATCCTCCAGCGTTACGCAACCTTTAAACAGCCCCACCAACTCCTCCATCGTTACGCTGATTTTTCACCATAAAGCTGTCATTAAATTAATTTTACACCAGTAAAAAAACAAATATGGTAAAAATATAATGTTGAGGCGGGTGTTGCTTATAAAAAATTATGATATATCAAATTATGTTCGGTAACAAGACAGTTTTCGCACTTTTAAAACATTCGTGCCAATGTTTACACAAACAATTCCTTGTATTTCCCGAATGATCAATAAAACGGCTATAGTCTGCACAGATTCGGTGGCTGTCGAGTGATCAGAAATGATACGACATCATCTTGCTCGACCCAGATTTTTAAAACAATTATCAACAATAGTTAAAAAAGAAAGTTTTCTTACCGCTGATCGCGAATCCCACTGCCATTCAACGTTACCGCACCG
Source organism: Panopea generosa (assembly GCA_029582155.1). Classification (NCBI taxonomy): domain Eukaryota; kingdom Metazoa; phylum Mollusca; class Bivalvia; order Adapedonta; family Hiatellidae; genus Panopea; species Panopea generosa. The sequence goes on from CM055897.1 coordinate 53,198,770, forward strand.
TCATCCAACGTTACCTCCACCGCCTCCTCCGGAAACGTTTGGACACGGTGATAATACCATCCCTGGACAGGGATAATGGCACGAGGGCTTTATTCACTGTACATAATAACACATCCCTGGACAGGGATAATGGCACGAGGTCTTTATGCACTGTACATAATAACACCCCTGGGCAGGGATAATGGCACGAGTGTAACACCCCTGGACAGGAATAATGGCCCGAGAGCTTTGTTTACTCTACATACTAACAGCACTGGACAGAGATGATTGTACAAGGGCTTTATTCACTGTGCATAATTTCATCCCTGTCAGGGAAAATGGCACGAGAGTTTTATTCACTGTACATAATAACACCCCTGTACTGGGATAGTGGCACGATGGCTTTACTTTCTGTACATAATACCACCCCTGGACAGGGATAACGGCACGAGGGCTTTATTTATTGAACATAATAACACCCCTGGACAGGGATAATGGCAAAAGTGCTTTATTCACTGTACGTAATAACATCCCTGGACAGGGATAATGACCTGCGGGCTCTTTTTACTGTATATAACTCCACCCTTGGATAGGGATAATGACACTAGGGCTTTATTCACTGTACATAATAACACCCCTTTACAGGGATAATGGCACGAGGGCTTTATTCACTGTACATAATAACACCACTGGACAGAGATAATTGCATAAGGGCTTTATATAAGGTACATAATAAAACCCCTTTACAGGGATAATGGCACGAGGGCTTTATTCACTGTACATAACAACACCACTAGACAGGGATAATGGCACGAGGGCTTTATTTACTTTACATAATAACACCCCTGGAGAGGGATACTGGCACGAGAGCTATATATACTGTTCATTTTATCAGCCCTGAACAGGGATAATGGCCAGAGGACTTTTTTATTGAACATTATAACACCCCTTGACATGGGTAATGGCACGAGAGCTTTATTTTCTATACATAATAATAATAATAATAATAATAATAATACTTTATTTAATGAGGGTAACACAGTTAGTTACACTAATCTTCCCTGTGGCCCTCAACAATCATACAATGAACATGAAATTCAACAATGTTATTAAACATTAAAATATAAAACAAGCATTCACATAATGTTTATAAATGCAATGACAAAAACTTTTCTATTGAATACTTACACTTATTCGTCAATCAAACAGTTTATTTCCAACTAACAATTAAGTTTCAGAAGATAATTTTTTAGATTATTTTTGAAGCTGTATAGGCTTGGTGATGATCGAATTTCGGTAGGCAGATTGTTCCATAAAAGTGACCCAGAATAATGAAATGAACGTTTGTAAAGCTCTGTCTTTGATTTTTTAACATATAAATTTCCATTTACAGCATTCCTTATACTGTATGGGTTATATAACTCCCACGTATACAAGTCTATTTGACAAATATTCAGGTGCCTGGGAATTTAAGCATTTATAGACAAGTAATAGTTTATGATACTGAATCCTTATATTTACTGGCATCCAGTTAAGTACTTTAAATAAAGGCTCCGAGGCTGAAAGAGGATCTGCATTGAGGATTATTCTTGCTGCTCTTTTCTGTAATTTTAATATTCGATCAAGCCCATCTTTAGTGCAGTTACCCCAAACAGTGCAACAGTAATCAATTAATGGTAGTATACATCCGCTGTAAAATAATTTTCTTGCTTCAAGATGTAGATAGTTTCTTATTTTTGACAAAAGGTATATGCGTGATGAGATGACAGTGCATATATGGTTTATTTGACTTGACCAATTTAACTGAGGTTCAATTTTTACACCTAAAAGTTTCTCACATTGAGAATTTTGCAAAATCCCGGCATTTATGGTAATAGTAAGGCAGTCCTTTTGAGCTGATAGCTTTTGTCTTGTTCCTATTGTCATACACTTAGTTTTTTCTGTATTAATATACATCATATTTCTTGAACACCATTTATTTATAGAAGTTAAGTCGGCTTGTAATCTCTGCTGAAGTTCTCCAACAGTTTTTCCTGAAGTGTGGAATGTGGAGTCATCTGCATACATATCAGTTTCACTGTTTTTTACATGTAATGGGAGGTCATTAATATATAAAATGAAAAGTAATGGACCCAGTATTGAACCTTGGGGAACTCCATGAGAAATAGGGGCAGATTTAGACTTGGCATTTCCTACTTTTACCTGCTGTGTTCTGTTATTAAGATATGATTCAAACAACTTCAGGGAAGTTCGAGTACAACCATATATATTAAGCTTTTGGCATAAGAGTTTGTGATCAACAACATCAAAAGCTTTTTTTAAATCCAAGAATACTACTCTATTTATGTTTCCATCATTCATTTCTTGTAACCATTTGTCAGTTATATTTATTAGTGCTGTTTGACAGGAGTGATTCGGCCTAAATCCAGATTGAGATGGATGTAATAGGTTAAAATCTGACAAATACTTATAAAGTTGTTGGGAGATATGTTTTTCAATTAACTTAGATAATGTTGGTAGTACTGATATAGGTCTGTAATTAGTTGCCTCAGATTTATCTCCCTTTTTGTGTATAGGAGTTACTTTTGCATTTTTAAAAAGTTGAGGAAACTTCCCACTATCTATGACTCTATTGAATATATAAGTTAATGACGAAACTATTGCAGGTGCACTTATTCGCAATATTCTAGGACCTATGTTATCTAGTCCAGAAGATTTGTTTAAATCAAGATTCATTAGTTCCTTAAAAAGTGTATTCATATTGACTGGTTTTATCTTAAAATACTGAACCTGTGGACGCTTACTTTGAACATATGTCTTTAATTCTTGAAAACTTGGAGATTGTTCACTGGACTGACTTCTAAGATTTTTTACACAAGAAGTGAAGAAATTATTAAATTCATTTGCAACATCATGAGGATTTGTGATTTTTTTACCATCATTAGAGTTAAGCACTGTTGAACTGAATGTTGTGTTTGAAGGACTTAAGGAATGAATACATTTCCATAATGACTTTGGGTCTTTAGAATCTTTTATTGCCTCAGAATAGAACTCACGCTTTGCATTTTCAGTTAATACTTTTGTTTTATTTCTCCATAATTTATAATCTTCCCACATACCTAACCTATGACATTTGTCTCTTGTGTGCCTAGCCTGTGATATCTCACTGTTATACCATTCAGGTTGATGGTCTTTTTTAATACGTTTAGTTATTACAGGGGCATGTTTATCTAACACGGTATAAAATATATTGTACCACTGTTGTAGACAGACATCAGGGTCATTTCCAAACTCAACCTTGTAAAAAGGAGCATCTTTGAGATCTTGTAAAAATGCTGCTTCATTTAAATTTTTACAGTTTCTGTAAGTAATAGAGCTATGTTTGTGTTTTATATTAACAGAAATCTTGCTATGTCTTGTGATGCAGACTGGATAATGATCACTAACTGAATATTGGACAACATGCGATTCATATACATTTTCAAGATTTGTAACATAAATGTGATCAATAAGTGTCTTTGAATCTTTAGATTTTCTTGTTGGTTCAGTTAGAAGTTGTTTGAGACTATATGTATCCATTATGTTTATCCATTTTTGTGGAGGTTTATTTGGAGATAAAAAATCCATGTTAAAGTCTCCAGTTAGTACCAAATCATTATTGTAATCTATGGCTAATTGAATTTCTTTTTCAAATTGGTCAATCCATATGCTAGAAGATTTTGGATTACGATACACAAAACAAAGTAAAAATGACTTTTTATAAGGAGGCTTGATTTCAAACCAAACTGTTTCAATATTAGAAATTTCAAATTGCTCTTTTCTTTCAAAAGGTAAAATTTCATTTATATATACAGCCCAACCACCTCCCCTATTAGTTGTCCTGTCTTTTCTTATCATTGTGTAACCAGGCACTTGAATAATAACACCCTTGGACAGGTATAATTGAACGAGAGCTTTATGTACTGCACATATCAACACCGGACAGGGATATTTGAACGAGAGCTTTATTTATTGTACATAATAACACCCCTGGACATAGATAATGGCCCGAGAGCTTTATTTACTGTACATAATGACACCCCTTGACAGGTATAACGGCCCGAGAGCTTTATTTACTGTAAAAAATGACACCCCTGGACAGGGATAATGGCCCTAGAACTTTACTTACTAAACAACTTAATTATACTTAACGTTATGCTTACATTCCATGACCTTTCTGTGTATCTAAATTGAAAAAGATACATGTATAATATAAATAAAATTTTATTGACGTTTCTGGAACATAAGACTATTGGCATCTGAAGATAGAACTTACCATGATTTTTTGCTTTGTTTTCTGAATATCTGTTGAGACCGTTTTATATCTTCATGTGAGACTGGTTCATATTCTTCTTGTGTGACGGGTTCATATTCTTCTTGTGAGACTGGTTCCTGTTCTTCGTGTGTGACTGGTTCATAATATTCTTGTTTGACAGGTTCATATTTTTCCGGTGTAACTGGTTCATATTCTTCTTGTGTTACTGGTTCATATTGTTCTTGTGTGACTATTTCCTATTATTCTTGTGTTACTGGTTCATAATTTTTTAATGTGACTGGTTCCTATTCTTCTTGTGGGTCTGGTTCTTATTGTCCTTGTGTGACTACTTAATATTCTTCTTGTCTGATTTGTTTCTATTGTTCTTGTGTGACAGGTTCCTAATTCTCTTGAAAGACTGGTTCCTATTCTTCTTTAGTGACTGGCTCCTATTCGTCCTGTCTGACTTGTCCCTATAATTCTTTTGTGACTTGTTCATATTCTTCTTGTTTGTCTGGTTCATATTGTTCTTGTGTAATTGGCCACTATCCTTCCTGTGTGACTGATTCCTATTAATCGTTTGTGACTTGTTCATATTCTTCTTGTGTGTCTGGTTCATATTTTTCTTATGTGACTGGCCACTATTCTTCCTGTGTGACTGGTTCTTTTTTTCTTGTGTGACTGGTTAATATTCTTCTTGTGTGATTGGTTCATATTATTCTTGTGTGACTGTCGCCTATTCAAACTGTGCGACTGTTTCATAAAATAAATGTGTGACTGGTTCCAATTCTTCTTATGTGACTGGATCGTATTCTTTTAATGTGACTGGTTCCTTTTCTTCTTTTTTGATTGGTTGATATTCTTCCATTGTGACTGGTTCCTATTCTTCTTGTTTGACTGGTTTATGTTCTTCTTTTGTGACTGATTCCTATTCTTCTTTTGTGACTGGTTCATATTGGTCTTGTGTGACTGGTTCTAATTCTTTTTGTGTGACTGGTTCCTATTATTCTTGTGTAACTTGTTCATATTCTTTTGTGTTACTGGTTCTTATTCTTCTCGTTTTAGTGGTTAATAATGGTCTAGTGTGACTGGTTCCTATTCTTCCTGTGTGACTGGTTCCTATTCCTCTTGTGTGACTGGTTCCTATTATTCTTGTGTGACTGGTTCATATTCTTTTTGTGTGACTGGTTCATATCATCAATGTGTGACTCATTGCTTTATTTCTTGTGCGACTGACTCATATTCTTCCAGTGTGACTTGTTCCTATTCTTCCTGTGTGACTCGTTCTCATTCTTCCTGTGTCTCTGGTTTATATTCTTCATGTGTGACTGGTTCATATATTTCTTGTGTGACTGGTTCCTATTCTTCTTGTGTGACTTATTCATAATCTTCCTGTGTGACTGGTTCATATTAGTCTTTTTTGACTATGCCTTTTTATATTGTGCAACTGTTTCATATTCTAAATGTGTGACTGGTTCCTATTCTTCTTGTGTGACTGATTCCTTTATATCTTGTGAAACTTTTATTCTTTCAATGTTACTGGTGCCTATTCTTCCTTATGTGACTGGTTCTTATTCTTCTTGTGTGACTGGTTCATATTCTTCATGTGTGACTGATTCATATTCTTCTTGTGTAACTGGTTCCTATTCTTCTTGTGTGATTAGTTCATAATCTTCCTGTGTGACTGATTCCTATTGTTCTTATTTGACTGGCCACTATTCTTCCAGCGTGACTGGTTCCTATTTTTCTTGTGTGACTTGTTCATATTGTTCTTGTTTGACTGGTTCCTATACGGCGTGTGTGACTGATTCCTATTCTTCTTGTGTGACAGGTTCCTATTCTTCTTGTTTTACTGTTTCTTTTTCTTCTTGTGTAACTGGTTGATATTCTTCTTGTTTGACTGGTTCCTGTTGATCTGTAGTGACTGTTTTATATTCTTCGTTTGAGATTGGTTCAAACCATTATTGTGTGACGGGATCCTATTATTCTTGTGTGACTGTTTTTCATTCTTCTTGTGCGACTGGTTCATATTCTTCCTGTGTGACTGACGCCTATTCTTCATGCGTGACTGGTTCATATTCCTCTTGTTTGGCTGGTTCCTATTCTGTTTCTTATTCTTTTTGTGTAACTGTTTCATATTCTTCTTGTGTGACTAGTTCCTATTCTTCGTGTGTGACTGGTTTTCATTCTTCCTGTGCGACAGTTTCCTTTTCTTCATGTGTGACTGTTTCCTCTCATTCTTGTGTGATTTGTTCGTACCCTTCTTATGTGACTGGTTCCTATTCTTCTTTTGTGACTGGTTCATATTCTTCCAGTGTGACTGGTTCCTATTCTTTTTGTGTGACTGATTTATATTGTTCTTGTGTGGTTGGTTCCTATTCTTCTTGTGTAACTGGTTCCTATTCTTCTTGTGTGACTGGTTCATATTCTTCTTGTGACTGGTTCATATTATTCTTGTGTGACTGGTTCCTATTCATCTTTTGCAACCGTTTCATATTATAAATGTGTGACTGGTACCAACCCTTCCTGTATGACTGGTTCGTATTCTTTTAATGTGACCGGTTCCTATTTTTCTTGTGTGACTGGTTCATATTCATCCGTTGTGACTGGTTCTTATTCTTCTTGTTTGACTGGTTTAACTTCTTCTTTTGTGACTGGTTCCTATTCTTCTTGTGTTACTGGTTCCTATTCTTCTTGTGTGACTCGTTCATATTGATCTTGTGTGACTGGTTCCTATTCTTCTTGTGTGACTGGTTCATATTCTTCTTGTGTGACTGGTTCATATTATTCTTGTGTGACTGGTTCCTATTCATCTTTTGCGACCATTTCATATTATAAATGTGTGACTGGTACCAACCCTTCCTGTGTGACTGGTTCATATTCTTTTAATTCGACTGGTTCCTATTTTTCTTGTGTGACTGGTTCATATTAATCTTTTGTGACTGGTTCCTATTCTTCTTGTTTGACTGGTTTAAATTCTTCTTTTGTGACTGGTTCCTATTCTTCTTGTATTACTGGTTCCTATTCTTCTGGTGTGACTCGTTCATATTAATCTTTTGTGACTGGTTCCTACTCTTCTTGTGTGACTGGTTCCTATTTATCTTGTGCGACTGTTTCATATTATTAATGTATGACTGGTTCCAATTCTTCTTGTGTGACTGATTGCTTTATTTCTTGTGACACTGACTCTTATTCTTCCAATGTGACTGGTTCCTATTCTTCCTGTATGACTGGTTCTCATTATTCTTGTTTCTCTGGTCCATATTCTTCATGTGTGACTAGTTCATATAAGTCTTTTGTGACTTGTTCCTATTTATCTTGTGCGACTGTTTCATATTCTAGATGTGTAAATAGTTCCTATTCTTCTTGTGTGACTGATTTCTTTATATCTTGTGTGACTGGCTCCTACTCTTTCAATGTGACTGGTTACTATTCTTCCTGTGTGACTGGTTCTTTTTCTACCTATGTGACTGGTTCATATTCTTCATGTGTGACTGATTCATATTCTTCTGGTGTGACTGATTCCTATTCTATTCTTCTTGTGTGAATGGTTCATATTCTTCTTGTGTGACTGGCCACTATTCTTACTGTGTGTCTGGTTCATATTTTTGCTATGTAACTTATTCCTATTCTTCCTGTGTGATTGTTTCATATTTTCTTCTCGTTTGTCTGGTTCATAATCTTCTTGTGTGACTGGTTCATATTCTTCATGTGTGACTGGTTTCTATTCTTTTTTTTTGACTGGTTCATAATCTTCATGTATGACTGGTTGCTATTCTTCTTGTGTGACTGGTTCATATTCTTCTTGTGTGACTAGTTGCTATTCTTCTTGTGTGACTGGTTCATATTATTCTTGTGTGACTGGTTCCTATTCTTCTTGTTTGACTGGCTCCTTTTATTCCTATGTGAATGGTTCTTATTCTTCCTGTTTGAATGGTTCCTATTTCTCCTTTGTAACGTGTTCATATTCTTTTTGTGCTACTTGTTTCTATTCTTCTTGTGTTACTTTTTCCTATTATTCTTGTATGACTGGTTCATATTCTTCTAATTTGACTGGTTCCTATTCTTTTTGTGTGACTGGCTCATATCCTTCTTGTGTGACTGACTCCTTTTCTTCTGTGTGACTGGTTCATATTCTTCTTGTTTTTCTGGTTGCTTTTCTTCTTGTGTGACTGGTTCATATTCTCCTTGTGTGGCTGGCTCCTATTTTTCTTGTGTAACTGTTTCATATTCTTATCGTTTGACTGGTTCATAATCTTCTTGTGTGACTGGCTCCTTTTCTTTTTGTGTGACTGGGTCTTACTCTTGTTGTATGACTGATTATTATTCTTCCTGTGTGACTGATTCCTATTCGTCATGTGTGGCTGGTTCTTATTCTTCTTGTGTGACTGGTTTCTATTCTCCTTGTGTGACTGGCTCCTTTCTTCTTGTGTGACGGGTTCTTATTCTTACTGTGTGACTAGTTCATATTCTTCCTGTGTGACTGATTCCTATTCTTTTTGTGTGGCTGGTTCTTATTCTTCTTGTGTGACAAGTTTCTATTCTCCTTGTGTCACTGGCTCTTATTTTTCTTGTTAACTGGTTCTTATTCTTCCTCTGTGACTAGTTCCTATTCTTCCTGTGTGACTGGTTCATATTTCTCCTGTGTGACTGGTTGATATTCTTATTTTGTGACTGGTTCATATTCTTCTTGTGTGACTGGTTCATATTACTCCTGTGTGACTGGTTGATATACGTCTTGTGTTACTGGTTCATATTCTTCTTGTGTGACTGGTTCATATTCTTTTCATGTGACTGGTTCCTATTATTCTTGTGTGACTGGTTCCTCTTTATATTTATTGTTGTGTGACTTGTTCATAATTTTCTTTTGTGATTGGTTCAAATTCTTTTTAAATCAAGAAAGGAAATTACCTCATAATTATACATGTCTATTTTGTTTTTGCAATCATATCCCTGTCACAATATGCCTTTCATTGCGTAAGGTCATGGGTTGTAGCCTTGCTTGGTCCATAAATAGTTTCTTTAGAAAGTTTGCTAGTTCCTTACGAAATAAAACTTGTTCTACTCAAGTTCATTTTCTAGGTCTCCATCCATCAAAAAAAATTCAAAATCAAATTCTGTTTAAGGGAAATGATAAATATAGAACAAGAGACATGAAATTGAACAACACAAAACCATTGTCATTTAAATACTAGATAAACGTGTATTTTATGATTGATAAGTTTGATGAGGCCCAAGACAAGATCCATATAGCCCAGATATTCTAAATAACACAGTTATCCGTACAACCAGCAGACAACTGTCTCACCATGTTTGCACACTACCAGTTATAGCTGATAAACTCGGTCAGCCCCACATATAATCATAGAATATAATCATGGTTGCATTGGTTGACGGAAACGTGCCATAAACTGATCGCAAATAAATCAAATTAAAAAAACATAATGTCACAATAACGCTGTTGTAATATAATAAAATGATCGTAAGGAGAAACATAACGTTAAATATGTAATGAAAATGGGATACCACATCAGTAGTATAGGCGTCTCTTTAGCACCACGGACTGCGCATGCGCGGCGGTCATTTTGTTTCTATTATATGCGCATGGGCGGCGGCCATTTTGTTTCTATATATGCGCATGAACGGTGGCCATTTTGGATGTTCGTCATTGTGTGCGGTGGCCATTTTGAACGCGTGTCGGAAGGCAGCCATCTTGGATGAATACTGGTGGTAATTCGTTTGCGCATGTGCGGCTGCCATTTTAGATAACGTTGTATGTGCGGCTATAGTTTTAATATAGAAGACGAGACGACTGACGTCATATCTAAGTTTAAAAAAGGTAGTCATGCTTTAAGTAAGAACGTCACAAAAGTATACAGAGCTGACTTGTATACTCGATCTAAGGCGTGGTCGCGGACATTGGGGGGGGGGGGGGATGGGGGGATGGGGGGGGGGGGCGTCAGGCCCTCAGCCATAAACGGAGACGTTTTAGTGACAACCGTTTCTTAAATATCTAGACATGTAATACATCTATCTATATAGCAACAACTGTATACTGTATTTATTTAAAAATAAATAATAAATAAGTAAAAACCAAATAGACTAAACTTTACAAACCTCCTGAAGTTCAATTTACTATGTTCCCTCTTTCTATGAAAAAGTATTTATCAATTTAATATCCATTTCAATAACTCATTTTACCTTGTTGACTATCCAACGTTCAGCTCACAAATGAACATACACTCAATACGCATGTATCGTCTCAATCAATCATACACATTAACATAACCAAACATAACTACTGTAATAAATTAAGAATAAATAATAAGTAATTAAAAATCAAATGGACTTTACAAACCTCCTTTAGTTTAATTTACTACGTTCCCTCTTTCTATGGCAAAGTATTTATCAATTGTTATATCCATTTCAATAACTCATTTTACCTTGTTGACTATCCAACGTTCAGCTCACAAATGAACATACACTCACTACGTATGCATTGTATCAACCAGTTATAAGACACCTCGTTAACATAACCAATAAATTACTAACGTATGGATCAGTTCAACCAATCATAAGACACCTCATGAACATAACCAGGCAGTACCAACGTGGTGTCAAGTAAGTACGTAGACAATGATGTATTCAAGTGCCAAACTTAATCACCGGACGTCATAACAATAGATCAATGGATCCTTTGTGTAAACGTTCTATTGAAAAGCACCCAATATTCAGTGCAAAAGCCAACATGTCTGAGTACATAATAGCTAGTGAAACTATTTCGAACAATAGATTAATGGGTCCTTTGCTGTACATAGTCATGATTGGTATGGTCTGGACAGGTATGTGCTATAACCGTTGGACTATATAACTCGAGCATAGTTAGGTATTGGTATAACTGTCCACGGTGTGAGTATTGGAGTTCTATAGCAAGAGGTAAATTATTTTAAAATAAAATGTTGTTGTTTTTTTTTGTTGTGTTTAGTATCGTAGATGTTGCCTTAGCTGTATAACACGAATTTTATGGGGAAAATCGGACGTATTGAATTTTTATAGCAGGAGGTAAACAATTAATTTTAGAGGACCACAGGAAAGATTGGAGTTCCAGCTGTGTTTCTTCTTTAAATAAGGACTTAATAATTAGTATTATTACTATTATCATTATTATTATTATTATTATTAAAGATGAAATATGTTCTTTTTAGTATAGTAAATGTTGCCTTTACTGCGTAACATGAATTTTACGGAAAATAATTGGGTTCGATCCTAAAACCAGAAGTTGAAAATAATTGTTTCGAAGTAGGGCAAATTATATATTTTTGAAAAGGTATGACCGAGTACATTACGGAAAATATGGTTACCACCGGAAATGACGTCATAAAATCAACTTTTTAATGCGTTATCGTAGCGTATCGAACGAGGTATCATTGGAAAGGTATTGAAAAGCAGATTTCAAATATATTAAATTGATGGTTTCAGCTAAAATATTTTTCGATTTATGTCAGAAATAAAAAAAATGAAAACTTTAATAGCGAATCGGGTATGGTATCATATGAAAGAAAATGAAGCGCAGTTTCTAAATATGTAATTTTTTTGAGTCTAAGACGACCCCGAGCTGAGATATATACGTTTGAATAAACGGAAGTGACGTCAAAAACGATAAAATGTTAATGCGTGTACGTAATTTATCGAGTAATGTATCGTTGGAAAGATATTGAAAAGACGAATCCAGCTGTGTAACTTTAATGAGTGTAGGACAACCCCGAGCTGAGATATAGACGTTTGAATAAACCTGAAGTGACGTCATAACCGATCGAATTTTTAATGCATGTCCGTAACGTATCGAGTAATGTATCGTTGGAAAGGTATTGAAAAGACGAATTCGGTGGTGTAACTTTTATGAGTCTAGGACGAACCTGAGCTGAGATATGGTCATAAATGACGTCATAAAATTAAACTTCATCGTAGAATATTCGTTTTGGTAACGTTTGAAAGCTCTCGACACACTCATAAGGAAAATGTTATTGATACGTATTGATCTTTCTCTAACCGTTTTCGGGATATCACGATTTAAAAGTTGTGTGACATCACACAATTTAACGCTTTATTTCACCGAAATTTTAAACGATCATAACTGGGTCAATTTATGAAATAATATAGCCTTGTCGGGTATCGTACGAAATAACTTTTTAGGCTTTATCAGTTGATAAAGTTGGACCGGAAGAGGAATCACTCATGCGTAAAAAGGTCATTTCTTCATTAATTTTATGACGATTTCAACAAACTTAGAGTCTTGTTTCATAATTTTTTTCTCACGATTCAGAATCCAATCCAAAATAAAATTAACTGGTAGGTGTAACACGTCAATACATGCATTGAAACAGATGTTTATTCAATTGTCTCTCGTAATGTTATTAAATAAAAGACATTGTGCGGGTCTAAACAATATGCTATATTCTATAAATAATTAGCCAAACAGCACGAACGTATCGTGATGATCTATATATTGTCACAATTCAGTGTTAACTAATCTGTATGTAGTAAGAAAATATAAATAGCTATAAAATCTATGATTATATCATTCTGTTTACATAACTCAAACCAAAAACATGGAAAATATTTCTATTTCATTTAAGATGATGGTGAATACTTTTACCGACGCGGACAAACTGATGAATTTTGCTGTGACGTTGGGAATACAGGATTCCTTGGGGGGTGCGGTTTCGTTTGTTTCAACTGAAAAACCCAGACTATGGCAATGACTTTATGAATGAAGAATTAGATAGTATTCTACAAACTATGGGAGGACCAATTGACGACCTAAATGCACAACAGGAGATAGAAGAATGCATAAAAGCGTTACTCTTTGACGAAGAAATGGACGAAATAACGGAAATATGTGTTGCTGACAGTGAGTGGAATCTCTTGATGCAGTCTGGGGGTGCAAAAGAGCCACAGCAGGGTCCATCAAACGAGCGCGACCCTCAAACATCCCAAGGTCTTCAATATGCAATGAGAAAAAAAAGCGGAGAGAACTTATGCTAAAAATGCAGCTGTAGATCGGACCTATCAAGTCAAGATTGATGAACAGCACATTGGTCAACGTTTACAGGATCTTCAACAGGGATTACACAAGCTGTTTGACGACGTATTAGCACAAGCTCGAGGTGATTTGGCGGGGAACGATTAAGGTCGTGTTGTTTTACATCACCAAGGGTTACACGACCCCATTGTCGTTCCCCTTCAACCCTTAAACATATGTACGTCAGAAGAATGGCAATACATTACAAAACAAAGAGGAAAGAAAAGTAACTTGGAGTTAGTTTTGGAAAATGGAAAAGTACCTGAAAGTTATTACAAGAAACTTGGCACAAAAGAAAGAATGGAACAAAAGAACCTGGCTGTAGCTCTAAGTCAATTGGCAGGTGTGCCCCTAGATCGTCCGGCCAGTCTCAATGATTTGCAGGCATTTGAAGACGTTCTCAGAGTACGCGTGATGGTTGTCAGCGCTAGACTGGGAAACAAGTTCATTACCAGTCAGAGTACAGACGAACGGCCATGCATCTATATTTACTTGGTGGACGATGACCACTTTCATGCCATACCATCTATAACGGGCTTCTTCAGCGCCATATATTTTTGTGTCAAATGTTTGAAACACTACGACCACAGAGAAAGACACGAATGTGATATAACGTGTATCATCTGCAAAAGAAATGAGTGTCCCAAAACGGAAAACCCGATGACCTTCGATGTTTGCCATATGGATTGTAGGTCGGACAAATGCTACAAAAAAACATAAAGAAATACCAGTACACAAGAAAGGCAAATTTTAGGGAAAACCCAGTGGAGCCTCCCAGTGTAAAGAATGGTAGAAATGTCCGACCTGCTACAAAGTGATTAGACTAGATAAAAAAATAAAGCAGAACACGAATGTGGAGAATATTTTTGTAATTCATGTGAATGCTCCGTCATGGAGGATCACCTATGCTATTTAAGAACTATACCCAAATTCATCTTGTTTGATTTTGAGTGCAGCCAAGATGAGAAGCTCCAATGTGAGCAGGGTTACAAATCATTAAAAAAGGAAAACTGTATGGAATGTCGACTGGAGAAATTATGCAAATTATGTACAAAATGCACAAACTATAAAACGTTGTGGTGCGGAAAGGAAACTCATCGACCCAATTTCGTCGTGGCTCATACCGTATGCCCCAGATGTATTGACGAACCCCTGACCCCTAATTCTGTATGTAAAAAATGTGGGACCCGATGCGAAGAGTGTGACAATATTGATTTGCACGATAACGAAGATACAGGTCCATGTCCCGGAACGTGCGGATTCAGTGAAGTTAAGTTTGAGGGAAACGATACAGCGAAAACATTTGGACAATGGTTATTTTCCGATCAACATCAATATTTTAAAGTGATAGCGCACAACATGAAAGGATATGACGGCTATTTTCTTCTAGAATACCTTATCGATCAAGCCATGCGACCCGACAAAATTATCTACAGTGGCTCCAAAATAATGTACATGACAGTGGAAAAAGATTTACATATTAAAGTGATAGACAGTCTTAACTTTTTACCCATGAAATTGTCTGCACTACCAAAAGCATTTGGATTACGTGAACTTAAAAAAAGGCTGGTTCCCTCATTTTTTTAACACCAAAGAAAATCAACACTATATCGGACCTTACCCCAATACCAAATATTTTGGACTTGATTTTATGGGAGCGAAAGAAAGAGGAGAGTTGTAAGTATGGTTGAATGAGAGAAAGGATGAGGTGTTTGATTTTAGAAAGGAAATGTTAGACTTTTGTAGGAGTAGATATTTTGAGACAAGCGTGTTTGGAGTTTAGAGAGTTGTTAATAGATGCTACGGGTGAAAGGAAAAAGGTTTTCAATGCGAAAGGTAAGGAAGAAGAAAAGTGGTTTGGGGCCGTAGATCCATTCCATTCCGTGACGATAGCTTCCGTTTGTATGAACGTCTTTAGAACAAAATTTTTAGAAGAAGATTGGAGAGTTAAACTTGACAGTGGTAACAGCTGGGTTCCCGCAAAATTAATTGATGGAAAGCTATTCGTTTTACAAGAAAATGAATGGATCCGAGAAGGCGAATTAGAAAATGTAATCATTACAGAAAGGGAATTTGTACGTACCCCTATCGCAAAATTTCCTTCCAGTGGTTACAATGATCAATACAGTAAAGTGTCAATGCAATGGTTAGTATAGATGGCACACCTCAAAACTATCAAAATTCAACATGCATTGAACATTGGCGAAAAATCTTTACCCGGTACACGATATAAATTAGACGGTTATTGCGAAGAAACAAACACGGCATACGAGTACCATGGTTGCGTGTTTCATGGTTGCCCTGAACGTTTCTCAGATAATCGTGAAGAAACGTACCATCCACTCACGAACCAATCTTTAAACCCCCAACTTTTCTATAAAATGAAATGGGAGGAGCCTAATTTCAAATGGTGGCACTTTCTTGCAACAATGTTGAACTTGGAGATGTTTTTCTGTAAAACATAGAAACAAAGTTGTCATTATTTTCAAAAAGAAGTGCAGTTGTAGGGACATACTTTGGCTTTATAAAAATGCCCTTTATTCACAAAAGCTCCCTGAAACTAAGTAGTAGTAGTCCTTACAAAATTGAGATATCAAGGAAAATTTGCTAAATATTTGAATTTTGAACCCGTTTGACCCTTGTCACGTGGTGTAAACAGCAACACTTGCTTGGAGATGTGTATAACCCACTTTGAGGAGCCATGCAGTGTTTGATATCTCAGAGTAGAGTAATGTGTTTGACTTTCAGTTTGTGAATTACATGTTTATGAAGATTAATCTTCATAATATATCTGCCTTTTTCATATTATAAACAAATGATTATACATTGTAGTTTATGGCTTATCTTAGATACATGCATACATGCTTTTTTATTTGGATGCAAATAAGTAACCATTCACGCTAACCTTGTTTGATCATTATTGTGAATCCCATAATTCACAATAGCTTCCTTTTGGAAATGATTTTTTTTAAGCAAATAAATGTCATTTTAATGTTTTTACAGTTCTTATATCACAGCCTTCAATGAAAACCACTTAGTGCTATATAGGCGGCATTGGATGTTTGTGTATGAACCATTAACTAGGTTCAAAACACAACTTGGCATAATTCAGACGTTGGTTGATTCAATATTCTTTGCTTTTTTTCTTACATTATTAAGTAGGAACCAAACTCCTACATTTTAAAACAAATTCCAGTATTTTCTGTATCTAGCCTACGTTTTGGTAAATGACTGTTTCTTTGATTAGGAAATGAAAATTCACCTAGCCAAAACTGATGTTGAAATGTTATTAACAGACATGAAACAACATCCATAACTGTTCTAAAGGAATGTATTTATTTTCATCATCATCATCATCAGCATCATAATCACTTCCCCACTTTCCCCATCTGTGCCTCAATTTTTGTCCTGAATGCCATCTGACAATAAAAATTCCTTTAAGTTCTGTGTCTAACTATAGTTATTTTCATCAACATTAATTGACCAGTCTGGAGTAACTAAATGATCTTTAAATCTCACTCATTATAATCAAATAAATGAAATAATATACGAAATTGTTCCCTCGAAACCTTCAAAGTATTTCCACATTTTCTTCCATTTGTAAGTTTTGCCAGGGAAATTGTGAACCTAAATGGAATGGGTCATTCTATTATGTTAAAGGGGTTTCTGTATTTTCAACCTTTTTATGTTTTGTCTCACAAATAATTGTTTGCCCCTTACTTGTGTCCAAGCAATTTATTTACAATTCATTACAACATGTATGCCTGTTTGATATAAGTCCATAATAAATACGATAAACCATTTTTCATAAATAGTTTCATTCTCTCTCAGTAAATAATAAACTAATCCATGGAACTTGACCCAAATAATTTCACTTTATCTCTTTGATCATGATCAGAGATGTGTTATATGTAGCCCAGCATGAAACTGTAAATTGGATGTATCTAATTAGCAATTTTGTTTATTATGCATGCAGATAAGATGTCCATTGCAATATATTTGAGTGCTGTGTTTGCTGTTCTTAATCTAGGAAAACTTTTATTTTAATCTATATTACTGAGGAACCTGCATGTACATTAGACATTGTTGCTTAGATTAACTTCCATAATAACAATCAAATATATTTACAAGACATTCAGTGTGTATTAACTTGCAATAGGCAGTATCATCTATGGCTATGCTTGTAGTTACAGCTTATGTTGAACATGAGTATTATCAAATAACTGTAGTAAACTTGTCGGCTGCTAGTGATAAGCCCCGCCTATAATACTGTATGTAGGAGCTACCGGCGATGGGCCTTTAAACGAATTGTACGCGCTAACTTTAAAAAAGAAAGCCTATGTTGAGAGATTAGGCATGAAATACGTTTGCATTTGGGACCACGAATTTAAAAAAACAAAAGAATCAAAACTCTAAACTAAAACAATTTATACTTAAGTTAGATTTGATTGATAGATTAGACCCGAGAGAGAGTTTCTTCGGGGGCCGCACCAATACCAGCCAACAAAGTTAAAGAAAATGAAGAAATCTAACACGTTGATTTTACAAGTTTATATCCATGGGTAAACAAGTATTGTCAGTATCCCGTAGGTCACCCCACCATCATTACAAAAGAGTTTGGGGACATCAACGACTACTTTGGTCTTGCCAAAGTAAAGATTTTACATCCGAGAGGACTGTACCATCCGGTCCTTCCGTATAGGTCGAATGGCAAACTGAAGTTTCCGTTATGTAGAACACGCGGGCCACTCTCAGGGTCACTATGGTCCACTCTCAGGGCCACTCAGGGGCACGAGGGCCACTCTCAGGGCCACTCAGAACCACTCAGGGCCACTCTCAGGGTCACACTCAGGGCAACGAGGGCCACTTGTCATGAAGCAATGTCATTGTTAGGTAAGTAATAAGGGGAAGAACATAAAGAGTTTAACACAAACATGGGACGTGTAAGAAAAGACTGTCCTATATGTTTGACTAAAGGTTTACTACGTCTACCAAATCATATGAAACAAGTTCATAATCTCACATCAACAACAAAAAAATAACCATCATTTGATACGATGACACTAAACAATGCCCTAAGATGGAGGCCTAACGAAAATAAAGAAGAACAATGGTGGGAAACGCAAAGTCTACTACCTTTTGAGCCATGCTCAAGCATCATGGTCTCTGAGCCAACGGGAAGTGGAAAATCTAGATGGGTGTACAGACTTTTACAGAACAGTAGTGGAATGTATGTACGAGATCCACCAAAGAATATTTTACAGTATATATATAACATTGTTTGATGAGATGGAACAAACGATACCGAATCTCACATTACATGAAGGATTACCTACGCAAGCTGAACTTGAAGAGTTTGCAGAAAGGTCACATGGTCTCGTTGTCCTGGATGACCTACAACAACACGTGATAGAAAACATATAAGAGGGACCAGTCGGATTCGACACTTGAATGCACAAATGTTTCCTCATAAGGGAAACATCCTTATACAAGCCTATGAAGATGCAGTCAAAGAATCATATATTTACTTAGTTATTGATTTATCACCACAAGCTAAGATAAATATCGACTGATAGGTATTTCCTGGAGAAAATCCCATTGTTTACAAACGTGTATAAGGGTGTATCGATACAAGTTAAAGCAAGATGTCCAAGTTGATTAAGAAACACTGGAACTATTTCCAATTGCTAATGTCAACTACATCAAAACTTCAAAGAAGACAATTATTGGATACCATCACGAACGATCAATTGCGGGCATTAATTCATATCATTGTGAACCTGTTGCGAAGTATTTTACCTCTCACCCCCTCCAAGAAGACGCAATTGAAGAAGCACCGAAAAGTCATCAGGCAAATTGGCTATTCGTCCATCAGTCTAAAAAAGAAAAAAGAGTTGTTGTGTAGACAAAGCAGTGCCATTGCTTTACTTCTGAAATCCGTGGAACCGGTGTTAAGAAGTTATATAAAATGAAAAATCTATACTTTTACCGTATGATAAATATGAACGTTAACTAAAACAAAAACATCATCAACCAGATCAACCACAACATCAACAACGTGAGTCATTTATTACAGAAGAAGTGGAACAATACGGAGGGGGACGACTTCAATCAGAACATATATTAGATTCTATGCCTCAACGATACAAATACAAAACTGTAGCTATATTGGCTCTTATCATGAGGGACCCCGAAAACACATTAAATTGGAATGATGTTGGTGAACTTATATACAAAACAACCGTATCAGGATCACATATAACAGATTTACTGAAAGATAGCCAGTACAAACATAAGGGCCATCGACTGAAAGGAACAGTCGAATTTTATAGAGGTTCACAAGAGACACATTTACCTACTACACTCACAAGAGTTCTATCGACTGAGACAACACAACTTTCAAATAAGAAAATAAGACCTCCTGGAATACTTAAGAATTAACTGAAAAAATGGATTCATGTCTGACTGGAAGAAGTATGTAACCTCCATTTATTATGATGTCAACCATCCGGGTATTACGCTGGACCAGACAAACTGTATCGAGCGGTGAAATCTGAAGGAAATTTTAATATTGGAAGATACAGAATCAGAAAAAGGTTACAGAATCAAGAGCCGTATTCTTTGACTCGTGGCGCACGTCGTAAATTTCCCAGAAATACAGTGATCGTGCCTGGATTAGATTCACAATGGGATAGAGATTTGGCTGATATGTCGCAATTAATCAAAGACAACGACGGTTACGAATATTTACTGGTTGCGATTGACATATTTTCTAGATATGTGTGGTGTCAACCTTTAAAAACGAAAGAAGATAAAGAAGTTGTGAAAGCATTAAGCCACATACTGAATCAAGGTAGAAGGCCTAATAAAGGGAAGGAATTCCGTAACAGAAAAGTTTCCGCCTATCTGAAAACCGTTGAAATTCATCATTTTGTGACACAAAATGATCCAAAACCGTATTACGTCGAAAGAATCATTAAAAAGCATAAACTATTTCGCTATTTCATGAAGAAAAGAACAAAACGTTATATTAATGTATTGAATGATACGGTGTATAGTTACAATAACACAGTGCATCGGAGTTTAGGCAGACCTCCAAGCTCTGTCAACAAAGAAACAGAAGGTGAAAATCGTTTGGAACAGTACCTGTTGAGAACACATAAGGGGAGGTCATACCCGAAGCAAACAAAGAGTAAACCGAAGACTAGGTATAAGTACAAAATAGGACAAGTGAGAGGAATATTCGACAGAGAATATTCACAAAAGTGGACGGATGGACTGTTTAAAGTCAAAACAAGATATAGTAGAGAAGATATCCACGTATATTCTCTGGAAGATTGGTTCGGGGAAGAGATAGAAGGGACATTTTATGGATCTGAGCTGCAAGCAGTCAATGTTAACGACACTACAGCGTACTATATAGAGCCGATACTACAAAAAAGGACGAGAAACAAACAGAACGAAGTGTTGGTGCGTTGGTTACATTGGCTCAAGATATACGATAGTTGGATTCCTGAAAAAGATGTCAAACAATATTCTTAGTGTGGAGAGTCACATGTTAGAACCGTTTGGAGAAAAACTGCCAAGAAATATTAAAAGTCATTTGACCATTATTAAATGGATCGACGTTATACTCATTTTGAGTACATGCGCATTACCGGGAATCGTCATGATTGGTGTATCCCATTGTTCCACTGAAGTCAAGCCTGTCGACATGAAACCTAATCTTAACCAGTCCGCTTGTATTTACGTTAAGCAATATTCTCTACGTGACAATACCTATGCTACAGTGTGTAATATGGACGGTCAAGTGTTTATGGACATTAGAATATTTATAAATGGAAGTGCCACACCGATCGGTATGCAGCTGGACTTGAACCAGTGGAGGAGTTTAAAGCAAAGGGTACCACTCATTGACGAAGGAATCGCAGAGGCGAGGACCTACTTGAAACCCCTAAAAACTTATAAGGGTGTAATAACGTACTTTGTATATAGAAGTCATGGGTCATTACTTCTTTTTCGATAGTCGTTATTCCAAGAATCAACACCCGCTCAATACATCGACCGATTTTACAGTAGAGTTACCAAAGACTTATAATTTTAAAGGTGATTGGGAAGTGACTTTAAAGGAATTTGAAATACGTATAGGAGAGGATTTGTTTTACGTCTGTTCGGATATTTGTCAATAATCCTATGTGGCTGAAACATTAGCTCCGGTACTAAGAAGCGTACGTAGAGACACACGTAAAATTACGTTAAGATCCTAGAGGCTACTACGTTGTGGATCAGATTGGTGGCACCATCAAACCCGAAATCACCGTGGTGTCTCCGGTACAACAAACCGTGAATCTCGCCAAATCCAAATTGAAAGAGTAAAAATTTAATAAGGGTGTGTCAACCAGTCTTTAACTTACCAGAAAAACTTTAAACGGCAGACCAAAAACACATAAGGGGAAGTCTGCCAAGGCAAAAATTGTTCAAAAGAAACGAAAGCCGTCTGTACAAACAAAGAATACTAAGAAACAAGATTACCTATCCTAAAGATGGAAGAGGTGCAATACGAAGACTTGTCTTTATTTCGACCTAAACACGTAGAGACGGCATCCCAGAAAATATCATGGACACAGTATAGACCTTCTAATCAGTGGACAGAAGGATCTCTGATTGAGTTTAACATTGACGGATCATCTACGTCATACTTGGATCTACGTCAAACTTTGCTCTACGTCAAACTGAAAATCATTAAGAATGATGGTTCAGACATGCAAAAGATGAACTTGTGCGGTTGAGTAATGCTCCCTTGCACACTCTTTTCTCACAAGTGGACCTCAAGATTCAGCAACATCCAGTGAGCGAAATCGGAAACAATTATGCATACAAAGGGTACCTGGATACGTTACTCAACACTAATACTACTGCACATGAATTACAAAGTCAACTGTTTTTCAAAGATGACCCTGACTTTGATACCCTTTCTCTCGCTGGAAGCAATAATGGATTATCTTTAAGAACAGGGTTCACCCTAGAAAGCAAGGAAATCGATCTTATCGGTCATTTACCTTTTCGATCTATGCTAACAAGAGAGAGCGCTTCTTAACGGCGTACCCGTTCATCTTAAATTATGGCAAAATGCCGACAGTTTCATTTGATTTCACCGGCATTGGGCTATAAAGTTAAGATCACAGATGTGTACCTAACAGAAGCCACGATAAAAAGTGAACCCAGCAGTTCTTCTATCTCAAACTGGAGTGTTGAAAGACACAGTAGACGATTTATTTCCAGGAGATATCCCTAAACAACTAATTGTAGGAGTCGTGTCGTCATCGGCGCATCACGGGAATTATACCAAGAATCCGTTTAACTTTCAATACTACAACTGTAACTACTCTGGCTTTTTTGTGGACGGACAATCAGTACCTACCGATCCTTTCCAACCCAATTATAAGGGTAACAACTTCGTTGACGCCTACGACCGTCTTAATCCAGTCACTAGTCTGCGAGTTGGAGTGATTAACAGACAAGCATTCACAAACGGATACTGTTTGCACGTTTTCAACACAGACGGAGATCATAAAAACCGATACATACAGAGAGGACATACGAGACTGGAACTCATGTTTACCGAGCCATTGCCGAGACCGTGCACAGCCATCGTGTATGCTAAGTTTCCAGCATTGATGAAAATTGACAGTAATAGGAACGTAACTTTGGAGTAATGCGTACACTAGAAATTGAACGTTTAATGAAAAAAGACAGTACCATCCGACAACAATATGGAGGCGTATGCGCTGCCGATCAACTACCCATGAACATACGATATCGACGTCGTATTTATATCGTGAACACGGATTCAAGTTCGAAACCGGGACAGCACTGGACTGCGTTCTACTTTAGTCGGGGATCTGTAGAATTTTGGGATTCTAATGGACACCCTACAAACATAATGATAAAGGTTTCAAACGTGTATGACTTAAAAATGAAGGTCGTTATAAGTACAATACTATAAAGTACAAGATGTCGGAACAATGACGTGTGGTCAATTTTGTTTATTCTACGCTTATCACAGATGTCATGGTTTCAGTATGAAACAAATTATTAACATGTTTAGTAAACCTAATGAAAATGAACGTATTGTGACACGTTTTGTTCAACATATGTAAATAATGATGTAAATAAAATATTGTAAAATGAAATATATGGACTTGTCGTTTATTTTGATTACCAATGAAAACACGATATATTTGTTTGTTAACGTTTTTATTAACTCTCTCAATACAATGGGGTTAGGGCAGTCTCCTCACAATTACAATATATACATTTCTAATAACGTTGGTATAACAGTATCATAAAATTGTTTTTCTGTCTTGATACCCGACATCAATACTGCACCAGTATGAAAACACGTAAAGTGAATGGTACCCTTCACAAACATGGTTGCCGGAAACCGTTCTGCTTCATAAGTTCCACCATATTGTTTAGCTAGTGTGTTCACATTTAATGGACCGTCTAATTTGTAATGAGCACTGATGGTTGATATAACAATGCGTGTTAAAGTTATGTTCTAACCCATTTTCTGTAATAATCTTGCATACCGTCTCACTCGTTGTTTGACTTCTTGTATCGTTTTTACTTTTCCATTGACCATCAATTTTCCATTGGCAAACACCATACACATACCACCGACTCTGTTATGTTTCCATGTGACTCCAGGGAATTTAAATGGATCGTAGACAATGTTTGTACATTTCGCTGTTAAATCAAATTGATATCAAACTGTAAATCCGTATTGCACACCACGTTGGTGATCATGTTGTCCGTTCAAAGTGTTTTGTTTATATGACTTCATGGACACGAACGCAATTCTTTTTTAATAGTCTAGAACATATCTGAACATACTCATGTCAGATAAAGTTTCGAAATAACGACTTCGTGTATCCGTATATAGAGTTGTTTTTTACTCGGTCCATGTGTAGCTTTAAAATGCCTAAAAATGTTAATGACGTCACGATGATGACAGATCGGACAAACGTATTTATAGCTGTGAGTCATAATCTTTAAAACATTCAACGAGTTTGTCCGCAGCTTCCCTGGCCTATTGGCGTAATGTATAACATCTATATTGGAACGCTGAAGTATCTATAATTCCAATCATCACTGCAACGATACTAACACACATGCTTTAAAAGTAATTGAATCCAAACGCTGGTGAAGTACTGCCTGTTTTAGTCGTTGTTGGAAAGTATACTCCTCCTTTGTTGGTCCCCTTATCTATGACATTCAGATTACCTTCATATCCCATCATTTTCAGGTAGACGCAATTTTTGACCACTTCACGTGTTCCACCCACGGATTGTCCGAACGTTCCCAGTGTCTCAAAGTAGTCCTGCAGGTAAAACAAATCACTTTGTCCATTTCTCCCATATAGTAGAATCCCGCCTTGGCAAGTTTAAACTTGTCTGAAATGATTTGCTTAGACCAGTGTTCAAATGTTTGAAGTCGAACTTCATAAAACATCAAATTTCGATTGTCACAGCGTATGGCGTCTATAACATTCATGATTGTAAAATGATAAAATTATAAACGTTTATTTCTTTATATACAGTAAGTCATGTGACTTTCATTTGATTGGTTGATACATATACATGCTGTCATTTCTAATAATAGTCTATACATGTTTAAACACGTCACCAATTATGAAATTCGTTCGGATTACATTCTCCACAAGTTAGAGCTTCTTCCTGGTTCATGTGATCTTCACCTGTCTAACACGGACGTTCTTCGTCGATTTCGGGTATCACGTGCTTAATCTCCATTTTGAGTTTCACTATTGTATCGAATTCGTCAAACTAAAGAGCAATTCCTCTTCTCGTCGGTTAGACCACAGCTTTTCCCTCCGGTAGCCAGAATTCTCTCAAATCAACTACTTGAAATCCTGTGTTGACTTGTACGTATCGATTGCGCCCCAAATGGTGCATAAAGTGAACTTCTTTCCCGTCTTAATGATCATCAACTGTTTTCTGAATATCGTTAATCTGCCATATCAGTTGTTGCCATTGTTGTAGAGATAGAACAAATTCTTTCATCATAGGTTTATCGTCTTTACAATATTTATTTTTATCCACGTACACTGACTGCAAAAATACACTGTTCACATTTCCGTTTCCATAATCCTTCACCTCCACAGTTTTAAAAGGTCAAAGTTGATATGATACTCTCACGTTGACCATAATGACTTCTTGTGTTCTGTAGACAGAATGACAATATCACATATGTTATAGCTATTTATACTCTCTTACTACATTCTGATTAGTCAAGGCTGTATTATGACAATTTATAGATCATCACGTCACGTTCAGCACATAACTGTCCAGGCCATACCAATCATGACTATGTACAGCAAAGGACCCATTGATCTACTGTTCGAAATAGTTCCACTAGCTATTATGTGCTCAGACATGTTGACTTTTGCACTGAATATTGGGTGCTTTTCAATAGAATGTTTACACAAAGGATCCATTGCTCTATTGTTAAGATGTCCGGTGATTAAGTTTGGCACTTGAATACATCACTGTCTACGTACTTACTTGACACCACGTTGGTACTGCCTGGTTATGTTAATAAGGTGTCTTATGATTGGTTGAGATGATCCATACGTTATAAAATTGATAAATACTTTTTCATAGAAAGAGGGAACATAGTAAATTAAACTTAAGGAGGTTTGTAAAGTTTAGTCTATTTGATTTTTACTTATTTATTTTTAATTAATACAGTATAAGTTGTTGCTATATAGATAGATGTATTTCATGTTTAGTTTTTAAAGAAACGGTTGTCACTAAAACGTCTCCGTCTATGGCTAAGGGCCTGACACCCCTAATGTCCGCGACCACGCCTTAGATCGAGTATACAAGTCAGCTCTGTATACATTTGAGACGTTCTTACTAAAAGCATGACTACCTTTTTAAACTTAGATATGACGTCAGTCGTCTTCTATATTAAAACTATAGCCGCACATACGACGTTATCTAAAATGGTTGCCGCACATGCGCAAACGGTTAACCACCAGTAGTCATCCAAGATGGCCGCCTTCCGACACGCGTTCAAAATGGCCGCCGCACACAATGACGAACATCCAAAATGGCCACTGCTCATGCGCATATATAGAAACAAAACGGCCACCGCTCATGTGCATATAATAGAAACAAAATGACCGCCGCGCATGCCCAGTCCGTGGGGCTAAAGAGACGCCTAAAGAAAATAAAGAAGAACAATGGTGGGAAACGCAAAGTCTACTACCTTTTGAGTCATGCTCAAGCACCATGGTCTCTGAGCCAACGGGAAGTGGAAAATCTAGATGGGTGTATAGACTTTTACAGAACAGTAGTGGAATGTATGTACGAGATCCACCAAAGAATATTATGTACTGTTACAGTATATATATAACATTGTTTGATGAGATGGAACAAACGATACCGAATCTCACATTACATGAAGGATTACCTACGCAAGCTGAACTTGAAGAGTTTGCAGAAAGTTCACATGGTCTCGTTGTCCTGGATGACCTACAACAACACGTGATAGAAAACAAAGAGATGGAGTTGCTGTTTGCTCAGGGGTGTCAGCATCGTCGTTTAAGTGTGATCTTTATTGTACATAATTTATACGGTAGATCGGCGAGAACCATTGCATTGAACAGTTGGTATTTGGTGTTGTTCAAGAATATAAGAGGGACCAGTCAGATTCGACACTTGAATGCACAAATGTTTCCTCATAAGGGAAACATCCTTATACAAGCCTATGAAGATGCAGTCAAAGAACCATATCATTACTTAGTTATTGATTTATCACCACAAGCTAAGATAAATATCGACTGAGAATCCGAATATTTATCATGAGGGACCCCGAAAACACATTAAGTTGGAATGATGTTGGTGAACTTATATACAAAGGGTCAACCGTATCAGGATCACATATAACAAATTAACTGAAAGATAGCCAGTACAAACATAACGGCCATCGACTGAAAGAAACAAAATGACCACCGCACATGTGCAGTCCGTGGGGCTAAAGAAACGCCTATACTACTCACATCTATCTTATACAAGAGAAGCCGACCATGAGGCTATTATGGTCAAATTCAACCATTTAGATAAAACTATTAATCGCTGACTATTAATGTAGTTGATGTGACAGTAACCTGTGTCTCACAACTGCAGTTATTGTCTAACAAATACACAGAACGCAACAAAAACATGGAAATAGCAGATATATTTTAAGTATGTTCATGAGAGATACTTTACGGAGGCCACACATCACTTAATGGTATTGACTTTTCAGGTATGTGAGTTTATATCTGAAATTAAAATTATTTTCTTTTAAGAAGCCATTGTCTTTGTTGCAGTCTTTTGGAAGCCACAAACATGTCCACTTTTCACAAATATTTTCTTGATATTTTTTGCTCACTTTAAGCATCAAATAGTGACAAGGGTAACGTTAGGTAATGTTTTTTTTTTCATAAAAGAAGATGTTGTTTCGTCTTTTCAAATTGTGTATGCACACTGCTTCTTTTTCATTTTAATCAAATATTTATTATGCATATGCTTTCCTCTTATGTTAGTGATACGTTAAACGTTACTGATGTTTTAATTATTAGTGATACTTAAATATTCGTTAGAAAATTTTGCCATTTGAATTATAACTCATTTTTATGAAACAACATCTTTAAGACTAATTCTAACACACCAAATGATCAATCCGTAACTCAGATAATGACTAATAAATATAATAAATAAATAACAAACGACATGACACTATCGTAATAGGTATGGTGTATACATACAGAAGAAATGACAGGAAGGTGCAATGTTAGTAGCAGACTCTCTTCTGGGCAGCTTTACCTTGCATATACATGTAACTGGCCGCGGTGCGGTATTACAATACTTAACATTGCATATACATGTAACTGGCCGCGGTATTACACTACTAAACCTTGCATATACATGAAACTGGCTGCCTTGCATAGACATGTAACTGACCGCAGTATTACACTACTTAACATTGCATATACATGTAACTGGACGCCTTGCATATACATGTAACTGACCGCGGTATACACCACTTAACATTGCATATACATGTAACTGCCGCAGTATTACACTACCTAACCTTGCATATACATGTAACTGGCCGCCTTGCACAAACATGTAATTGGCAGCGGTATTACACTAATTAACCTTGCATATACATGTAACTGCCGCGGTATTACACTACTTAACCTTGCATATACATGTAACTGGCCGCGGTATTACGCTGCTTAACCTTACATATACATGTAGCTGCTGGGGTATTACACTACTTAAGCTTGTATATACATGTAACTGGCCGCGGTATTACAATACTTAACCTTGCATATACATGTAACTGGCCGCGGTATTACACTACTTAAGCTTGCATTAACATGTAACTGCCGCGATATAACACTACTTAACCTTGCATATACATGTAACTGACCGCCTTGCATATATATGTAACTGCCGCGGTATTACACTACTTAACCTTGCATATACATGCTACTGACCGCGGTTTTACACTACTTAACCATGCATTACATGTATCTGACCGCGGTATTACACTACTTAACCATGCATATACATGTAACTGACAGCGGTATTACACTACTTTAAACAAATAGTAAACAACTATTACCGAGTATCAAATCAAATACATTGCAGGAAAAGAAGTTTACCAATTTACCAAAACGGGTCTCAAATGCTCGAGCAATAAAAGCCCTTTAATGACGCAATGGAGTAGCTATGAGATACTCTTGTTGAAGCATTTTTTGTTGTGTTTTACTACCAAATACGACAATTTCAATTCTTCCAGCGAGGATTTTGAGTAAATAGTTTCCTATCCTGCTGAAATAATTAACTTGGTATCGGTAGAGATGGTTATCTCTAGGGAGGCGGGATAGGAGTAGCTAATGGTTAAAACAAATAATTTGTAAATACCAAGTCTTTCTTGAAGGTGAGATTTTGGGGCGGGGGAGTAGTTAATGGTTAAAACAAATCATTTGTTCATACTATATAAGTCGTTTTTTAAAGGTGAAATTTGGGTGCTATGGAACAGAACTAAAGATACTATCTCATATTATATTTTGAACTAAAACGAAAAAAAAACAACATTGTTTGGGTGGAATACTACTCATGATATGATATTAATGTGAGTATTAACGCAGAATATGTGGTAACTACTATACACCAGCACTATAGTACTCGCTTCTAAATCTGTCTCAACGAGACCTTAATGAAGGTTGAAGCTATTACTTACACGTGTCTCACTGGCTTTTAAGCATCATAAATAGCAAATTAATACACTCTAATCCTGTATTAAGGTTTTTGTTTATGAAGATATATGTAACTATTAATATGGTGAAAGCCAGATTATATTCCGGAAATATGACTTCATTAGGAATCAAACATTTACGAAAATGCATTATTTATATAGTGAAACTTAACTTTGCTAATGGTTGTAGCGGGAATTTGCATCAGTAGGCTTCACTTATATTAGCGGTGAAGTGGTATATCTCCGGGAAACATATCTGAATGATATTTTATTCGTAACAACCTTTAATTAAAAACAAAAATAAAAACACATTGCAAACTACGTACAAAACGTCAGTTTTCAAAATTTTCAATGTGACTTTAATAACAACGTTTCTTTTTTCTATACCACCAGGGTTAATACCCCTAAGCATTGGATGTGATTCACAGTTTGATAACATCAGCTGTTTTGAAACCACTAATGTTACCGACGATTATTTACCCCAACGCCTTAAACAAGTCCTGGAGAAGGGCCTGTATCAATACGTCAGAATGAAACAGAGTATAATTTGTGAGCGTGCCATATTATGTGTACATAAACAGACATTATTTTATAGACCAAAACAATGGACCAATTTCATACAAACATGATACACCAGATGGCAACCATAATGAAGAGCTTACGACCTAAAGCATAACCGCATTTATAACCACACCATTATCTCGGCCGTAACTCGATCTCGTGATCGGCAGCTCCAACTCTGTACACTTCATCCGGCTATATAAACAATGCCAGATAATAATCTACTATATGAGATAAAGGCTTCATCCATCATACAGAACGTTGTGAAAAAACAACGCTAGATTCCATTTTTATCAAAAGTAGACTACATGTCAGAGCAGGAATGTTCCACTCTATAAATATCGTGTTACATTGCAATGTTACATGTCTGTTAGGCGGTATTGTGTAACCGTTCTATATATTTGTCGTCATCCCTATAACTCTAAATATAGTGATTCATTGCAATGTTACATGTCTGTTAGACGGTATTTTGTAACCATTATATATATATCGTCATGTCGTCATCCTTATAACTCTATAACAAAAACAATGTTATGGTATGATTTCT
Organism: Panopea generosa; assembly: GCA_029582155.1. Taxonomy (NCBI): domain Eukaryota; kingdom Metazoa; phylum Mollusca; class Bivalvia; order Adapedonta; family Hiatellidae; genus Panopea; species Panopea generosa. The sequence continues at coordinate 53,229,571 of CM055897.1, forward strand.
CGATTCAATTTTAGTGAGGCAGTTCTTATTAAAAAAAACAATGAATTATTTTATAGTTCGAGAAAAGATGTTGATAAAGAACTAAATGTATTTAGTATGGGTTTAAAATAAATGAATACGTGTAATGTTCAGTCAAGAGTACAGAGCACGAGCCAACTCGTGCGATACAGTCGGTATATAAGTGATACAAGTGTAGGCCCTCTCCATTCGTGGTCATTGTGTTTTCCGAATTGTTACGTTGTTTACACATATTTTCATAAGATGGCTATGGAAACTTAGTCGACGGCAACCTTTTTAGTTATACCGACGTCGGAACTATGGTTTAAACTTTTAAATATAGTGCTTACAGGAATTAGATATATGAACTATGTAAAAAATATTCTTCTAGCTTCGGAGAACAACAGGACTGTTGTAATTTATTAATGTTATTAGAAAAATGACTCATGAAGTTATAAACCTAAATTGCCACAAGTTCATCGCCTTGATAGGAACGCTTGACAAACACCAATTCAGAAGACGGACACTAATGCCAGGAGAAAAATAAGCCTGAGCCGACTGGCCACTGTCCGTAGCCGTACATAAACCACCATTGCTTGGACGAGCCGTTATATGTTATGATGAGAGCCCCAGCTCTAAGGTTAAGTATGAGACAACTGATACAGTCAGATACTTTCTAAGATAAGTATACTATTTTATTATCACAGAGCTTAAGTTACATAAAACTTAAGTAGGGCCAGTGTTTAATTATAGAAACATGGTATGTTATAGTAATGACACAAATATACAGTCTAAGACTTAATATAAGACGTAAGAGATAAAGATAAGAACAAAATATTTGTTCATATCTATTTCATGTAACAGTGTACGTTTCTGGTTTGTAGTCTGATGTGCAATACTCCCATACAAGAATTGTAAATTAGGAGAGATTTTGTAGATGTTAGGAAGTTATCAGATTATCAGATGTTATCATTAGGATAATGGTGATATTGTGAGGATAATAGTAATGTAAACATATAATGCGATAGTGTTATGGCATGTCATATGATCACGATATATCAAAGATTTATGATTATCATAATAATATCTGATGGTGATAATGACGATGACTTTTTTTACTCGATTGAGCACACTCAGTAATAATAAAAGTATGAACAACAATATTGTGTTCAACAAATTATTGCTATATATAACGGTCAAAACGGGAGACATTCGGGACATTAGTTCCAGTCCGTCTGCGCCACTGCACATTCAAAGATCTTTTTATTAGTTACCAGGAAACAGGGGCGTAGCTTGATACATTTCAAAATACTGGCCTACATATATGTAAATTGTCAATGACACATAATTATGGGTTGCGTGTGTAGTTTTGCTATGTAAAACATACCAATTAATTATGGCAATTTTAATTAATTCAGATTCTTTTGATTTTTCCTGGGAAAAGTGAAGGCCTGATCCTACTTGTTACTAAGCCGGAGGGAAATATGTGTAACCTGACAAAGATGTTTACTATTGCATTACCGAGTGCATGTCTTCAAATTCAATAGGGTAAAATATTATGATCTCTGATATTGTCGGAGAACATCTTGTGAATAGGGTAAAACAGAATAAGTGGTTAAAACTTTTTTTGTTTTAAACGGAATATATGCTGACGCGCTGAATATGACATTTATCCTAAAGGTACAAGACAACAATCTGTGTGGTTGCAATCTAAAGTATGTTAATTTGATGCAGTTTAGTTTAAAAGGACAAATAAAACGTTTGTAATTTTTCCGGGGACTTTGGGAAAAAACACTACACAGAATAATTTATAATTGAATAAAACAGCCATGATATTATAACTTTAGAAGTAAGTTTATATTGCAAGCGCAGATTCAAAGGGGGCTCACTTATTAACGAAATTCCATTGATCCGCCCATGCATCGCGATGAATTTACTATACATGTAGTGCGCGGACGTGGTGGAAAGCGAATTTATTGTTTATTGTAATTTACATCTATAAACACATTCCATTGCTTGAATTTAGTTAATCTCAAGCGATGTATGAACGCATGAAATAATACTGCAAGGTTTGACTACCGAGGTGTATTGTCCGAAAATTCTCCACGTATACACACACACTCTTATTAACCAAACAGGTTTATCATGGATATTTATACACATGTACACAGTGCAGTATTTCAGGAGATTATATAGATAATTCTAAATGTATAAAGATGCACTTGGTATGTGGGTAATGTTTATTGAGAAATGGAAGAATGAATACAATGGTACAGTCGATTCAAATTTGAATGCAAATAAAATACGTTCACTGCATTTTGATATAGGTAAAGTAGGTAAATCGTGCCTGGCAAATAAGTGATAAACTATAAACCGAATCAGCTATTTTGAAACTACGTCATTCTATTTTTAGATGGAACCTTCCGTATTAGGGGTGTTTTCAGTATTATAGCAGATTTATCTGTTACCTAAACTATAAAATAAACTATATATCAATATTAAGTGTATATACTACTGTCTGTTTCGATAGCGTAGTGGTAACGGTTTTAACTGTCAACCCAATTGTCGCGAATTCGAGCCGTATCTATGTTTAATTTTTATTTGCATTTTTATTTGCCATAATGGTATCAAAGTGTCTTGATATATAATATTAACTGTGTTATAATATTGTCCGATAAAACAACTACATAATTAATAAAACGTAACGAGTTTTTGTTAAAATCAACGTTCGCGGAGGAAATTTACAATGTTTTATTCATATGCACACGTACATATTGCGTCAGCTGTAATCGGCAGCAGCATGTCGGCACTGGCATCGGAGGCTCCTCGGAAGCCACGATCAGTCAAAATTGTTTTAGATGATTTTGACTCGGTGTGGTGAGACGCTATATGTCTCACACAAATAATTTTGTACTGTCCTACATATAGAGACATGCACTTCTTGAACACTGGCTACATTATCAATGGTTCTAAAAGTGCATTGTTCCCATAGATAGTCCTCTGTTGGGTTAATTATGCGGAAAATAAACTTGAGGTTGACCAGGTTCCTTTTTGACAATTTCGATGGTTTTACCAATCAGTTCCCAATGTCATCCAAACTTGGCAGAAATAATGAAATTGTTCCAATGTTCCCATACGCACAAAGAAATAAATTTTTATGTATTTTACAAAAAAAAAAGCCAAACCGCTTTACACAGTTTAATTTCCTTTGCGTAAAAACCTTGCTACCGTCATTTAAGGGGGGTAATTCTTAAGTCAGACTTGTATACAGGAAATGTATATAGAGAAGAAGTTGCGACCAACACTTACAAAATTAAAAAAAAAACTGAAACAGTACACTGGGATACTTTTATGGAAAATAAATTGAAAAAAAAATGATCATAAACAAGGCTCGTACTCGCGACATTGGGGTTGACAGTTCAAACCGTTAGCACTACGCTATCGAAACAGACAGTAGTACAACAAACTTTATATTGATATATAGTTTATTTTATAGTTTATGTAACAGATAAAAAAATGCTATCATACTACAAATAGGCCTAATAAGGAAGATTCCATCTAAAAATATAATAATGTACATGTATATTCAAAATAGCTGATTCGGTTTATAGATGCTCAGTCATGTATTGTTATTGGATACGCTTCCTGTTATATGGCAGAAATGCATGTCGATATGTGCGTTGAATTAATCACAGACATGGGACAAGGGCCCTTGTAGTATGGCTCATGTAGTTGGTCTTTAAATTACTATTTTATTATGCTCCCCCAAAGAGGGGAAGCATATAGTCGCCGCTTCGTCCGTCCGTGCGCGCGTCCGTCCGTCCCCAGGTTCTTGTCCGCGTTATTTCTCTACAACCTCAGGTTGGAATTTTATGAAACTTGCTAGGATGCATCAATACCAAATGGAGATGCGCATAGTGTCTTTGTGTTCCGGTTCGATGATTTTTCATGGAGTAATGGCCCTTTAATTGAATCTGTGACCAAATTCTTGTCCGCGCTATTTCTCTACAACCCCATGTTGGAATTTTATGAAACCTTCTAGCATGCATCACTACCAAATGGAGATGCGCATAGTGTCTTTGTGTTCCGGTTCAATGATTTTTCATGGAGTAATGGCCCTTTAATTGAATCTGTGACCAAATTCTTGTCCGCGCTATTTCTCTACAACCTAAGATTGAAATTTTATGAAACTTGCTAGAATGCATCATTACCAAGTATAGATGCGCATATTGTCTTTGTGTCTCAGTTCGATGATTTTTTATGGAGTTATGGCCCTTTAATTGAGTCTGTGACCAAATTCTTGTCCGCGCTATTTCTCTACAACCTCAGGTTGGAAAATTATGAAGCTTGCTAGGATGCATCATTACCAAGTGCAGATGCGCATATTACCTATGTGTTTCATTTCGGTGATTTTTCACGGAGTTATGGCCCTTTAACTGTGTCTGTGACCAAATTTTTGTCCGCGCTATTTCTCTACAACCCCATGTTGGAATTTTATAAAACTTGCTAGGATACGTCATAATGACCTGTTTCAAAGTATGTTTTAAAATGTATTATATCACAAAATAAAAATTAATGTAATGACTTGTCTTTAAAACTCTCACAGTTACTTCCCCCGTTCAATATCATTACCATATGGTAAAGAGTCAAACACTCACTTGGGAGAGCATCCATCAGTTCCACCGATATTTTCTTGTTATTTATAATATTACTTATTCCGCACGCTTTACAATTTTATATTACAAAATGCAGGCTTGATTGCCGGAAGTGTACATTGTGCATGTTGATTTTTTTTGTATAAAATAAAAATGCAGTCTAAAACCACTTGGTATAGACTGGGTCCAAGATCGCTTGACTTTGTAATTGTCGAAGCTCTATTATATCAATAGTATATTTGGAATAGTATTTGCAAATATCAGACCGTAGTCAACAAACCGTATATTTGTCTTAGCAATTTTAAGCAATGTACTATTAGTAATACATATGAATAGAGAGTACAAATATCGACTTTTAACAGGAAATGCATATCGTTTGCTATTGTATATCGAGCAGTCTAAAGCCGCTTGACACATACTTGATTCCAATGCTGCTGGGAACGGTTGGGTATCTGTCTGTAATGAACGTAATACGAATAGTAAGTATGCATTATATTAGCGCAAATGTTGTTTTTACTGTTGTGAATATTTCGGTAAGGACAGTGCACATGCGTCAGTACTGTTAGTGCAAGTGTTGTTCTGTCGGGAATATATATACATATGGAGAGAGAAAGAGGGAACGACCTAAAACCACTGAACGCAGACTGGAGTACGTGTAGCTCGATACAGATTAAGTATAGTGTCGTTATACTGTAATAATAATAGTAACACATTATGTAATTATTAAAAGCAATTGTTTACTGTTTGTCAGGTATACCTGTTTATGACGTTTGGATATTGCTTTTGAGCAGTTAAGTCGCCATTACTAAGGTAGCTTGGTACAGACTTAGTATCTGTATATATGTTACAGTAAGATTGTGAAACCAGGGATTTCATGAAATCCCTGAAATTTCATGAAATCCCTGAAAATTTCAGTAATTTCGCGAAATTACTGTTTCACTCGGGGATTTCATGAAATCCCTGAAAATTCCAGTAATTTCATGAAATACCTGAAATATGGGCAGGGATTTTACACTATCTTACTGGCTGATTTCAGTAAATCTGTGTAATTCTATTTTAGTTAACTCACTATACAGTTGTTTTTTTTTCTTCTGATTATTACATCACTCATTAGCACAAACAGTGTCAGGAAGCCACTTTTACTGATGCGACTACCAGGAAAAAGGTGTTTGTCAGGACAATAGGGGTGGGCCTGGGTGTCTTTCTGACCATATGTCAATTATTTTGAGTCACACCAGGTCAATAGGTGTAGGCCTGGCAAATGGCTTCCCCTGAGGCCTGTCCTATTAAAAAGGCATCCCGGTTCAGCCCATTCAGTATAGATTCACTTTCATGCAAGATGTCTTCTGGTAGTATGGAAGACGTTTTCAGGCAAGAGTTGTTCAAACGATATGAAGTATGTCAGAAGTATTTGATTCCAAAGACAGAATATTACAGAATTATAGAAAGCTTGAAATCGGCATCTACCAATAATCACACAAAGATCAGGAGCAGCTACTATCTGTTATCCAAGTAAGTAGATTGATTTAAGTAATTTAAATATGTCTATTTTTCCAAATGCTTAGAATATTTGGAAAAAAGATGATCAGGAACATATAGTAAACACGATGAAACCTGTCGGATATCCCCTACACAAAAGTTCAAGGTAGTCAAATTTCCCCGGTTGGATTGTCTCAATCCCCTAGATTCTTAATTAAAAATAAATAAATGTTTTTATAAATGTTTTAATTATTAACAGTAATTATTGCTAAATGTTAGGTAGATAATTAAAGAGGGAGAGAGGGATGGTGCCTAATTTTAAAATCTATATTTTTTATTGAATAACTATGTTGGTGATTTACAATTAATTAAAAATGAATAAATGTTTTTATAAAATAAATGTTTTAATTATTAACAGTAATTATTGCTAAATGATAGGTAGATAATTAAAGAGGGAGAGAGGGATGATGCCTAATTTTAAAATCTATATTTTTTATTGAATAACTATGTGTGTGATTTACAATTAGTGATGTTATCAAATATAAGAGGGTTTTTTTGACGACCTTGTGCTGTGATATAAAGATAAGCTGCCAAATGTTTTAAAGTGTTATTTGTCACCTTTAGATAATGAGTTAATAAGTTAATCATTACCGTGTTTCTTCTTTTACCTGTGGAGTATATTTGAGATCTTCCTTTCATTGAACATATTAATTGGATGTGAATTTATAATGAGGTGTTAATTTAACAATTGAGCCCATTGATCTGAGTCTATCCTGTTCGCATAGACTGTGCATGTGATAAATGAGCCCTCAGATCAAAGCCTATACATGTGATAAATATCCCTCTGATCTTATGTCTATACTGCTTCCTTAGAGTAAACATGTGATAAATGAACCCTCTGATTTTAGTCTATATTGCTTGCATAGAATATTCATGTGTCGATTAAGACTGGTCTGAGTCTGTACTGCTTGAACATATATCTGATGATTGACCCCTCTGATCTGAGTCTATATTACTTGCATAGAATATCCATGTGTTGATTAAGCCCTTTGAACTGGGTCTATACTGCTTGCATAGAATATTCATGTGTCCATTAAGCCCTTTGAGCTGAGTCTATACTGCTTGTGTAGAATATTCATGTGTCCATTAAGCCCTTTTAACTGAGTCTATACTGCTTGTGTAGAATATGCAATTGTTGATTAAGCCCTCAGATCTGAGTCATTACCGCTATGATAACGATACGGGTTAGTTTAATGTTATTTAATATAATGTAATTAACTGTCATTTCAGGTATGAGATTCTCCAGTGTGGTGATGTGGAGAAACTGATTAAGAAGCGTACACATCCAGAGGAGTCGCCTGTTTACTATGTCACTATTGAGGACACATTTGATGTCATCATGCGTGCCCACATTGCGACTGGTCATTACTGAAATTTTCAGGGATTTCATGAAATCCCTGGTTTCACAATCTTACTGTAACATATATACTGTAATAATAATAATAATAATAATAATAATAATAATAATAATAATAATAATAATAATAATAATAATAATAATACGTTATGCAGTAATTAAGTTCAAAGGTTTACAGTTTGTCAGGATTTTTTGTCCTTTGAATATTGTATAATTTATAGTGAAAATGCTCGGTACAGACCGGAATTCAATACTACTTGTTACAGATTATGTGCTTGCCTGTACTGTACTTCTACTTCATGTAATTCATTAAGAATACTACAGGTGCAAATGTTGACTATCTGGGTTTGTCGACATGTGTCGTTATTTTGTTTGGTACTGTATATTGAAAGTTATATACATGTATCAGTGGTACAGACTGGAGTACAAAGCCGATTGGTGTGGACTGTATATGTATCAAAGTATTATAATCCTAACAATACATGTACATTGTATTATGTAAGTGCAAATTTTGACTTTCGTCAGGAATGGATGTCGTTTGTATTTTTATGAGTAATGTATTACTAATTATAAAGTTTCAATAAGTTTAGTGTAACCTTTCTGCCAGGAAAGTTTTAATATTGTGCTTTGAGCAGTTTTGAGCAGTCGTCTTTTAACAGGGATGTGTTTGCTGGTAGATTTCCATATTTGGCAGTTTAAACCCGCTTGTTACAGATTTGAGCCATAAGCCCGTTTATGGACTGATTTTTGCCTTAGTACTGCTATACAACATGTATGTCGTTAGTGCATATGTCTAGTTTAAATGAGAACGCATATCGTTTTGGTACAGAAAGTGTATAATATGATGTATAATAACGTAAAACTAATAATACAGTTGTATTTATTTTAGTGCAAATGTTGCATCATTTGTTGGAAAGGCATATATTGATCAGCCTAAAGTTGCTCGCTACATATTGGGTCCCATGACAGTTTGATACAGTCTTTTTATATATTAAAAAAATAAGATAGAACCAAAATAAAATGTACTTTGTGTGATCTTCATGACATTGAAGATGAGCATCATTTTATGATAATATGTCCTTTCTATGAATTATTAAGAATTCAGTACGTACCTAAATATTTTTACCATCGTCAAAGTATGTATAAAGTTATTGACTTAATTAATACATTAAATTTAAACAACTGATTTGTAAATGTACATTTATTGACTTCAGAATATATTTATTTATAGTGTATTGTTTGTGTAAATAACGATGAATTGTATATGTTCAAGTTATATTGAATAAAATCCTGTTCTGTTCTGTTCTGTTCTGTTCTATACAGCACTAACTATCGTTCATTGAGCAGTTTAAAGAGTATTGGTATATAGTCTTTAAACCACTAAGTGCAGACTGGTTAGTTGTCACAGTATTTTAATACTAATAAGACAGTATTAATAGGGAATGTAAATTGTTTGATATTGTATATTAGGCAGTCTAAAGCCGCTTGGTACAGACTGGAGTCCAAAGCCACTTGGTACGGACTATGTATTTGACAATATTGTACATTGTATATTGGGCAGTAAAAACCGCTTGGTACGGAGTATGTATCTGACACAGTATTATAATACTAATAATATATTATAAATTGCTTAAAAAATAGGGTAAATATTGAAATGTAAAATACTGAAATGTATGTCGTTTGCTATCGTATATCAAACATTATACAATCATTTTGGCACAGACTGGCATCTGTAATCGTTTGGTACGAAACGTACCGTATGCCTATTACGATTCTTACAATATGAAATAGGCTTATATACGTCCGAAATGTTGCATGTTTGTTAAGGGTTTACGTCGTTTTGATATTGTGAATAAAATATTATAGATTTGCATGTATCATACTTGAATCTAACGCTGTTCATGTGGTTTAATTAATGAATAGTTCAGATAATGAATTTAAATATCGATAATAGATTGACATTAGTTGCCCGTTCTTTGCTTTTGTTCGATGTCATAACGGCAATACAAGTGACAATTCCTATACCATAACTTGTTCTCTTTAAGTCCCTGAGTTTACTTTGAAAAGAACATAAATGATTATTTTCGTTTGAGCAAAGCCAATTAGAAAATAAGGCTATTTACTTGTACGTCCAGTTTTTGTACGGTCTATTAGTATGACGCCAGCATGAATAAAAAGGAAAAGTGCATTTTTTCCGCTGTATCTGTACATTGTGAAAATACGTTATTAATCGAAAAGCATAAAATAAAAAAAAGACATTATTTTAAATAATATAGTTTAATTAAAATGAAGTTGCAAATAATTAGGGTTTAATTTTATTGAATAACACAGGGCCATACTTGGGTTGGGGATTCATGAACCTTGTCCCCGTCAAAATGTTTCCTTCGCAATACCAGCTACTGTAAAATAGGATAACATATAAATAAGATAGTCGCATTTCCGTGAACAGTACAGTACGCCTGCTTGTTTATGGAGATGCACACTGCATCTCTCGTTTGCTACATTCCCGATGGCAGTTTTGGTAAAAATTGATATTAGGAATTGTACATGTTCGCCTACTTACGACCCGGATAAAATATGTATTGAAGTCGGTAGTTTCTTGTATTAGTTTGATACATGTCTCAGGTGTTGGTTCAGCATAAGCTATTTAAATCAGTTAATAACCCTGACAGCTGATACGCCTCTTACACTCAGTTCAAAGTCCGAGGTGTTTAAATTGGTTCGACAGTTCTTATAACGAAAACAATAAATCATGGTACGAGAAAAGATGTTTATAAAGACCTAAAGCATGTTTATTTGTTCATCCAGATTCTGTATGGTCTATCAGTATGATGCCAGTATGAATACATAGGACGTTTCTAGATATTTAAAGGCTATTTTGAACACAAACTAATGCACAAAATGCACGTCACAAATATAGAGTGTCGGCATGTCGCGTAGAATTGCCCCGCTACATGATGTTCACGTGTGATGTTTAATGTTTAGCAATGGTTTGCCTTTAACTAAGACCATGCAGATAACTGCGTTCAATGTACTCATTATTAGATTTGATTACTCTAGCAAACTTGGTCCGAAAACTAAATGTAAGAAATGGTGTCAGTTACTTGCGGAATCACACTGGTTTTACTGTCACGTCAGCTATTTGATAGATCATCGGATCTTCTTGTTCCCTAAATATAATGTCCTCGTACTTCTTACAACACAACTACTAAAAGCATATCTAGAGGTCCCAACACTATTTTTCAACGTCGACGTAATAGCATTGAACACCCTAAACGCTCTTCCCTTGAAAATATTTCGGAATATGCAACATATATAATTGTAAGATATTCAATAAAGGACAAGGTTCACGTAGCCCTGTAAAATGCATTTCTTTTTAATACTTAATTTTCAGCAAAACTGGGTTTGTTTGTATCAAATTTAGTTTATTCTCTTAAAATATGTATATCTTATTTTATTTTTTAATTTTCTATTTTTCTATTCAAAGAATGAGTCCAACGTGGGCAAATTAATAAAAATGCTCCTTTTCCCATCTTTGTCCTATGTTTGCCATTTAAATGTTGTTTTTGATCATGAAGTTATTCTTGCTACACAAATATATTGAATTGATCATACTCTGATACCCACTGAGTAATAAGCGTATATATTGTCTGATAGCAAGAGTGCCTTCACTGTAAAAACATGATATATCTACCTAACATATCTCAATATATAGGAAAAGTGTATATTTTTTGCTGTACGTGTACATTTTGATAATATTGTATTAAGCGAAAATCATTAAATAAAAAATAAAAAACATTTTCTTTAAATAAGAACGTATACTTAAAATAGCTTTTTTTCGCACAAACATTGTGGTTTAATTACACAGAGCCATTTTTGGGGATTTGTAAACATTTTCAGTTCAAAATGTTTCCTACATCATTTCGATGATACATGTTTTATATTAAGCAAAAAGCATAACATTGAAACAACATTATTTACGCTGTGTTTTTAAATTTTATTGAATTACACGGGGCCATGTTTGTGAGCCTTGTTCCTTCATACTGTTTCCTTTACAATACCAAACACTTTAAAATAGGATAACATATCAGTAAGTGATATTGATTTTACTTAAACTGTGGCTCTATCGTACGTATATATATATCAGCTCGCAAGTCTTCATTATCGTTGCTTAATCCAATATACAATTGGACTGGATATATAAAAAAGTTCGTACATTCAAAACTGAAAGTCTTTAAATAGAAACCAATGAACTATCCTATTAAAACATCATTCAAATTAATCTAATCCTACTTTAAAACTAAGCCTTAATACGTAAATTCAGTAAAATAAACCCTTCTTATCTACTTTCAAATAAATACAGAGTGCTATTTTAAATATATTTATTTTACATCGATTGTCAAACAAATTTTGACATCTTAGATAAATCATGACCGATTATATCTGGGTAGAACAAGTCTATACTAAGCATATACGGACAAAGTATATTGTTCAGGACACTACATATAGCTTGGCTGAGGATCGAACCTGCGACCTTCCGATCCTAGTTTGTCAGATTCTCTACCAATGCATGGACCGTGCACTACACACATATTGATATAAAGTTTTAGTAAACATGGCTGCCACTTTACTCTTTGTCACCAATATGCCACTGGTGACTCTTATTATAACACAGATGTTATTGGTGCCGGTTTTGCCTAACATTCTTAATCGGAAGGGAGTACCAGCATCCGTTACCATAAATTATTTCATTCTCTGTAAAGGAACCGGGTCATATGTTCTTACGGCGAGTAGTTTAGTACATGTATAATTGCCTCCATATAAACGAAACGTTTCAAGCTTGAACATCCATAATTTAGGAGTTCCCCATTGTACTCTCGTATATTATTATCCCCAGCCAAAGGCGAATGGGGATATGATAATGGTTCTCTTCCGTCAGTCCGCCTGTCCGTCCGTCCGTGCGTCCGTCCGTCCGTAAGGTGCTGAATAGAATTTATTCAAACTGCATACAAAGACAGAGGACATTAAGGGGAAGTGCAGTGTCTAAGAACAATAACTCTACTTTGCCTCATTTTTCAATTATCCCCATTTAACACATTTAGTATACTTGTCAGAAATATTACTCAAGAACTATTCAAGTGATTTGGTTCATATTTCACACAATGATAGAGGACATTGAGATGACGTGCATTGTCCAAGAACTATAGCTTTACCTTGCGCATTTTTTTTATTATCTCCCTTATCATATTTCGTTATGCTTGTTCGGAACATAACTCAAAAAGTGTTTACGTGACTTAGTTGATAATTCACACTATAATAGAGGACATCAAGAGGAAGTGCAGTGTACAAGAACCATAACTGTTTCTTCTGTATTTACATAATTATTCCCTTTATTATTATATTTTATCATGCTAGTTCGGAAAATAATTCTGAAAGTGTTCAAGGGATTTAGTTGATATTTAACACAACCACACAAGGATAGAAGACATTGAGAGGAAGCTCAGTGTGCAGGAAGCTCTTTCTTCTGTCTTTGCAGAATTATTCCCCTTAGTTATTTTCCCTTGTTTGGAGCATATTTTGAACAGTTTTGAAGTGAATGCTTTGAAACTGCATACAATGATAGAAAGTATTGACAGGAAGTGGACATTACAATATGTCCAACACGGCTCCTTTTTAATTTCAATTACAGGGTCAGATCGAGCACGAGAAGAAATAGTTCACATATTTAGTTATCAGTGCTCGGGCGGGGAACAAACTTTCACTGGAATTGTTTTTTCTTATGTTTTTGTTCTTGATTAAGACTAAATTTATAGCAATTGGTAGGAAACTTATACTGCCATATGGGTAAGCTGAACACAAGACACCTAGTTCAAGATTCAATATTCCAGGCAATTTTTCAATGATATAAGTTGTATACACAACAAATTGTGTTTGAAATTGTTGACATGACCATTATTAACTATTCTGTTGATGTCTAATATACTGGCTTTGGGGTATTATAATACATGTTTGGGGGACCATAGGATGGGTAGTTATGAAGCGATAGTTAGCTGTTGATTGCATTAAATGAAGCTTACTTCGGGATTCGAACAAAACTATGGTATCTTAATCGTTTCAGAAACGCATTAACAGGTGATCTAGTCATTTAACACTAGAGATACAAATTTGTTATACTATAATAATAGGAGCATCGTATATTTTTGAAAACATTTAAACGACAACTTCATGCTAGTTCTCTCAGTGTTAATACGTTTTTACAAGGAAATCACATAGTCTATGGATATATACTTATTTTCAAATCAAATACAAACCCATGTTAAGGACACTAAACATTTCGACAGGTTTGTATGTTAAAATTTGCCCAACGGTGGAGCCTCACATTTACGGTAAACATTTTGTTTTTAATATTAAGCAATATACCCGTTTCTACTCCTTTTGCTAGTTTGTATACATGTGCTGACATCATTATGCATAATTTATTTGTAGTTGGAAATATAATCTTGGCATAAACTGTGGCCAAACCATTATGCTGTTTAAAACAAAGGCGATATATTGGGTTAGAGTAAATATACAAAAAAAAACAAAACAAAAAACAAACATTGATTTTATCCGGCAGGTAAGTTCCTTTAAAATTGATGTTTTGGTGTGAGCCGTACCATAGCAATAACAATATATGTTTAACCAAAGACAGGAACCACGACATCACAAACAAAAACATACAAAAGTGAAAACAGTACATACCATCTTGGAAAAAAGAGACACAAAACCGGCACTAGCTTGTGCTTCGTTTTTTAATACACTCACATATGAGGATGAACTTGATTGTGGTTTGTATAAACAGAGTTTGGTTTAAAATTTAAATTGAATAGACAAAGTGTCTCCACTGCAATTATTTCTGGTATTATATTCCATTTCGGCGTTGAATGTACATCACGTATTTTTAAAGTCTTTCTATTTCCGTGTTTTGGTTATAATTCAGTTATTTTTCTTTCTTCTTGTTTAGGTAATACTACAGTGAATTTGTTAGTGAATGCATCAATCAATAAATCAATAAATCATCCAATCATCCCATTATGTTTCTCGTAAATACCATTTTCTATCACATAATTTGTTTCCCGGAAATGATGCTTTAGTCATTGACTACATATTTCATTTTAGACATGTAAATACATACAACAAATGCCATAAATATGTTTCTATAATTAAATTATTGGTTAAATCACCGTTCCGGTGCAGAAAACGGGAACAAAGAAATTCACAAAGAATAGAATTAAAAAATGAATACAAATGATGTATAAGATTGTAAAACGATATATACTAGCGGAAAAAAGAAACTGTGCATGGGTATTATATTCTATAACTTAGGAGATATATAAGAAATCGCAAAAAAAATTCAATAGGGTTTTATCTGACCTTTATTTAACACCAGCTCAACTGATATGATTATTGCATCAGCAGCGTCTTGGAAAGAGATCAGTTTTCGATGACGTTCTCTAAACAAAGTTCATCTCATCAATACCGTGTATGTCTAGGATTGGAATCGATGCATGCTTGGCAACGACGCCTTATTGATGCAACAAGTGTGCTGAAAGGCGACGTAAGCGACGCTGCATCTCATCCCACACGTGTTCTATAGGCGACATATCCGGTGACATTGCAAGCCAGGGCAGCATATCACATTGTTCTGGATCAAGAAGTCGGTGACGACCCGCGCGACGTGCTGCGAGCGTTATCCTGTTGCAGCGTGGCGTTACGTTGCTGCACAAATGGAAGAACGTGAGGCCGTATGATTTCGTCACGGTATCTGATGCCTGTAAGTGTGCCGTCCACAACAACAAGAATTGTTCTGCCACGGGATGAAATGCCACCCAACACCATGACAATACCTCCGCCGAATGGACGTCGTTGAATCACACAACTGTCATGGAAACGTTCACCAACGCGACGGTACACTCTAGAACGACCGTCGCTGATGTCGAGATAAAACATGACGCATCTGTGAAAAGAACACGTGCCCAGTCCTGTTGCATGAAGTGTATGTGCCGTCTACACAAGGCAAAACGTGCTACACGATGATGTTGCTGGAGAACAGGACGTATGGCTGGACGTCGTGGACGTATGCCTCGTTTAAGCAATCGATTACGTACCGTTCGGGGACTAATTCTTCAAAGGCCAGGAATACTTCTAGCCGTCAAAGTAGCAGTTCTGAGTCGTTCACGGAGATGAACGACCCTGATGTACGAGACGTTACGCGTGGACGTCCTGACCGAGGCCGGCCTCTGGTAGTCCCAAACTGTTGGTACCGTCTCCACAAGGCGTTTACATTATTTCGGTGCACACCAAATTGTCTGGCAACGTCAGTATGACGTACACCAGCTTCAATCATGCCTACGGCGCGGCATCTGTCAGTTTCATTGAACCTTGGCATGGCGTATCAAAGACTATCTTGATTGTTTTTTATAAATAATTTGTTGTTGGGAAGGGCCGATTTTAACGTTGGATAACTTGTGGCCCAACCATTTTGCTTCTACATGTATATAAAAAAGCAATAAAATATGTTTAAAAGTAATAAAGACGTTTTTCAAAATTATGCTGGTTTTGTGTCTTACAGGTATCAACACGATGCTTTTACACAGATTAAGGCGACAAACGTGTTTGCGATTGACTGTTGGCCGAAACAAAACATGAGCTCGAAGACGTTGGCCAGACAGACAAACTTCCCGTGTAACTCATGCACTGACCAGTGTAAATGACCGAGAGGGATACACAACTGACGTGTGTAAAGTTTCAAGCTTTATTTTATAAAATTGAGCGATACATGAACATTTTACACATGCACAGTTTCTTTTTTCCGCTAGTATATTATGTCTTTATGAAAAAAGCACAAGACTGAAGCAGGTCTCCTGTGTTCTCATATATTGTTTTGTCATATATTGTTCTGTCATTTGAAATAGCACAGGATTCACTTGTGAAGTTAACAAATAAATCTTGCATTATTTCAAGTTGCTAGACATCACAGAAGGGGAGGAATGTTTACACCATGCCACATCCTAGTCCACTGTGAATAAACATGTTAGTTAAAAAACGACGCCGTTGGCCATATATGAATTTTAGTTATGATAATACAAATCTCTATTATGACATTGCTATCAGCCAGTTTGCAGTCAATAAAATCTGGACTATTCAAGATATGAGTGATAACTGTACTGCTGGAGACAATAATTTGATTCCACTTATTATTTCGGGATTGGGCAAAAGTTTGAATTTACAAATTAAAACAATTTTTTAATGTGTTAGTTTGTTAAGATGTTTCCCTCTGTGACACCATTCAATAATAAAATTGACACATTCCTGTAAAATTAAACAATATGAAAACCTTGTTTATAAAGATGATCTGATATAAAATACACAAGCGATTATAACGATTGTTCAGCAGGGCAACAAACTGCATGAAACTCATTCGATGTGATCCACTCGAATTTCTGTTATCCTCGCTGTAGTTACATTTATAAATCTTACCAACGGTTTGAAAAAAACAACAACTAAGGATGCAATGAATGGGTCACATTATGACTAGTTATTATTATGCAATATATGTTAAGCACATATATGTCATAAATCATGTTATCATTATGCATTATTAGAACGACACACATGTGCCATAAAAGTTTTATACATTACATCGACAGAAGCAAGGCACACATGTGCCATAATATCAATAACATATATTGCAAATATTCAAAGAATACAGAAAAAAAGAAAAAGAAATGCGAAGGGTTCGATAGAATACGCTCACTTTATTGTACCATAAAATTACTTTAATGTAATATTTAAACGTTTTTTCCACACAAAAATCGAACAAACAACAGACATTGATTTTGTAATTTGTGGAACGCATCTATAAAGTAACATTGACAAGCCATAGATACAAACATAATAGGCATATTTTAAAGGAACAGTATTTCAATATATTGTATATTTTCAAAACGTGGTCGACTCTCCCAGGAAAAACCAGGTAAATCTTTGAAAACCTGTGCCCATTTGACAAATGTCTTTTACCACTAAATGTCAGGCTTCATTCCTGAAAATAGTTTATGAACAGTACGCCTGCAAATTCAGTATGATCAGAATTACTCATTGATAAACAACATTTATCAAATTGAGTTTCGTATTGTTGTGTAATTGGAATACATATTACAATGATTTTTATCTGTAATTCCGAGCACAAAGGTACTCCGGTATACATGTTATGTTGAGTACAATAATATTTCAACGTCACCATGTCTCATAGTGGCTCCTGTATTATGCATCCAAATGTCCAATATATAAATATGGGTTTGTTTGGAGCATCGGGGTGGTGGTGGGTAACAATAAAACTATGTGCGATCCGAAAGTGTCTAGAGTAATGACAAAGAATCTCCACTGACCCGGTAACAGACCAATCCGCGACGAGCTAATCTGTCAGGCTTCCAACAGAGCTAATTGCGTATGTGTGGAGAGGCTTGCGATAATACATGATTCAGGTTTGCCACAGAGTTAAGCGTCGGTGTGAAAAGACTGCGATAAGACCGATTAATCAATAGACGCTGCCCTTAGCTCAAATTATAAAACACGCTATGATTTTCATAGCCAATCTTTATAAATCTTGCGAACGGTTTGAAAAAAAAACAACTGAACTAAGGATGCAACGAATGGATCACATTTTGACCAGTCATTATTATGCAATATATGAAAAGCACATATGTGTCATAAATCATGGTTATCATTATGCATTATTAGAACAACACACATGTGCCATAAAAGTTTTATACATAACACCGACAGAAGCAAGGCACACATGTGCCATAATATCAATAACATATATTGCAAATATTCAAAGAATACAGAAAAAAGAAAAGAAATGTGAAGAGGTCGATAGAATACGCCATAAAAGTAAGATCTATTAATGCTAGTTCTTTCTTCCCCCCGTTTCGAGTGGAGAAGGAGAGCAGAAGGAGGCACCCTGTCAGGTTTAACCAATGAATTGAGACTTATTCAATCGCATGTAATTAAGCATTGATTGCATATTGAATGAAAAGTATAACATATAAAGAAAATAAATTCAATTCTTCCTAAACACTTAAAACGATTTATAATTGATTAAATTTACCATAACATTATGAAATAAATGTATCACGCACATTTAAATAATATTCTAAATAGCCTATGTAGATAATTATGTTTGTAATCACTGTCCAATAATGGTAAACTACAGTGAAAGGAAAAAGAAAGTATACATACCTATAAACGTCGACAGGTCAAGGAACAATAAATGTATTGCATATAAATTTTGTATATTTATATTTCATCAGATTGTTGAATAAAAAAACAAACATTTAATTCAATTCAAAGCAAAACAATCAGTTCATTTTCCATCACATGAATAAACTTAGCCAATAATGACATAATTTTAAAAACCAAAATGTATACTTTCTTTTTCCTTTCAGTGTACTTTAAAGCCTATGGTAATCAAAGTACGTAATATACGATACTGTAATATAGAAACAGAATCGAAGCTCTAGTATATTACAAATGTATCTATGACAATTCATATATCCAAATTTGAAAACATAGTTTTACATAGTATTAGTTTGAACGTCAGTATGGGCATTGCACATCATAAAACATACACGATGAAGATACTTTTGAGAGTGTAAATGAAATAATACAACATTGTAATTTTGAAAGTACATGTTATACAAAATAATCATTATCATAGTACATGTACTAGAAAATACCAATAGTACATATTCATAGTATGTATTACAAATACCAGGCAGGTAACAACAAAATATCAATATCAAAATGCATGTTACAAGCCCATGCACTTAACAGTAAAACATCAATATTATAGTATATCGTATTCCAAAGTAGACAACACAAAATATCAATATCATAGTTCATGTTACCAGCCCAAGCAGATAAAAAGGAAGTAGCATTATCCTAGCCCATGTTTAAAATTATATAATGTATAATCACAAGCCATTCAACCATATAAAATATGCCCTGGATGTAAATGAAGAGCTCTCTCGAAAGATACGGGTTAATGTGTACACAACCCAAGCAGGTAACACCAGATATCTGTGTAATTATGTTACTGCTACAACGCCCAAGTACACGAGAACTATCAAAACCACAAAACAGTAAGCATTTTGAAAGCTGTTTATCAAATTGAGACCTAAGAACTGGTTCACCTGAACTGAGAATGAACAGAAAATTTGCCTGTGAACCACTTTAATTGAGATATTGGTGTAGGTGAAACGCAGAAACAGGGGTTATCTTAGTGTGACCATGACAGAACCCAGTGCTGTGATGTTTACCGTTACTATGTTTAAAGTGTGAGAATGTGACACGTACATCAGTAAGAATGCCTTGATTGTACTGTAAGTACACGTCGTCGTCATATTGTAAAACAGTTGCAGCCGTGTGAAACATAGAACATGCAATTTACGACAAGAGCAAAAGTACTAAAAGCAAACAAAAACATTGCTTTAAAGATGGAACTGTCATACCAAGACGCTGAAACATGTTTAAATACTTGCACTATTTTATCCAAAGTAGGTATAGTAATATGGATCAGAAGATCGTACGATAGTGCTGATCTATGTACGCCCTTTACCGTAGAGGTTACCAGGAAGGCATTGGTGGGGTCAGACACATTAATAATCGTGTAAACATAACTTAGTATGAGATAAAAAGAGCTAAAAACTGAGTCCAAAAACATGTTGAGACAAATGGCCAAATAAATGCCAAGCTCTCTGCTATGTGATTGACGTAGAGGAGCGTTTGTTTCAATAAAGTGTTATACATAGGAAAGTCATGATCCGAGAAGGACAGAAAGTCTTCTTAGTTGACAGTGGTACGCCGATTGCCTTGAAGTTGTGCAGATCCTGAAAAGTCAGTGTGTACGAAAGTGCAAAAAATTGGAAATCAGAATTTTAGCAATATTTTGGAGTTAAATTTGTGGGTGGCTATCCACAATAAAGCAGAAGTAAACGAGTAAAAAAGTTGACAACTGGAAGAGGCTCCCATTGGTAAGCACCTATCGAAGTAAAATAAACCATCCCATTTGAAACCTAAAATTGTGGAATAGTCTGGATTGATAGGGAATATACGGAATGGCGCTGCAACATCAGTTTTTGCCATAAAAGTGTGTTTGCCAATTTGTTATAAACATGAAATTGTGTCATCAGTCGTAGAAAAGATCATACATGAACCTCATCAGGGGTATGTTTGAAGAACCACGCCCAGCGGTCGAAACCTACATGAAAGGCCTTTCCACTATGCCCGATTCTAATTTTTCAAAATCTTCTGGAAAACAACAGAAGCATATGCATGAGCAGAACGTCATTTACGGCTATCTCGACACAGCGTATGCCCTAAACATTTAATTGTAAACCTTCTCTAAAACCATTAACTAAATAATCTGATTTTATCCCATCCTTGTTAATACGATACCAAAACCCACCATTTAACTGGAGTTGGTGGGGGAAATATTACGATTTTCCAGTATATTTCCTGTTTGGCAATGATCGTAAGGTATTGAAACTCTTTGGTGTTTGTTTGGTGGTTGAATTGGTAGATTGAGAGTGTTGCTGCTCTGAGTATCATTTCCAGCATCTGTATTGCGGATGTTGTCCAGAGCAGGTTCTGTAGCGATAAAAAATCCTTTGCAGTGTCCCTCCCTTTTGTAATGGTTACATACTTGCTTGGTGTGACACAATGGTCTCTAGAATTTGAATCGAAAGGGCTGCTTTGACTCAGAGCTTTTATGTAAAGCTCATTGTGCAGTATTTTTTTACGGATATGGTGTAGTTTGTCTACAAATGCCAATTTTATTTAGAACTTGAAATTGAGCGTATAGTGGTTCCATATCATCAATGTCTGGATACTTTAACCGACAGACACAAAAGTAAGCAGCGAAAGCATCTGTCCACTGGAACTTCTTGGAGGCGAGTGGGGTGACAGTAGAAATTCCAGACACAGAGAATGTGAGATGGAATAACTGTTATGGATTGACAAAAAAGTGTAGACAAATTAACAAATTCATTGTTCATATCTTCTCTTTTACTTTCACTAGTTTCAGAGGAACAGTGACATATAAAGGTAGAGAAACTGATGTTTGACTACTGAGAAGAGAAGTGGCCTGATTAGATGGAAGAGCAAAGTTTAAGAGAACTGTACTATCTTTATTGACATAATAAGAAGAGACATTTATACCTGGCATATTCAAATGCTTTGCCCAAACGGCTTGGCTAGTTGTATTGGGACTTCAAACATGACGCACTGGTCCAATTGTTGTCAGTCCAAGCACTTTGTTGATCTTTGTCTGACAGAAACCCTGTACTTAAGATGTTATTGCAGTAGTGACGGATGCTGTCAGCTGTAGAACAGCAGTATCCGTTTGATAGTGGCTGTTTGAAGTTCATAGTTCATGTACATACTAGTTATCAGATACAGTGACATCAATTGATGACTGTCTTGTCGTAGTATGTGATGTTCCTCAGTGTGCACTGCGGATTGGCGGCCGGCGGTCTTCAATTGTGGAACTGCGCATTTGGTTGTGAACGGCTAATGACGCTTGACGCTTTCTTTAAGCCTGGAGTTCACTGTGCTGAAAGAGATTAAGTTAATGACTAACATGTCAAAGGGGATGTAAAACCAAGTGATGAAACTCCTTGTGTATTACTATTCCAAGTATATGGAAAGATATGATAGGGTATAATGCTGGTTGTGTTAAAGTATGCATTATTTGCAAGCTCCCGAATCTGAAGTGCACGTTGAACCATGCCATGTCTGTTGAAAAGTATAAATGCTCACGGAAGCTTTTAAAAGATATATATATATATATATATATATATATAATGCCCGTGGTAAAGCACAAATGCTGTTAAAATATATATAAATAGTACCCGCGGTAAAGCCAGATGCTCACGGAAGATGTAATAACATATGCCCGTGGTAAAGCATAAATGCTCACGGAAGCTTTATTTAAAAATATATATAATGCCCGTGCTAAAGGAAGATGCTCACGGACGCTGCTAATAACATATGCCCGTGGTAAAGCAAAACTGCTCACGAAAGCTTTACTTAGAAATATATATAGTGCTCGTGGTAAAGCAAGATGCTCACGGAAGCTGCTAATGAAGTAAATTAGTAACTTGTAAAAGTGGGGGGAAGGGGGGGGGGGGAGGGTATTAACCAAGTGATGGGACCCTTTGTGTATTACTATTCCCATGATATTGAAAGATTTTATAGGCTATAATGCTGGTTTTGAAAGCATGCATCAAATTTATGCGCACGAAACGGAAGTACACGTGAAGGCAACTCATACCACGATTCTACCATAAGCTAACAAATAATTGTCTTACTTATGGGATAATGTATCCAAGTTCAAACATAAATGATCGCAGAAGCTGGTAATGTATGTAATAATGCACTTGCCCGCACAAAAACTCAAAATCAAAAAAAAAGAAACCAGCCCGTGGCAAAGCACAAATGAGGCCCGTCAGGGGTTTTGGAGATCTTGAGAACATGACCATTTATTTTCTCAGGAAAATCTTGGGAACATTGGGCATTATTTTCAGTGATCCAGGGATCAAATGCCTAATTTTAGAGATCTAGGGATATTGTTCTTAAAGAAAAACCAGAAGAAAAAGTACCTTATTTTACCAATTTTATCAAAGCAATATAAACAGAGATAGGCAACTGGATGCACTGGTATAAATTTCATGTGGCACATTTGGCGTTTTCTAGTTAAGTTTAAACTTATTTATTTTGCTTCGATTGTGAAAGAGTTATTAAAGAAATATTAAAAGTGCCGTGTTCATGATATTGCTATTAGCCTGCACGTCTCTGTAATTAAGTCACTGATTTTATGTATAATTTCTATACTTAATCATAATTTACTTTTAAAATGAGATGTTGGCAGCTTTGGGGGTTTCTGGCAACGTATTAGTCTGGGACCCTGTCCAACTTCATTCCATTATCATATGTACCTGAAATAAATTTAAGAAGGTAATTAAGAACAAAGACATATCAACAGTTTTGGCTTATGTCGTGGTAAGTTGCCCGTCGTCCGTCCATTAGCCTTTTTTCTTGTAAACGCAACCCCCCCCCCCCCCCTCATTTTTCAACGAATCTTAACCAAACTTGCACAGCATTTTTATAAGCACAACTTGTCTCTACTAGTCTCAACATAACTATCTATTGAAGTCAAACACGACTCCATTGAACTTGATGACGAGGATACCATACATATTCAAACAGCCCTTGTCAAGATATTTGACATACAGAGACAAGAGATGTGGAGAGTGAGCCTGGGAAAGAAGCAGTGCAAGGGTTTTGCTTATTATGATGATATGTAAATGATAATAGAGAAGACAATAGTAGACGTTTTACTTAAATGAACACTATTTGGTATTCAGGGAACTATGTTTTAAACATTTGGAGTTCTAGGGAACAGTGGAAATACTTTTAGAGTTCTGGAAAACATGGACGAAATACTTTTGGGGAACTTTGGCAAATACTTTTGGAGATCTGGGGAACAGTAAGTATTACTTTAAGAGATCCAGGGAGCAGGTACCCCCCTGGGAGGGCTTCACAAATGCTCACGGAAGCTGCTTATAGCATATAAAATTAGATGCTCACGGAAGCATAAGAGATATATAGCATGCCCGTGATAAAGTATAGACCCTTACGGAAGCAAAAGAAATATATATAATGTACTCGTGTCAAATCAGAAATGCTCATGGAAGAAGTTCATAACAAAAACAGAATATGCCCGTGGTAAAGCCTGGTGCTCAAGGAAGCTGTAATAACGTATGTCCGTGGCAAAGCATAAATGCTCAAGGAAGCTGCTAATAACATATATAGTACCCGTGGTAAAGCATAAATGCTCACGGAAGCTGTAAAACACATATAGTGCCCGTGGTAAAGCATAAAAGCTCACGGAAGCTGTAAAAACACATTCAATATCCTTGGTAAAGCATGAATGCTCACGGAAGCTGTAAAAACACATACAGTGTCCGTGGTAAAGCATAAATGCTCACGGAAGCTGGAAAAACACATAAGGTGCCCGTTATAAAGCATAACTGCTCACGGAAGCTGAATAAAAATATATATGGTGCTCGTGGTAAAGTCAGGTGCTCACGGAAGCTGCTAATAACATATATAGTGCCTGTGGTAAAGAATAAATGCTCACGGAAGCTGTAAAAACACATATAGTGCCCGTGGTAAGGCATAAATGCTCACGGAAGCTGTAAAAAACACATATAGTGCCCATGGAAAAGCATAAATGCTCACGGAAGGTGAATAAAAATATATATAGTGCCCGTGGTAAAGTCAGGTGCTCACGAAAGCTGCTAATAACATATATAGTGCTCGTGGTAAAGCATAAATGCTCACGGAAGCTGTAAAACACATATAGTGCCCGTGATAAAGCAAAACAGCTCACAGAAGCTTTAAAACATATATAGTGTCCGTGGTAAAGCATAAATACTCAAGGAAGCTGTAAAATCACATATAGTACCCGTGGTAATGCATAAATGCTTACGGAAGCATACAATGTAATAAAAAATATATATAGTGTCCGTTGTAAAGCCAGGTGCTCACGGAAGCTGCTAATATATATGCCCGTGGTAAAGCATAAATGCTTACGGAAGCTGCTTATAAAGCATATAGTGCCCGTGGTAAGGCATAAATGCTCACAGAAGCTGTAAAAACACATATTATGCCCGTGGTAAATCCTAAAACTCACGTAATGTTTATTTAAATATATATATAGTGCCCATGGTAAAGCCAGGTGCTCATGGAAGCTGCTAATAACATATGCCCGTGGTAAAGCTTAAAGCTCATGGAAGCTGATGTCATGCAATATAAGGAAAGCAGAACGCTAGACACTCCTTTTTGTTTTTGAAATGGTGGATCTATCGTCAGGTTAATATACTAAGGATATGGTAAAGCATATATAAACTGACAGGACACGGTCCTGCAGTATTTAAGTATATACGAATATCGGATCCGATACCATTGAGAGTTATATATTCTCAAGTGTCATAGCAATATAACAGCCCTTACAGACCGTATTACATAATTAAAATGACAAATGTTAAGAATGTAAAAACAAGTATTTATTAAACTGACATGTGCCATACACTGGTATTTTAAGAAGCATCGACGATCAAGAAAGGTAGACAAGTTCCTCACGATGAATTAAAATCAGACAGATGATACTAAATTAGCACTTGCGAAACACAGCGTACAATAAAGAAAGAGAACTAAATTAAAGTGCACATCGTATCGAGATTTACGTACGTTTCATAGCTTATTCTATAAAGTGTAGGTGCTTCGCAGAGTTTAAGTGAGAAGACATGGCTTGCTTGGAATTGAAGCAGGATGTATTGTACTACTTCGGATAACACAGATTCCAGTACAGCATAGGACATGATCTCTGGTGGTTCGAGACAATAGAACATGCATTTCGGATTTTGCGCATATTGCCTTCCGTGTATTCACCTTTGTAAAATCTCAACTTAAGGAACGTTTACGATTCAAACTTATTTATATATAACATACGCAAATGGATTGAAGTTATAGCAACATTAAGTTAGTGGATTCGAAAACGTTGTGTTTTTATAAATTGAATATATTTTTGAAATTCTTGTAAAATGAACTGAATATGATCAAATGAGGTATCTGGAGTGCCGTACAGCAATGTTCTTGTACTTAATGGGTGATATCCATGAGTATTGTTAAAAAGTTCCTAAAACGGTTACACTTGAAAATAAAATGTTCTGCATCTTCAGTTTCATTACCACAAACTGAAAGGGTTCTGGAAACTCCAACAAGATCTGGATATTACTTCAGTAAGCAACCACTTTGACAGAATAAGTTAAGACCTATGATGTCAAACATATGTGGAAGAGCTGGTCTTTCACATAAATACACCAGTCATAGTTTGAGGCCTCTGTTCGTTTTTAGCTTGCGATCAGATTCCAACACGACATATAATGAGTGTTACAGGCCATAAATGTGAAAACAGTTTAAAAACTTACACAGGTTTCATAGATAGCAGCACAATACAGTTAATGAACACACAATACGTAAAAGTGTAGGACTAAATTTTGTTGACAATGAAAATACTCAAAGAAGTTCTATGAATGTTTGTTAGGATGTTGATACCGCTTTTAATGCTATTTAGTCACTTTGTATGGGAAATGCATAATTGAAATGTGTACCTAATGAAGATTTTGAAAGTGATTTACAAGACTTTGATGCCTTAGATGAAGATCAAATTGATGACATCATCCGCAATTAGGAGCTTCCAAATAAAATTCAGTTTGTTACCAAAATATTAGGCGACTGCCATATGCCCAATATTACAATACTTCAAAATCAATCAAATATTATCTGTCAAAAACCAAACAGGACCAGTAAAACAGCAGATATCAACATGCATCATACTTTAAATTTTCCACGCTTCTGAGTATCTGCTCCTTTGATTTCAAGTTGCAATGTCACAATAAACAATGTTTATGGGAGACAGAGTGCAAAAATACAAAACAGCGTGTTAATTATGTATAAAACAGCGTGTTACTTGTCTATTTGGACAGAGACGTTGGTAATATATAGATACTAAATAAAATGTATAAACAATAAGTAAAATTTCTAGTTTTTTTTCACAAGATTTTATTTTTATGAAATTGTACAAATTTTATTTTTATGTTTTAGTTATTATTTCAAAAATTATTATAGAAATATTAGATAACATGTTAGCCATAGTTGTTGAAATGCAAATATTAATCTTTATTTTTATCATAAGTTACACGGAGGTACATGAAAGTTTTTTTGGTTAATTTGTGCTTTAAGGACAATGAAACCAAGATCAAATAATTGCAATGACAAATAAATAAACAGTTTCTTGTAATTATATCCTGAAGTGGTGTATATATATATATTTGGTTCGTAGTCCAGATATACACTCTTTTCGGGATATATATTATTGCAGGTAAGCAAAGGGTTTATTTAAAATATTCTGTTTAATTTTAATTACTATAACTCAAACTTCTTGTTAAAATATTGAGTTAAAACCGTCTCGATTTAATTATTTTAACTTAAGAAACTATGTTTAAAAATATATTGTTCACCGAACAATTACGATCATTATGCTATTAAGAAATTAAGAATAACATTAGGTAACTAGACTATAATTAATTTAAGTCGCTATACCTCATAACTTTCACAATCTCCCACATAAGCGAGTAATTCCCCAGCTATTAAAATCATGTAGTACTGTTTATTTTAATTGATTCTGTTTTACAACATATGTTAATATGTATTTGAATTTTGTTTAACAACATCTATTTGACTTCTGTTATAACATATATATATATAAAATATTGATATTTCATTTTATATGTTTTTGATTTCTGTATGTTGATGTACATAATATATAGATTTCAAATATACACTCTTTTCGGGATATATATTATTGCAGTTATCATTTTTTCCCCGACAACAACAACTACAACAACAACTAATCCAGATAATAATAACACAGGTAGAAAAACGGACCTGTCTGAAAAGTGGTGAGTGAATCCGGCAAATGCCCAAAAAGACGACATATATTCCAGATCCACAGCTACAACGACACACCAGATCACGCCAAATTAATTCCATCGACACTGAAAACAACCAGCAGAACAACCTATCGACGAAAATAGAGGTCATGTGAAAATTGATTCTCATATGTGCGAAAAGTTTGATCCATCAAACAAAGACGCCCACACATGGCTTAAGCGATCCTTAGCAATGTCTAAATTTTTAGCATATACAGCGAACGAAAAATGTGCTGTTTTGGGTTTATTTTTGGCAAGTACTACATTTGAATGGTACTCGTGTTTGGCAGATAAACATTAAAACGGACTTTGACGAATTATGTAAACAATTTCTTTTAAGATTTAGCCCTCAAAGTTCTTGCAAATATACCGTTATGAGCGAAGTTCTAAACTTAGAACAAAAACCGATCATACAGTTAGGGAATTTGTAGCAGAAGTACAAAAAAAGCAATGGCATTGAGTTACCACCAGATAAGGTTATTGTAACACATTATCGCGGGTTGTTACCACATATTAGATCCGATTTAATAAGTCACCAACCTGAAACTCTTGAAACTCTTGTAGAGGTTATAAAAAGAGCTGAACTTTCTGGAACAGCTCATTCCGTTTGCCCAAAAAATGGCTCAGATATTTTCACTAAAGAAGCTTTATTAGGATTATTCAAACAAGCTCTAGATATAAATAATGAAACCTTTAAAAATGATATCATTCATGAAGTAAATTCAGCCCAAATCTATAATAAAACATTTGATCATCAACCACCTTCAAATAATGTCACAAAGACGACATATTTTAAAAAGAAAAACTAACGAGTATGTTCAAACTTGAAATTATAGACAAAACTTGCAAACCTTCAGTAAGAATTTTAGACAAGTGTCTCAAAATTGCAGGTGTGGCAAGTGTTTGACGGTAGGTAGACACCATATCTCAAAATGACCAGCGGCAACTAGAGAGTGTTATGGATGTCATCGAATCGGTCATTTCAAAAACGCGTGTCCTTTAAACGAGCAACAATAGGAATTTCCGCCGTCCGTAGGTCAAAGAGGGAACCTTCAGACAAGGCCAAAATTAAATCAAATCAAAGCTAATCAGTTACTACCTTTATTAAAAATAAAAATGAAACCGAAACCGAAGTTCAAAGAAAATCTGAAAAATGGAATAAAAGTAAAAGATAATTTAAAATTGCCAAATATTTCATCTTTTAAAGACGTTTCTTCGAGGAAGTTCTAGCGCAGAGATTTTTTTAAATTTTGCACACAAGTACTTTGAAGTAAGACAAGTTTAAAACACTAAAAAAAAATATAGGTCACCACGCTTGTTTTTTTGCTATGACTTTTTTTTAAACTACACCGTTTAACATTTTTTAGAGAAAAAACAGCACATTTGTGTAAGTTATAAATCTTGTTTAATTTACTAACAAAGTGATATATTTCAACAAAATTTTGTTGTCACTCATGTAACAAAAGATAAAGTATTTAAAACAGAAAAAGTCATGATGCTATTTTGAGTTTAACATTTCATACAGTAATTTTCATAAATTTCTACGATTATAGAATTGGCCGTTAACGATGTATTTTTACACTAATTTAAAAATAAAAAAAGTTCTAACCCGGAGAATTGTTTCATTCTTTCTACAAAGAGGCACCATAACAAACTATATCAGAAAATAAAATAAAAAATAAATGTCCCCATGCTTGTTACTAAGTTACAGTGCTTAATGTTACCTCCCTTTTCATAAAATGGCCATAAACGATGCATTTTGACACTAATTCAATAATAAAAATAAAGTTCTAATGCAGAGAATTATGTCATTCTTTCTACAAAGAGGCACTTTAACAACCTATATCAGAAAATAAAATAAAAAACATATGTTACCTTACTTGTTACTAAGTTACATTGCTAAATGTTACCTCCCTTTTTCATAAAATGGCCGCAAACGATGCATTTTTACACTAATTCAATAATAAAAAAGTTGTAACGCGGAGAATTGTTTCATTCTTTCTACAAAGAAGCACTAAACCAAACTTTATCAGAAAATAAAACAAAAGATAGATGTCCCCATGCTTGTTACTAAGTTACAGAGCTAAATGTTACCTCCCTTTTCATAAAATGGTCGTAAATTATGCATTTTGACACTAATTCAATAATAAAAAAAGTTCTAATGCGGAGAATTGTTTCATTTTTTCTACAAAGAGGCATTATTACAAACTATATCAGAAAATAAAATAAAAAATACAGGTCACCATGCTTGTTACAAAGTTACAGTGCTAAATGTTACCTCCCCTTTTCATAAAATGGCTGCAATCGATGCATTTTCACACCAATTCAATAAAAAACAATGTTCTACATGGAGAATTGTTTCATTCTTTCTACAAAGAAGCACTAAACCAAACTTTATCAGAAAATAAAACAAAAAATAGATGTCCCCATGCTTGTTACTAAGTTACAGAGCTAAATGTTACCTCCCTTTTCATAAAATGGCCGTAAATTATGCATTTTGACACTAATTCAATAATAAAAAAAGTTCTAATGCGGAGAATTGTTTCATTTTTTCTACAAAGAGGCATTATTACAAACTATATCAGAAAATAAAATAAAAAATACAGGTCACCATGCTTGTTACAAAGTTACAGTGCTAAATGTTACCTCCCCTTTTCATAAAATGGCTGCAATCGATGCATTTTCACACCAATTCAATAAAAAACAATGTTCTACATGGAGAATTGTTTCATTTTTTCTACAAAGAAGCACAACACAACAAACAATATCATGAAATAAAATAAAAAATACATGTCACCTTGCTTGTTACCAAGCTACAGTGCTAAATGTTAACTTCCCTTTTCATAAAATGGCCTAAAATTGTCAAAATTGTGAAAATTATCTGTTGTAAATTTTTATAAATGAAGTTTCATTGCAGAAGTAACTTTCATATTTCTAAATGATGCACTAAATAGCAATTATAATATTTGTAATTTATAATGTAATTACTGTTAAATTGCTTTAATACATTTCATATATACTGGGTAATTGATGAACATCAATAGTTGTAAAAGTTTGAAATAGTAGAGGCCTAGTGGTAAAACAATGTACTGTCAATCAAGGTTGGATCACCAGTGACCTGCTACTCAACATAATATCTTCAGAGTTTTATCTACAAGTCCATTCAAGTCATTTTTTCTGATATTTATCTTGGCTATAGTAGTCGCACTGTCATCCATTATTCCTGAATGGGCTACTTCCAACTTTAATCTTTGAATTGTCATTAAAATTTTAGAGCACTGCCTGGTGAACTGGTAGTGATTGTTCATAATTTTTCATAATATGTGCATTTCCTAGTCTTCTGGAAAAACATCATATGTTTTTCGAATACTTTTTGTTAACATGGTCCCAGTATCTGATTTACTGTCACAATCCATTCTTCTGGCAACACATATTGTAATAAATTGGCCTGGTCCTGGTGTACTACTTGACTGACTTCATCACTGAAAATTAAAGGAAGCTTATATGAAATAAAGAAATAAATGACAATGTTTATTTGTATGTAAGCTTAATTTACATCATCACCAGTTTCCCATTTGGGTGATGCACCCAGAAGAGTGAACAGTTTAGACTTTTTAGGTTTGTGGAGGATAGTGCAGGAAACAAATATCATAGAAACCTAATCATATGTTTCACCTGATTCTTTTGCTTGGTGTATAGCACCATCATAAAAGTCCTCAGTTTAAAGTCCCATCTGAATGACAGTTAGCACTGTAAGTTAGCCAGCCTCAGGTATCAAACTCTCAACCCTGAGCTAGAAGTATCGTGCTCTACTGGCTGAGCTCATCGGTCTGGCTAAAAAAACGACAATGTATTTTAATAAAACAGCACAATATATGGGTATAGTTAGACAACTCAAGGGCTATAACTGAGCAGCAATTCCTGTTATGATATCTATGTTCAAACCATTGAACAAAATCTTATGGTTATAAACTTGCATACATGTATGTGGACATTTTTTTACTGAATGAAACTGTTATGTTATGTAACAAGCAGTCAAGGGGTTGCAAGCTCAAATCCCTACTTGGCCAGTCTCTGTGATGATTTAAATATATGCAAATTCCAACATTTGTCTCATGTTCATTCATCTTTAATCACTGATTCAAGTGGGAAAGTTGTCAGTTATTTGCACGGATATTAGGTGTGCCAAACAAGTAGGTTTGACCCCCCTCAGATCATCTGTTGTGCTCATGATTATTTTGTTGTAATCCATAGTAAAAATAAGCTGAAACGGTTAAATTACATTAATAATTACCATTGGCCCCTTTTGATGATTGTCACTCTTTCATTTAGTGTTTCTGTACACGTTGTCTATGTCACGATATTGATCATCTCTTCATAGTTAATGAAACCACTACAGGTATTTAAAGCACCGACATCTCAATCCATCTGTAACCTGAGCCTCTGTTTAGCATTCCTGAAATGTGTTGAATAGTTTCTTATTTTCATAATTCATGTAACAACTTTCTGTTTAACAGGAAATACAGAACATGACGGCGTATAAATTTATTTTTAACATTTACTCAATGTAAGAATACTGTTCGAATCTCCGCCTGGCAACAGTCTCCAGGATGATAGATATACAGCATTATGTCTCTCTAACAATCGTCTCTCACCGCTGATTCAAGTGGGAAAGCTATCAGTTACTTGCGGAGATAGGGTGTGCTCAAATACTGGTTAATTCCAGGAAACAGTGGTTAGGTGATCGTCTGTTAGCCCTCGATGGCATGAAAATGATGTAAATATTCAACCAATGAATCACTTTTTATAGTTGTTCATCTCTAGAAATCATCAAGTAAGTTATCATTTTATGTGAAACATTAATATTGATCAGTGAGTTATGATAAGGCATCAACTAACCTTATACTCAATTGCTTTGTGTTGATGTCAAATGATATTGGACTTTTCCTGTTTAATCGATGTGTCTTGTTTGTTTCCACTGTTCTTATACTTCCACATATACAGTTTATGTATAACGTTGACCCATATAAGTGTCTTCCATAGTGTCCTTCAATACCAAACTTTTACATGCATCAGGTCAGCTAAATGTCAAAATTCAAGATTTATTCTTCCTTGTCTCCATCCCGGTATGAATAATATTGTTTCAGGTAAATTCATTATGTATTCAGCGCTTTGGACATTCACAAATGATCCATATCCGAAAAATGAGTTATCCGAAATGTTACCACTACGAGTATTGATTATATTTTCGTAGTTGTTTCTTCGACTTCGTTATGTACAAGCACTTCTGGTGGTTTAGAACGAAAAACAATATACTCTTCCGTGATTTTCGATCGCTTCCGTGACAAAATTTTCATTTCAGACATCTCGAAATGAAATACTTCGCTTTGTAAATATCCTACTGCGACTCGAATTTTAATTAACCAAACGGCGACATTAGACCCCGAAACTGAAAGTAACAGAAAGGAATTATGCGCGTAGCGATGCGCAGTAACAACCCGAAGAAACGTCTTTAAACAAAATCAGAGAATTTTTTTATCAATATTAAAATAGGAAATCAAAGTGTTCATGCACTTGTAGATACTGGTTCAAGCTTGTGTTGCATAAAGAAATCCCTCTTAAGTCAAATAAATCAAAATATCTGCTCATACGGACAAAGTTCTCATTCACAAGTTGTTAGTGTAGGTGGTAATTTAATAAATGCCATAGGTGTAGTGACACTACCAGTTAAGCTGTCTAGAATTCCTGACAATACCGCCACTCTTATTGAACCATTAGAATCACCTACGGTTAAAAACGTTGCTTTTGCAAGAGTCATAGTACAATGCAAAAATGGGAAAGTCTCGAGTAGGGTTATGAACCCAAACTCCTATGAAATTAATTTTAAAAACAAACTTGTTATTGGAAAGTCTTCCCATTATTGGATCGTCAATAGTAGAAATAGATGACAAGGAAAACGGCCAAGATCAAGGTGAAATGCCTGAAGATAATAGCACAACGCCTACTTCAAAGACATCTGATAGAGATGTACTTAATGAGTTAGGAATTTCCTTAGATGATTCGGATTTAACACCTGATCAAACATGTAAGCTTTCTAGATTTATTGCTGAAAACAGGAATTCATTGGCTAAAGATACTTCTGAACTATGGTGTACTCATCTTCATTCACATAAGATCGAAACAGGGGATGCCCCACCTCAACGCAAACACCCATACAGAACAAACCCAAAATGTAAATCTAATATAAAATAACACATAAGACAAAAACATGTAATCAAGTGATATAATAGAGCCCTCTGATTCATTGTGGGCTGCGCCTGTCGTAACTTGTCGCAAGAAAGATGGTTCCTTTAGATTTGCTGTAGATTACAGAAGGTTAAATGCTGTCACTGTACCAATAAACTTTCCCTTACCAAGGTTTGAAGATGTCCTTGATTCTGTAGGAGAAAGTGATTCAAAGATATTTACAGTGTTAGATTTAAAAACAGGGTTTCATCAAATTCCTTTAGACCCTTCAATAAGTCTAAGACTACATTTGTGACACACCAAGGTCGCTGTATTTTTAAGAAGTTACCCTACTGACTGCGAAACGCCCCAATTGCCTTCCAGCACGTAATGGCACGTGCACTACATGGGATTAATTTTAAATATGCGTTATTATATGTCGACGATATACTTATACACTCTTCAAACTTCGATGAACTCCTTATTCATTTGAAAAGCGTCAAACAATGGTTAAACGATGCTAAACTCAAATTGCAACCAAAGAAATGCATGTTTGCAGCAAAAACGGTCGAGTATTTAGGACTTTTCTTTTCTAAAAACGGCATTGAAGTGAATCCAAGCAAAATCAAAAGTGTAAAATCTTTTCCTCAGCCTAAAAATTAAAAATCTCTACGTGAGTTTCATGGCTGATGCAATTATTACAAGCGTTTTGTCAAAAACTTTTCCCAAATCGCAGCTCCCTAAGATAAACTTCTGAGGAAGGACGTTCCATTCACATGGACAAACAAATGTGCCACTGCCTTTGAAATGTTTAAAAAAACTTGTCACCAGTCCCATTTTATCTTTTCCCGATATGAACAAACCCTTTATCATTTCTACTGACGCCTC
Source organism: Panopea generosa (assembly GCA_029582155.1). Classification (NCBI taxonomy): domain Eukaryota; kingdom Metazoa; phylum Mollusca; class Bivalvia; order Adapedonta; family Hiatellidae; genus Panopea; species Panopea generosa. The sequence continues at coordinate 53,264,889 of CM055897.1, forward strand.
TGGTTCAGCTATAGGATTTATTTTAGGGCAATTAGATGACCAACACCGTAAAAGAGTAATCTCATATGGTGGTCAGAAAGTAAATAGAATGTCTGTGGGCGTGAATGTCTTGCATTAGTTAAAGCTATTTAGCAACTTCATTCTTATTTATTCCATAATAAATTCACTGTTTACACTGACAATATTGCTCTTAAATTGTTACACAAAATTAGAGATCATACGGGACGGTTAGGCAGGTGGGCTTTTAACTTGCAAGGTTACGACTTTGACATAAGGCCGGCTTGAAAAATCAAAACACCGATGCCTTACCAAGACGTCCTTATGCTGATAAGGATCAAACAGACTGCTTTATTAAACAAATTTCAGAGTCAGATGAAATGTTTCTTGTTTAACTGACAATAACGTTCTACATAGTGTAGAGTTAGAATACAGTAAGTCTCAAACGGTAAATGATACTGAGGCTGCAACAATGTCAAAACTGCAGTGGGAATGCCCTGATCTCTGACCATTGCTTTAATAAATGGTTAATGAAATCCTCCAAAAACAAAACAATGAATGTAACAAGATAATCATGTTAACTGAGCGGTATGTCGTGAGAAATAATATATTATATCATTTCTTTGACAATAGAAACAAAAAGAAACGTAGGAATGACATCCAATTTAGTCAGTTTGTGGTACCACGAGTATTAAGAGAAGATGTTATCCTATCATACCACGACGGCAATGCTCATTTAGGATTTGACAAAACATATGCTGCCATTAGAGGTAAATACTATTGGCATAAAATGTACTCAGATGTAGATACTCATGTAAAAACCTGTAAAACATGTAAAAAATCGAAACGAAATTATGCCAATCATAAGGCCACACTTGCGCCTCTACCAACTGCGTCTCATCCATTTTCAAGAATACATATGGATATAATGGGACCATTACCAGTAACTTACAACAAAAACAGATATGTTATTTTGATTGTTGACTCATTTTCAGGGTGGTGTGAATGCTTTCCTCTAGTAACAATAGAAGCAAGGGAGGTAGCAAAAATTTTGAATACTGAAATATTTTGTCGGTATGGAGTCGTTGATACAATTGTCAGTGATAGAGGATCCAATTTTCTTTCTAAATTAGTAGTTGCTCTCTGTGGGTTGTTTCAAGTAACCAGACATCATACTTCGACATTTCACCCTCAAACTAATAGCACAGTTGAACGGGTTAATAGTACGTTAGGGCAAGCCATACGGTCATATTACAACGCTCAGCAAGATGACTGGGATAAATATCTACCTTCCATAATGATGGCTTTAAGAAATGCAAAATCAGCCACTACGGGCTTAACCCCATTTGAAGTAATATTTAGGCGTCAAATGAGAACTCCACTTGACACTGCACTCATTCCCACAGACTCTCTGACTAGGTCTGCTCAGGAATATATGCAGCATATGATTGATTCATTGAAAATCACAAACGCTATTGTTACCGAGAATAGGTTAAATGCGCAAGCCCGACAAAAAGAACAGCATAATAAAAACTCTGAAATTCCCAGATTTTATGTTGGACAACAAGTAATGTTACGCAGGGAAAATGTCAGCCCTGGTTTATCAAAGAAAGTTACGCCTAAATTTGATGGTCCCTTTTATATAACAAAGGCAGGGCTAAATCACACATTCAGGCTTAGGCGACAGTCAAATCATGTGGCATTAAGGTCTCCGATCCATGCAAATCGGTGAAAGCATATCATAATCCGCTGTTAATGAAATTCGAACAGCATGTAGAACCCCTGGTCGATATACCAGATGTTGAAAACGATATTAGTCTAGCAAATCAGGCTAATAAAACCAATCAGCCTCCAGAACATACTGATGTACAAGGTGATGTCTTCCCCGTAGATAAAGTAATTGGGTTTAAACGGTTACAGGGGAAGCCCACTTACAAAGTTAAGTTGAAGGGATTCAGTAAAACCACATGGGAACCCAAGGAAAACCTTCCTGATGCACTAATTCGAATTACCACATAAACCATAACTCGAAAGGAAGGGCCAGAAAGCGTCCTTTCAAATTCTTTAAGACAATAAGTAACAAATCATCATTTACCTTCTTGGGTCGCATAAAAAGACAAGGTGATACAAGTTTTGTTTAGAGTATGCAACCAATGTTCTGTCTGCATGAATACCGAAATGTACTTATATCATGTTCCGGACCGATAAAAACAAACTTGCTGCGGAAATATAAACAACCATCACAAAGCCATAATTGACCACAATTGCGATATTAAATAAAGTTTTGATTGATATTCTTTTATCTTATATTGCGCAGAATAAAGTAATGGAAATTGCGTAACAACAATTATCATGAAAATATGCTAAATGTGAGACGTCACCATCTGCTAAAGATATATGTATTGAAGATTGCAATAAGACTTTTCTTTATTTTCTATTTCGCAGGGTCTATATTATATGATGCATTGATGAAGTTATTATTAATAATCCAAAATACGCAAGGGGACTAAATTTTGGTACGGTGTTCAAGGCATCAGACCAGCTAATTACGACTTCTGAATATTGGAAGCACACTTTTGAAATAAAGCTTGACCGACCCAATTTGCCATATACCTTGAAATTACCTTCATGTGAACACAAGGGATTAAAATATGCAGTAGGTCAAATACACAAACTACATAAAGATACCTTAAAAGAAATTAATAATTATATAAACCGTATAGCCACATTAATCCCAGAACACAAAAAAAAATCTATAGGTACAATAAGTAAAGGTTTGTTTGGACTAGCTACATCGGATGATCTGCAAAACGTCGCAAGACATGTAAATAATATCATAAAACAAAACAAAATGCTATCGAAAGGATTTTCACATGATTTGGATACACTTCAATCGTTTATGTCCTCCACTGATAAAAGAATATCAAGTATTTTTACAAATGTTTACAAAAAACATAACATTTTGGCTACATTAAATATGACATTTTCGTATAAATTACAAAAATTTTAGGATGAAAATGCACTCATGATTATAACCGTCAACGAACAGTTACATAATTACGTAAGCATCAAGCAATTATACCAAAGTTTACTTCAAGGAGTTATGTCTCTTCTACAAGGCAAAATTCCTGAAAGTATAAGTCCATACGAAACAATGGAGATTACCGTCGATAAATGATGCTATCCAAGCAAAACAATATGGATTCAAATTACTGTTCAAAGATTCACACCATTATTATTCTAATGGACAGTTCCAGTTTTTTCGTTATGAAAATACAAAGTACATAACCGTTAAATTCCTAATAGGCGATAACAACTCAGTTCTTGAAGCTTTATCATTTCCAAGCCCTGTAAATGCTTCTAGCATCCATGCTTCCAAAATAACTAATTTGCCAGAATTTATAACAACATCACGATAAAATAACTACTATGTGGAATTAAGTAAAACTGCTCTTTCAAACTGTCAGCGACATTCTAACAAACTGCTATGCGAATTTGACGTGGCGTTTACTCCTTCAACTGTTCCATCTTGTTCTTTAGCTTTATTGGAAGAAAACAAAAGTGACATCATGCAACTGTGCAACTTTTTACCGGACAAAATAAATCCATCAATAAGAAAATACGACAATTAGACGAAACACACTTTATTGTCTATAACACCACTTCACTTTCACTCAATTGTAAAATGGGTCCTAAAATATCACAGGGTGCCATTCTGTATCATGACCATGCCATGCAACTGTTCTATTATTTCAGTCAACCATTTCATACCTAGAAGGTTACGAAATTGCCATCATCATGAAGTGCCTATTACTTAATTACATCCTGTGAATCTAGCAATACTTCAGTAATGAAAGTTTACAGCTTATCTCAGTCCACACTGCATTTTCTTCACCCCTCAATATAACATTACCCTCATTCAAAAATATTCAACCACGATAACGCTAAAATGATAGCAATGGAACAATATGAACATTTAAATTTGAAAAAAAAAAGATTTATCTTACTAAGCAGGATAAGGTTATATATACGTCCCTTGCAGAACCACTCTTAAACGTTGAAGAGTTAAGCGATTTGACAATCCCATACGAATTGATTCTTTCATTGACATCCCTTAGTATCACCCTTCTGTTGACAAGAGCATTTATCTTTCTTTTTACATGATACAAGAAACTACAAATTATATAAGTGTGTGCACATACTCTTGCCAAATCAAAAGCACTTGAACAGCCATCTCTCCATTATACCACGCCGAAGTCTGAAGCTACTACCCCAGTAATCAGTCCTGAGACATGTTTCAATATTACAGCCTACCCAATGTTTTAAGTTACGGTTTGCTTAATTACCTTTCTGTTGTACCTTATAATAAGCCGTATTATAAGAAAAGTTAAACAACCACGCCTAATCTTGGATGTTACCAATGAAGTATCGTCTATCCACATTCCCATAATCCAATTACCATCAGCTGTGAATCATCTACACTTTAGAGGCTCTAAGTTCCTTTCAAACATCATAATAAATGGTTATATATTTACAAACTTTCAGCTTGATTTTGGCGATTTAGAGATAACTAACTCAATCACAAAGACTGATATAATACCAGTCACATCAATATATTTAAATATCTATACATTCACAAAGAATAAAGCAATCATGAAAAAAACCTTCTCTGTTTTCATCTATATAGAAAACAACAATCAAATATTGCCAATATGTTTGTCACACTTCTTGCAAGGGCTGTTATAGCAGAGGTAATATTCAATTTAACATGCCCACACCTCCTGAAAACAAAACACTGCTCAATAACCAATAAAAATATGCGCCCCTTTGATGAAAAAAAAAACAACAACTGAAGATCTTCAGAAAGGTGACACAATTAAAATGGTTAAAATTATTATTAAACAAAAAAGATTTCATTTTTTTTCCTTTTATATTAAAATTTAGTAAAATACTTTTCAAAAAAACGTGCCATAAAAAAAATGTCTACTAATGTCAGATGGAAATAGTAACTTTGTCACATGTTATCAATTCACATTCCTTCAATTCACCCTTCTACCAGACAGAGCCGCCGACGTCACGCCAATTCCAGTACGATACGACAGAGACAACACAAGATTACAACTTCAAAACAGGATTTAGCGCACCACTTAACCAGACAACACGAGGTTATAACTTCACAACAGGATAATGCGCACCACTCAACCAGACACTATTTTCAACATTACAGCACCATCAATAGAAGCCAACACAAACAGAGAACAAGAGACTTTTGTTTAAACTGTGTATATATTTAATATTTTCAAACTCATCAATGTACAACGTAATAAAAATAATAGCATGCTGTTTGATGATCCAGGAATCAAACCTGAAAAGAACCTCGCTCACGAACTATTTTTTTGTTTCAAATGCGGAGCATTGTATTGTGAGCGGGGAATTTTTCACAAGATTTTTTTTTTGTGAAATTGTACAAATTTTATTTTCATGTTTTAGTTATTATTTCAACAATTATTATAGAAATAATAAATAATATGTTAGCTAGTTGTTGAAATGCAAATATTAATCTTTATTTTTATCAAAAGTGACACGGAGGTACATGCAAGTTTTATTGGTAAATTTGTGCCTTAAGGACAATCAAACCAAGATCAAATAATTGCAATGACAAAGAAATAAACAGTTTCTTGTAATTATATCCTGAAGTGGTGTATATATATATAGAGATTTGGTTCGCAGTTCAGATATACACTCTTTTCGGGATATATATTATTGCAGGTAAGCAAAAGGTTTATTTCAAATATTCTGTTTAAGTTAAATTACTATAACTCGAACTTCTTGTTAAAATATTGAGTTAAAACCGTCTCGATTTAATTATTTTAACTTAAGAAACTATGTTTAAAAATATATTGTTCACCGAACAATTATGATCATTATTTTATTAAGATATTAAGAATTACATTAAGTAACTAGACTATAATTAATTTAAGTCGCTATACCTCATACCTTTCACAATCTCTCGCATAAGCGAGTAATTCCCCAGCTATTAAAATCATGTAGTACTGTATATTGATAATTGATTCTATTTTACAACAAATGTTAATATGTATTTGAATTCTGTTTAACACATCTATTTGATTTCTGTTATAACATATATGTATAAAATACATAAAAATCGATATTTCATTTTATATATATTTGATTTCTGTATGTTGATGTACTTTATAGAAAAAAGATCAAATATACACTTTTTTCGGGATATATATTATTGCAGTTATCATTTGTTCCCCAACAACAACTACAACAACAACAACAAAATCAACAAATCCAGATAATAAGTTCAGATCGAGGTAGAAAAACGGACCTGTCTGAAAATTTGACAGAGCTTTTGATACAATGTGATAGCTTATAGACAATTTTCTTCAGATGTACTGGTTACTGTGATACAATACAGACTGTAATAATTTGTTATCTTACTGTTTATTTTGTTAATTTTTACTAGAAAATACAGTGGGACTGAGATACAATATAAATGTTTACCGAATGATTTATTTATCCCTGTTTATTGCTACTTCACAAGTAAATTCATATTGTGATATTATTATTTTATAATTTACGGTCGGCATATATGGACCAACAAAATGATAGCAGATCTGGGAAAACAATATTTTCAATATACAAAAATAAAAAATAAAAAAGGTTAAGTATATTTATGTCGATGCAATTGCAAGATATTCACTAAATTCCATCACATACATTTATCAATATGACTAAATAACATCATATGTTCAATTGCTACAGTAAAATAGGTTAATGAATCAATGAAAAACTATATTCATTTATGCAAGTTAGAACTTCTTTCCGGTATTGCTATCTGTAGTACGTACGAAACACGCTTGGTTTAATTATTTTATATGAAGTTTATTAATTATATTTGATCAGTAATAAACATGATAAATTATTTGTTAAAATAACTGGTCTAGTAACATTAATTATATTATGCAATAACTCGATTTATTTGATAATTTTAACAATAAAACACCTGTAAATATGACTTTTTTACATACTGTTTTTAGAAACTATGACGTGACAGAAAAGGTTTTATGACTAATAGAGTGTTAGAAGTATGTGAGGATCACTCGGTGGTAAATACAGTGAATTAAATTGTGTAATAAGCATTTGAGTTACTTTTAATACCTATTGTTTACCCACAGTTAGTGTAGTTTTGCTCTGAAGTAGCGAGTGGGGACATTGACCACCGACGTACGCTAAAAAAATTGCATTTAGTCCAAACATCGATCTTTACATACACTTAATTCTTTATGTAAATTAAAGCTAACCTCCTTTCCATTTTACATGCCAAACATCTTCATATTTTTCATAGCATCAGTTTTTGTTTTCAATAGTATTTTCTTTAGACGTTCTGAACTTATGTATGGACACCATGGGCGACAGTTTGATCTCTACACTCTTGTTTATACTACTAGAAATCACTATGTTTTCTTGACATAGAAGATCGACTTTGTGCTTGTGTCAGATCTGTTTCTAATTTACCTCTCTACAATTACATGATTTGATTAAAAACATTCTGGCACAGGCACACCGTTGACCAATAATAGTTCAGTTTTTCAGCCTTACTACAGTTTATTGTTTTACTGTCTATATTCCACTCTTTAGTCTTTACCATTTCTTTCTTTATATACATTAAACGGGCTTCTCAATGTCACTCTGAGATTGTATATCCTTATAAACGTATATTAATAGGCAACATTTTTAAAGATAATATGTTTTTACAAAAAAAACGTCATAAATTCCGTTTGTTTTACAACACTCCTAACATGGACCTTCATTTTACTTCTGACTTGTCGAGATATTCATCCCAGGTCCTATAGATTAAACTGAAACAAACAGCTCAGTTTCATCTTTCTCATCCTTTTCTGACAGTTTAGAAGCCTTTGACTTTTCACAGCATCTTTCATTATAATGTTCAAAGTATCAAATATAAATTAGATACAATTTACTCTGAACTATATCGGTTTGATACATTAACATTCTCCGAAACTTGGCTTTATGACACTGTTGCGTCAGCTGATCTAGAATTACCAGCAACCGATAAGAAAAGATCGCGATTGAGGATAGCCGCGGTGGTGTTATTATGTACATTTAAGAAACAATTAATTTTTCTCCTAAAAATGACTAAGAAATTGATCTCCTGGAAAGCAAATAAGTTGAAATTACTATCAAACATAGACACATTCTCTTACGAGTATTTTGCAGACCTCAAATGTTAACACTGTTTATAACAATTTAATTGATAATTCTTTAAATCTTGCTGTCGATACTGGTATCAAAGATATAATTGTCATTGATGACTTGAACTATATGTTGAATGATGTTTCATCGCAAAAATGAAACAATATCTGTCAACAGTTTGGTATATTTCAATCTGTTAAAGATCCCACCCACTTTACCGAGAATTCATTGACTCTTATAGGTGTTTTACGCTTAATTAATAGAAATAGCCGATTTAAAAGTGGTGTCGGACATCTTTTTCTAAATCACGATATCAGATTTCACTGTCCAATATACGGTATATTCAAATTCAAGTAAAACAAACGACTAGCTTTTGACAGACATATTTGGAAATATGACTATGCTCTTTTAAAACATAAAATCAATAAAATAAACTGGAATGAACTTTCTAACGATGACGAAAACGTGTATGCTAACAAAATTGCTAATGAAATCAATTATCTTTCAAATATATGTATTCCAAATGAAATTATTAAAATTAAGCCGCATGAACCAAAGTGGATATCCAGTGGGTTAAAAAATAATATCAGGGCGCATAAAAGACTATTTATAAAGACTAAGAGATCTAATGAGGTAAACCACTGGAACAGATTAAAAAAAACGTAATGAGGTTGTTCAACTCATACGCCAAGCAAAGCAGTTATATTATGATAATTTAGCAAGTAAACTTAATTCTACATCTCTCTCTCACAAAGGCTGGTGGAAAATATTAAAGTCGATTATCTCTTCAAATGACAAGCCAGCAATCCCTTCTCTTAATGACAATGGAACTATTGTTTCCGATTTTGATTTAAAAGTCAACTTAGTGAACACGTTTTTCCAACCTCAGTCAGCTCTAAATGACGATAACATCGAACCACCCATTTTAATAACGAGAAACAATATCCCAGGTATACATGATATTTCCTTACTACTTATCGATGTGTGCAGTATTCTCAAGTCGTTACATGTTGGAAAAGCCTCAGGTACCTATGAAATCAATAATAATGTGCTCCGAGAATTAAGTAATGAATTATCGACTCCATTGTGTGATTTATTTAACACTTGTTTAATAAACGGTTTATATCTCATAGTTTGGAAGAAAGCGTTCGTATGTGCTTTTCACAAGACAGAAGACCCGTCTTTGGCTAATAATTACAGATCAATTTCACATCGTAGCGTTGTGAATAAAGTATTTGAAAGGCTTATATTTAAACATATGTTCAACTATTTTCGAGATATTAATTTTCTCTCATAATTTCAATCTGGTTTTTTGTACCTGGTGATTCAACTGTCAATCAGCTATTTTATCTTTACACTACTTTCTGCAAAGCGATTGATGATGGTAAGGAGGTCATGGTTGTATTTTTTATATAAGTGAAGCCTTTTATAGAATTTGGCACAAAGGATTGTTGGATAAATTTGAAGCATCTGGCATATCGTGCCAACTCTTGAATGTTCTAACTGACAATCTTAAAGACAGACGCCAATTTGTTGTCTTTCCAGGTGCGAGGTCTAATTGGAGACCAATTAAAGCTGGATCTTAAAAGGGATCTATATTAGGTCCCCTCCTGTTTTAAGTTTATATAAATGACGTATCCGATATTGACTCCAACATATGACTTTTTGGCTGATGATTCAAGTCTTTACTTTATAATTATCCATACTAATGATATTGTTAATGCAACTCAGATATTAAATTCTGACATAAGTAAAATATCTGAATGGCCAAATAAATGGTTGGTTACATTTAGTCCATCCAAACAGAATCATTGCATGTAACTCGTAAACGTTCTCAACACGTTCATCCCCCACTTTTTATGCAGAATCAATAAATTATAGAAGTATCATCGCATAGACATCTAGGAATATACTTATCAAATAATTGCAGCTGGTACACTCATATTGATTACATTAAAAATAAAGCTTGGGCTGGAATAAATATTATGAAATAACTTAAATTTCAGTCAAATAGAAAAACACTCGAAACTATTTACACGTCATTTATTAGACCTTTATTGGAATATGCATATGTTATTTGGGATAACTGTACAAATTATGAAAAACATGAATTTGACAAAATACAGAACAAATAACAACTGGAGCTACAAAATTAATATCTATTAATAACTTGAACTCTGAAGTAAAATGGGAAAGTCTTGAAACTCGTCGAACTAAACACAAACTTACTCTTTTTGTAAATGGTCCACGAAATGGTCCCATCATATCTATGTTCATTTGTTCCTCCTCTTACAAATGCAACTTCCGTGTACAACTTCAGAAATAATAACTATTTTCAGAATTCTTTTGTTCATTCCGTTGTCCGTGAATGGAACACTCTCCCACTGGCAACAAGACGAGTATCTTCTCTGAATGCCTTTAAACACCAGCTTTATAACAACGAACCAAAAGTACCAAATATTTTTACATAGGTACAAGGAAATACCAATTACTGCATTCCCGCCTTCGAACGAGCTGCAGTGCACTTAAGCAACATCTTTTTCTCAAACACATTGAAGATTCCCTTCTGTGTATATGTGGACAAATAGAACGCACAGCTCACAGTTTGCTTAAATGTCGTCTTTACAAGCTTCAACGTATACAACTCCTGACATCCGTCTGTGAGTTATGTTCAGTGTCTTTAAATATACTTCTTTTTGGTAAAACTCAACTCTCTGATGACAATTATGTTAAAATATTTGAAACAGTTCACAAATACTTTTTATTTTCTTATCGCTTGTCTTAAAACATGTAAGTCTGAAAACTAACAAAGCTATGTGAATTTACGTGGTGAGGTCGGCCCGTCTTTCAGATTCATCCATGCTGCTTAGAACATGTCCATAAATGTTTAATACTGTTGTTATGTGAATTTGTGTAGTATATAAATAACTATAATCATTTTTCTCTTTTTTCATTACTTGCTTTATTTTTGGAGTTTCTAAAACATATTAGAAGCAATATGCCTAACAATATGTTATGATATTTTATTAAGTATATTTTGAATTAGTTTATATTTATACTATTTATCATTTTGGAATACATATATTATTATACCGTCATGCACATGTCACTATAACAATCTACTTACTTACTAACTTACTTACTTACTTACTTACTTACTTACTTACTTACTTACTTACTTACTTATTTGATTTTTAATAATCATTTCATTAGTTTGCGCAAATACGATTTTTATAAGTTGAAACATTCATGTTTGCAATGTCCTGCGTTATTAAATTGTTTAACTCATAGGCTCCATTTATTTAATAATAATAAAACCGATACTTATAAATAACATGAATAATGATTTGTAACATATATTGTACAATTCATATAACTGTTCGAAAGGCGATAACCAAAACACTCAAAGGTGACAATTTAGACATAAGAGTATGCAGTTAGATATTTTGAGTGTGCATTATCCCCATTACCAACTCACATGCATATTTAAAAGATGATTAATAATGGTCTGTTATACTTTATTTATATTTAATACTTTATCTGCATTCAAAGATTACTTTAGGTCAAATGGTTACTTTCTAATACGTATTTGTATTAGCGACAAATACGCATTATTCAATGCCATAATTCTATGAATGAAATGTATTTTAAATGTATTTCTATAACAAAATAATTCACGGATTATACTCAATTCGTGAACTCATAAATCGAGTGTTAATCAGGCGTACATCAGATAACGCAACTGTTGAAGTCTTTTCTATATTCTATATTCGATTTTGTTTTTGATGTTGATGAAACATCAGTTATATGTTTACTATACAACGGAAATAATTATCATATGAGTATTCTACTTGTCCTGGTGTTAACTAAGGTGGTACAAGATCGTGTATTTAAATATTGTAAATTGGCTGTAAAGAAGGAAAGGTTAATTGTTTTTCATTCATCCAACGTCACTTGTGGTCACAATGCAGTCAAGATTTATATTTTGCGGTTTGAAGCAATATCCACTCGTTCCTCAATTAAGATACTCTTCTAATCGGTACTCCATATTTGTTTTACTGTATAAAAAATGGTTAAGATGTTTAATATTTCTACTAAACAAAGATTGGCAAGTATAACTCGGTATTGTGTAAAATAAACTGTCCCTTAATAATTGCTTTATAAAAAAGAAAAGAAAATATGATATGATAATATCGGAACATTAAACTAATTAAATACTTTTTAAACCGTTATTGTTAAAATAAAAAAAAATAGAAACTACAGTCAATGTACAATTTCATTATATACACAAACTGCAAAAACTGTAAACATACTTGAATTTGTTTTTTTTTTATTGTGGTTGTTGTTGTTTTTTGCTGTTTTCTTGTTTTTTTGTTGCTATTTTAAGGGGTTGAACTTTTCTTGACTTATGATACTGAAGAAACTCTAGTTTCAGTTTGGATACTTGACACATATTCCAAGAAGCATAGCTTCGGGCGTTCTTTTGGATAAAACCAGTGTAAACATGGGTATAGAGTTTTCAGCCAACTTTCATTATCTTAATTTGATTAGAAATGATTTTATCTCAATCATCAACGCAATGATGCTATTGTATACTGCTAACATTGCCACCGACTGAATATACGTTGACTATATTTGTATTTAAAGTTTATATATAACTCTACATTCTATTATCTGATTAAGAATCTATTTGTCTTCTTATAAAGCATACATTAGTATCATTATTTTTAAAAATAGACACTCTTTTAATCGGTGATCCAAATGTAGTATTTGATCATTACGTTGTATCTTTTAATTTAATTTTTTTAAAAAATGAACAAATTTTGTATAATAATGATACTACTTTTGAAAAATATAAATATAAATATTTATGGAAAAACTCCTAATTTCATTGATGAATTAAAATCTCAAAGTGTGAAAGATCAATTAAATACGTTAAACAATAATATCGAGCGGTGTGATAAAAACTGTCGTATTGATGTTTGTATTAAAAAATTTAAGGATATAGTACAAAATGTGTCTACGCAATTTTTAAACGCAGTATAAAGGAAAATGATTTATACAAAGAAACCCCAAATTTTTACAGAATAACAAAAAAGAAAATAATGGTATAATGACGATTGCCGTGAGAGAAACGTCCATTTTTCTTAAAATGTTAGATAAATATAGAAATGCCAAACTGATTTGAGTAGAATTAACATGATTTAAACCAGATCTGCCTACAAAAAAATGATAAGAACTTGTAGAGCCAAATATGATCGAGATAAATAAAAAGATTTTAACACAGGCAAAATACAAAAATGCAAAATTATACGGGCGAATGTTTAAAGAATCAGCTCACATAAAACCTTGTGATGCACCTTTAAGCAGTTTTAAACAATATTTTTAGGCAATTAATAATCCTAAGGATCCATATTTTGTTGTAGATGAAGATACTTTATATCTTAATGAAAAATATGAACAAAATGAATTTAACATAATGTTGAATGAATTAAATAAATCTTTTTCAGAATACAGAATAAATAAGGCTATAAATCAATTAAAATACAATCGTTCTCCTGGACCCGATTAATTATTAAAGGGTTTTTTTATACATGGGAAAAATGTCCTAACCCTACAATCTGTAAAATGATTAATACAGTATTTGACATAGATTATTTTCCTAACATATGGTGCGAGGGATATGTAATACCATTACATAAAAAGGAAAATTTAAATGATGTTGATAATTATAGGGGATTACATTATAAAGCTGTTTAGGTAATCTTTTTACAAGAGTTTTAAATTATAGATTATCCAGTTTGGCAGAAATGTGTAATGTGTCAATAGAAGCTCAAGCAGTCTTTCGTTCAAATATCAGTACTATAGACAATATTTTTGCATTATATGGTCTTATTTCTCATATTTTAAATCAGGGTAAAAAGTATTTTGTGTATTTGTCGATTATTTGAAAGCGTTCGATTATGTGGTTAGAGATAATTTATGGTAAAAACTAATACAATTTGAAAAGAAAAGACAAAATTTAATATCATTAAATCAATGTATAATGAAATAAAGTCTCGTGTTAAGCACTCTAATAAGTTGAATGACGAGTTTACCTGTGCGCTAGGTGTAAGACAAGGTGAGTGTTTGTCATCTTTATTATTTTTCAGAGCAACAGAGCTACAAGAAAGTTTTAACATACTATACAATTATTGCGATACATGAAAATTAATAGTTGATACTAATACAACTAAAATCATGAATTTTAGAAAAAAGTGTGCATTACCAGCTAACTTAATATTTTATTTTAAAGATACTTTATTAGAAATTGTCAGCAATTTTAATTATTTGGGAATGGTATTTTTCATATGGTGATCATTTGCAGAGGCACATAACACATGAGCAGGCCAAGCATAGAAAGTTATTTCAAATTAAACAAATATTTATAGAAGTTTCACCAAAATATAAACTTGATTTGTTTCATAAGCTCATAACAAAAATTTTAAACTATTCAAGTGAAGTATGGAGTTTTAATCAAGCTAACGCTATAAAAAGAGTTCATTTACAATTTTGCAAAAACATTAAAGGGGTTAAGAAATCTACACAAAATGTTTTTGTCTATTGTGAGCTTGGACACACATCATTTATTACAAGACGATTCGTAACTATTATAAAATATTGGTTGAAAGTTTTAAAATTGCATGATGTCAGATATGTTAAAATAGTTTATAACATGATGATTAATGATACTGAAATAAATCATAATAAAGTTACATGGGCCTCATTACAAAACATTTACTAGCATTTCTTGGTTTTTATAATGTTTGGCTACAGCAAAATGTCGGGAATGATAGATATTTTGTTGAAATAATTAAACAAAGATTAACCGATAATATTATACAAAGCTGGCGGCGCAGATTAGAAAATTCCAAGAGCATCTTTCTATCAAAAATATTGCGGAGTTCAGATTACAGCCATATCAAGAAAAACGTGGGTGTTTTTAAATTCTATCAGTCCCTTAAAAAATTGAGAGGCTCATCCTATAGATAACAAATAGAAGCGGGAAGATGGATAAAGCCAAATAGAATACCTGTTAATGAACGACGTTGTATATTTTGTGACATTGTAGAGGATGAATTTCATTTTGTATTAGAGTGCAAACAATTTATTGATTTAAGGAAACAATACATACCAAAATATTATAGCACAAGACCAACATGTTGAAATTTATAACGTTAATAAACACAAATAAAAAAAATATTGTTCGTAAACTAAGTGCGTATAAAGCGTTTGGAGTACGAAATACAATATTATATAATTATCAAGTGTACCGGTTACACATGCAATAATGTTTGTCATTTGTCACTGTTCATATAATATAGTGTTATTGTTAGTGTAAAATATTGAAAACACGAAATTTTTCATATGACTATTCGGTACAATATGTCATCACTCACGCATTTTTCGCAATTGATTCTTACCATTTAGTTGGATGTCCTTAAAAACAACACAGAATACCAAATTCCATTATAACATTTGTGTTAATTATATTCCGACTACCGGAGTTGCGCAGTTAATGTAGTTAAAGCTAGGTTATCTGGTAATCATAGACGTTTTATATAATATCGTGGTCTTTGTATATACATATAAAGTCCCTCATTGTATTAAATATTCTATTATATGTTGAAATATTTAAGTTCATTTTGATATAAAACTACCAAAGGCTTTACACTGTACGAAAAAAACAACAACAATACTAACTTAGGTTAGACTGAGTTACTTAACTTTTGACAAGTTAATTGTTTAGATTAGGTTATAAAACTGCCCATTTGACAGTCCTTTCTCTTCTTTGCTCTCGAGTTTATAGAGAGTCTAGTGTTATTGTCCAAAGTGTCAAAATATTTACATATAATTCATGTAAATAATATATGCTATATTCTATATTATTTTAATGTAACCGAACAAATGTGTAAAATGGGAGAATGTGAATATCTGTGATATTCGTTTTACTGTCATTGAATGATCTTAATATTGAAAAATATTGTATTGTAATTGAATTTGTATAACTATTAATGAAACCCCACAGGCTGTTCATTCTAGAAGAAAAAGTTTAATTTAACTTGGAAGTAATATATGATAATATTAATTTAAAAAAAGAAGAGTGATTATAACGATATATTTGATAAAAGATTGATTGTTTCAAATTGTATTTTTATACACAGTTATATTCTCGTTTAAATTGCATAATATCTGTATAATTGAAGCTTAACAGCACCTTCTCAAACAAACAATTAATAAATAAACAACAACAAAAAAACAAAAAAAAAACAATTAAGTAATTTAAGTGATAAAATATTTTGAATGTTTATTAATACTCAAAACTTAGACTTGTGTATGAATGTCGTGATGAACATCTCTCATATATTTGTGTTTAGGATTATGATTTTGTTAAATATTATACTGTTCCTCACTGTCACCATGTATATATATTTGAATCCTCATGAGCTTTATAGCTCATCGGAATTTTGAAAATAAAAGATATATATACATTTTTAACCATTCGGCAGATACCTGTTTGTTACTTCAGTGAAATGTCAAACTTTTCATGGAATATCAATTTCTTGCAGTGAAACAAACGCATAATCGTGTATTAGAAAAGCAGGAACCTGCAGTAACAGGAAAAAAGGCAAACTGTTTACCTCATGTGGTAAGTAAGGCGGAGTTGAACAAATGTATTAGTCAATTGCTCTGAGCTGTTCTGACACGATGATGACAGGAACCTGATATTTATTGAAAACCGTTTATGTTTATTTAGATTTCGGAAAGAAGTTAATTCACAGTTTGTAGTAATTAAAGACAGTCGCTACAAAGCACAGTTTATAAGCTAATAAACCACATTAACGCATGTTATAGTCGAGATTATATTAGCATAAACAAATATAGTGTGCATGTTTATCGCCATATGTCTGGCTATAACGACATACGTTTTGATAATACAATAAAGTATACGTTTGTATGTCAGAAATTTCATCATTAAATGTTATCTATGTTTCAGCAGACAATTACCATAATATATATATTGTTTTGTTGAAAATCAATCTTTAATATTTCATTTCAAGCATAAATTATATCTTCACGAATTATACGTTCTCAAGTTGTATTCATATTACAAAACCTATGGTTGCCACTTTTAAAATCAATTTAAGTACAATTGATATACACAATATACAATCGATATGTTGGTGTAGCCTAACGTTTATAGATAAGATATTTAAACTGACAAAACAATTAAAGATGATCTATTAAAATGAATAGTTAAACTGATGTTTAACAATAGTATTCGTTATTACTTGAATATAGCTCCGTGCCAATGCCATATGTGAACATCTGTCTTCTACTGGGTTTCAGCTCCATGCCAATGACATACGTGAATACTCGTCTTCTTCTTGGTTTCAGCATCGTGCCAATGACATACGGCAATACTTGTCTTATACAGGAACTCAACTCCCTGCCAATGACATACGTGATAACTTGTCTTCTACTGGGTTAAAGCTCCGTGTCAATGACATGTATGAATAATTGTCTTCTACTTGGTTTCAGCTCCGTGCCAATGACACACCATACGTGAATACATATCATCTACTTGGTTTTAGCTCCGTGTCAATGACATGCGTAACTTATAGCTTTCAATTGTGTTTCAGCTACGTGTCAATGATATATCATACGTGAATACTTGTCTTCTGCTGGGCTTCAGCTCCGTGCCAATGACATACGTGATTACTTGTCTGCTACTGGGTTTCAGCTCCCTGTCAATGACATACGTGAATACTTGTCTTCTACTGGCTCCGTGTCAATGACTTATGTGAATACTTGTCTTCTATTGGGTTTCAGCTTCCTGTCAATGACATTCGTGAATACTGGTCTTATACTGGGTTTCAGATCCCTACCAATGACATACGTGAATACTTGTCTTCTACTGGGTTTCAGTTCTCAAACAATGACATATGTGAACACTTTATTTCTACTGGGTTTCAGATGCATGCCAACGACATACGTAAATAATTGTCTTCTACATGTTTCAGGTCCGTGCCAATGACATTTCATACGTGAATACTTACCTTCTACTAGGTTTCAGCTCCATTTTAATGACATACGTAACAATTATCTTCTACATATTTCAGCTCCGTGCCAATGATATACCGTACGTGAGTACTTGTCTTCTATATGTTTCAGCTCAGTGTCAAAGACATACCGTACGTGAGAACTTGTCTTCTGCTAGGTTTCAGCTCCATATCAATGACATACCGTACGTGAGTACTTGTCTTCTACTAGGTTTCAGCTCCGTGTCAATGACATACCGTACGTGAGTACTTGTCATCTACTATGTTTTAGCTCCGTGTCAATGACACGTGAATAGTTGTCTTTTACATGTTTAAGCTCCGTGTCAATGGCATACCTGAATATTTGTCTTCTGCTGGGTTTTAATTCCGTGTCAATAACATACGTGAATAATTGTCTTCTACATATTTCAGCTCCGTGACAATGACATACCATGCGTGAATAGTTGTCGTCTGCTGGGTTTCAGCTCCGTGTCAATGGCATACGTGAATAATTGTCTTCTACATGTTTCAGCTCCGTAACAATGATATACCATACTTGAATAGTTGTCCTCTATTGGGTTTCAGCTCCGTGTTGATGGCATACATGTACGTGAATAATTGTCTTACACATGTTTCATCTTCGTTCCAATGACATACCATACGTGAGTACTTGTCTTCTACTAGGTTTCAGCTCCGTGCCAACGACATACCGTACGTGAGTACCTGTCTTCTACTCGGTTTCAGCTCCGTGCCAACGACATACCGTACGTGAGTACCTGTCTTCTACTAGGTTTCATTCCCGTGCCAATGACATACCATACGTGAGTACTTGGATTCTACTCGGTTTCAACTCCGCTATAATGACATCAGTGATTAGTTGTCTTTTACATGTTTCAGCTCCGTGCCAATGACATACCGTACGTGAGTACTTGTCTTCTTTTAGGTTTCAGCTCCGTTTAATGGTATACCGTACGTGAGCACTTGTCTTCTACTAGGTTTCAGATACGTGTCAATGTCATACGTGAATAATTGTCTTCTACATATTTCAGCTCCGTACCAATGACATACCGCACGTGAGCACTTGTCTTCTACTAGGTTTCAGCTCCGTGTCGATGACATACGTGAATAATTGTCTTCTACATGTTTAAGCTCCGTACCAATGATATACCATGCGCGAGTACTTGTCTTCTGCTAGGTTTCAGCTCCGTGTCGATGACATACGTGAATAATTGTCTTCTACATATTTCAGCTCCGTAATAATGACATACCATACGTGAGCACTTGTCTTCTGCTAGGTTTCAGCTCCGTGTCGATGACATACGTGAATACTTGTCTTCTACATGCTTCAGCTCCGTACCAATGACATATCATACGTGAATACTTGTCTTCTACTAGGTTTCAGCTCCGTGTCGGTGACATACGTGAATAGTTGTCTTCTACATGTTTCAGCTCCGTGCCAATGACATACCATACGTGAGTTCTTGTTTTCTACTAGGTTTCAGCTCAGTGTCAATGACATACCGTACGTGAGAACTTGTTTTCTACTAGGTTTTAGATCCGTGTCAATGACATACTTGAATAGTTGTTTTCTACATGTTTCAGCTCCGTGTCAATGACATATGTGAATATTTGTCGTCTACTTGGCTTCAGCTATCTGCCAATGACATATGTCACACCTTACATCATATATAATAATAGACCTATATATATATATTCAAAATTGATATTCTTAATGTAAGCAGTCATATTTGCGATCGTTCAATTATTTTGAAGAAAAATAATGAAAAGTTGATTTTACAAAAGAAAAATTGAAAATAATATTCTAAAGCTGTCTGTGTGGTTCATACCTATAATGATATATAGTTACTATCATATTATTAAATTCAATGTAAAGTCGTATTGGTGTTTGTTTTGACTGTCAATTCCCTGTTCAGCAGAGATAGATATGATTTAATTTAGTGAAAGGAACCTATTTAGCGTTTTACTCACAAATTCCATTTTATTTAATTTATTTACAGAATTGTTTTTTATTGCGATATGTCTATAAGTACAGTGTGATACTTTTATTTTATGCATATATTGACAATGGACATTTTTGCTGCTTGGAGCAGAATATATAATATTTGATTTCTAGTAAAATTTGCAATTGAATCTAAGTTAGTTGCTTTCCAATGTTGAAAATAAAACGTTCTTCAGTAAATGGCAATCTAATTTGTTTTGATACTAACATATTTTGAAGTTGCTGGAGAAAAAATTGTGTTGCGGGACAGGTCCATAGCATGTGGACAATAGTTTCTTCGTCATTACAGTTATCACAAAGTTGGCTAGCTGTTTTGGTAATGTTATATAAGTACCGGTTAGTTGGAAATAGTCTGTGATTTATTCTTATCTGAAACCACTGCAGAGTTGTGTTCATTGTACTTTTGAAAGGAGAAGTATACATATCTGGCCAAGTTTCTTCAATGTTATAAACAAGTTCCCATTTTGTTTTTGAAGTTGGTTTATGATTGTTTTTGTAAATATTATAACATCTTTTGCAACCTTTCTAATTTTGTAAGAATGGTCTGATATTTGAGCGTATTATTGGGAGTTGCATTTTATTCGAAATTGCTGTTTTCAATACATTCCTTTGAAAATGTTTAATAACTGATGTTAAGCTGGTGTCTAGTAATAAAATGTGTTTTTATGCTATAGACATTTTCAAATTCATCAATGGAGTAAAGGTCACCCTTGTCATTATATAAATCATTCAAAAGATGATTGTTCTTATCCAACCATACTTTGTAATACACTGGTCTTCTGCCGATTAAAATATTGCTGTTATAAAAGATAGGATTAGATAAGAAACCCTCTTTTGAATCGACTAAATCATTGTCAATGATTTTGGCATATCCAGTTAAAACATCAATCCAAAATTTATTATTTGTTTTTTGCATGGTTATATCACAGAAACATTTGCCTAAAACTGCTAGTTTCCTAATATCAATAATATTTTCAATTGTATGTTTCCACTTGCTGTCATTCCCTAACAGTTTTTTAATCCATGTGGACTTTAAGCTATATATCAATGCTTTTAAATTTACCATGTTAACCTCCTTCTGAATACTGCATTACTGTTACTGTATTTTTTTATTTTTGCTGGACCTTCCAAAGAAACTCATTAAATGTACTATCCAGTTTTTTAATAATGGTTTCAGATGGATTTGAAAGAGAAATAAAGAGATGATTTAACATGGGTAGAAGCAGTGATTTTATAACTCTTCCATAGTTTTATCAAATTAACTATATTTGTTATTTTCTCATTGTAATTTAAATGTAATAAATTTTCCAAATCAACATTAAATTTTATTCCTAATAGTTTAAATTGTGTTTCATCCCAAGTTAATTTCCATTTTGTTTTTATTGTGTCTTGACTATATTTTTTTCTACCTATCCATACTACTTGAGTTTTATCAAAGTTAACGTTTAAACCTGAATATTTTGCATCCCTGGATAACTCTGATAAACATTCATTAGGTGAAGATTCTGAACCATCTGAAACCATGGATGTATCGTCAGCATATTGGGATAGTTTAACTTCTGTACCATTTACATTTATCCCTTTAATATTTGTGTTATTTCTTATTTGTATAGCTAGAATTTCAGCACATTAAATTAAGATGTATGGCGATGTTGGGTCCTCTTGACGGCAGCCTCGCCCAATATTAAAATAAACCTGATAGACGACACCCTTGATAAACAGCTAAAATGCATTTTATAGAAAAGTTTTATCCAATAGATAATATTTTTCCCAAACCCTAATAGATGTATGCCCTTGAAAAAGAATCAAATGTTTTTCAAAATCGACCAATGAAATAAGCCCATTTAATTGTTTTTCTATGTGAACACTTGTCTGCTACTTGGTTTCAGCTCCCTGTCAATGACATATGTGAATACACATGTACTTGTCTTCTACTGTGTTTCAGCTCCGTGTCAATGACATAAGTGAAAACTTGTCTGCTACTTGGTTTCAGGTCCCTGTCAATGACGTAGGTGAACACTTGTCTTCTACTTGGTTGAGTCACGTGCCAATGAGATAAGTGAATTCTTGATTTCTACTAGATTACAGCTCCATGCCAATGACATACGTGATTACTTGCCTTCTACTGGGTTTCAGATCCGTGTAAATACCATACGTGAATATCTATCTTCTACAGGGTTTTAGCTCCCTGTAAATGACATACGTGAATATTTGCCTTGTATTGTGTTTCAGCTCCGTGCCAATGACATATTATCATGTGAATACTTATCGTCTACTTGGATTCAGCTCCGTGCAAATGACATACGTGAATATTTGTTTGCTATTGGATTTCATCTCCGGGCCAATGACATACGCAAATTCTTGTATTCTGTTGTGTTTCAGCTGCGTGCCAATGACATGCGTTATTACTTGTCTACAATAGGGTTTCAGCTCCGTGTCAATGACAATTGTGAATACTTGTCTTCTACTAGGTTGCAGATCCGATGCAATGACCATACGTGAAGAATTGTCTTCTACTTGGTTTCAGCTCCGTGCCAATGACAAACGTGAATATTTGTCTTATACTGGATTTCACCTCCGTGACAATGACATACAAGAGTACTTGTCTTCAACTTGGTTTCAGCTCCGTGTCAAAGACATACGTAAATGTTTGTCGTTTACTACGTTTCAGCACCTGCCAATGCCATACGTGAATATTTGTCATCTTTTGTTTTTTTTCTCCGTGCCAATGACATATGAGAACATTTGTCCTCTACTGGGTTTTAGCTGCGTGACAATGACATACGTGAATACTTGTCTTCTACTTGGATTCAACACATGCCAATGACATACGTAAAAACTTGTATTCTACAGGTTTTCATGTCCCTGCCAATGACATTATATTATGTGAATACTTGTCTTCTACCCTGTTTCAGCTCCATGTCAATGGCAAACGTGAATATTTTCTTCTATTGTGTTTAAACCCCGTGTCAGTGACATATGTGAATACTTTTTTCTGCTGGGCTTGAGCTCCGTGCCAATGACATACATGAATACTTGGCTGCTACTTGGTTTCAGCTCCCTGTCAGTGACATATATGAATACTTGCCTTTTACTGGATTTCAGCTTCGTGCCAATGACATACGTGAAAACTTGTCTTCTGCCGTGTTTCAGCTTCCTGCCAATGACATACGTGAATACTTATCTTCCACTTGATTTCAGCTCCGTGCCAATGACATACGTGAATACTTGTCTTCTTCTGTGTCAATGACATACGTGAATTCTTGTCTTCTACTGTGTTTCAGACCCCTGTCAATTCACATGTGAATTATTTTCGTTTACTGGATTTCAGCAACGTGAATACTTGTCTTCTACTGGGTTTCTGCTCAGTGTTAATGACATACGTGAAGACTTGTCTTCAGTAAGCTCAGCTACGTGCCAATGTCATATGTGAATACTTGTCTTCTACTGGGTTTCAGCTCCTTGTCAATGACATACGGGAATTCTTGTCTTCTACTGGGTTTCAGCTCCTTGTCAATGACATATGTGAATACTTGTCGTCTGCTGGTATCATCTCTCTGCCAATGACATACGTGAATACTTGTTTTCTGCTGGTTTACTGCTCCGTGCCAATGACATACATTAATACTTGTTTACTGCTGGGTTACTGCTCCGTTCAAACAATATACGTGAATACTTGTCTTCTGCTGGATTTCAGCTCCGTGCCAATGACATACGTTTATACTTGTCTGCTACTGGGTTTTAATTCCGTGTTAATGACATAAGTGAATATTTGTCTTTTACTGGGTTTTAGCTCTCTGTCGATGACATATTTGATAACTTGTCTTCTACTGTGTTTCAGCTCCGTGTCAA
This sequence comes from Panopea generosa, assembly GCA_029582155.1. Lineage (NCBI taxonomy): Eukaryota > Metazoa > Mollusca > Bivalvia > Adapedonta > Hiatellidae > Panopea > Panopea generosa. Next base: position 53,289,084 of record CM055897.1, read on the forward strand.
TAACATACGTTGTAGCAAAAAGACCAAGGGCCGACAACTCACGAGGGTAGAATAAAAGTATACTCAAAACAAAAGTTACAATTTTGTTTTTACCTGAATAAAACTATGAACATACAATTATGCAATATATACAAATTAAAGCAAATTACAAATCAACAAAAAAATACAGCTGGTTTAAAAAATGTCCTATGACGGAAATTACACTTTTTAATTGAAGTTCTTTCTCCTACACGTTCCGTATATTTATATCGCGATCCAAACTGCTTACATCATATGAATGTTATAACTGTTATTGAAATACACTAATATTGTATTTAAGATACTACTACCGCGTCAGATTATCGTATATTTAGTGTGAATCGTCCCTCGTGGCATTGGCTATATAAACAGGGTTGTCTTCCCTAGAACTCTGTACTAAGTATCTGAACAATTTATACAACTTTACTTAGATCTGATTACGTCAAAATATATATATCAGACATTTAAATAACTCAACCATATACAACTTAATATAAAATTCACATACCCATCAGCCGTTATGTAATGGACCAGTAACATGCTGAATCCTTTACGTCACAACGGTTCCGAAAGATGTTTTCTGCTAGACTGGGCAGTGTTTCTATAATACAGTCAGATATATATAGTAAAACACTCCACATACCTTAGTGAGTTTCTTGCAAATTATGAATCGACAACTTTCAATATATCGTACGATATGGTACGATGCGGATTTTACACTTAGCTCAATGTAAATTTAAATTAGTTTTATAAATAATAAACCCGTTTAATTGTTTTAACTTTCTGAATACTTAATGGATTTTCATGAAAAAAACCGTCAAAATGATTTATTCTTTATTCTTCAAAAACTGAATATGTCAAAATATCTTAAAAACGTTACTCCTATCGATCTATCGATACGTTTTAACAAACCCACACTACCTGCTCTAAATATAGCCTATATCATTCCAATAGATACGTACTTGCTGACACTACTAAATTAGGCCAAAGCAACCTAACTGTTGTGTTACATACGTGAATACCTATCTTCTACTGGGTCTCAACTCCGTGTTAATGACGTACGTGAATTCTTGTCTTCTACTGTGTTTTATCTTCCTGCCCAAGACCAACGTGAATACTTGTCTTCAATTTGATTTCAGCTCCTTGCCAATGACATACGTGAATACTTTTCTTCTACTGGTTTTCAGCTCCGTGCTAATGACATACCTTAATTTTTTGTCTTCTACTTTGTTTCAACTGCCTGCCAATGTCATACGTCTTCTACTGGTTTTCATCTCCCTGCCAATGACATACCTGAATACTTGTCTTCTACTTTGTTTCAGCTGCCTGTCAATGACATACGTCTTCTACTGGTTTTCAGTTCCGTGCTAATGACATACCTGAATACTTGTCTTCTACATTGTTTCAGCTGCCTGCCAATGACATACGTCTTCTAATGGTTTTCAGCTCCATGCTAATGACATACCTGAATACTTGTCTTCTCCTTTGTTTCAGCTGCCTGCCAATGACATATGTCTTCTACTGGTTTTCAGCTCCGTGCTAATGACATACCTGAATACTTGTCTTCTACTTTGTTTCAGGTGCCTGCCAATTGCATACATCTTCTACTGGTTTTCATCTCCCTGCCAATGATATACCTGAATACTTGTCTTCTACTTTGTTTCAGCTGCTTACCAAAGGCATACGTCTCGTACTGTTTTTTAGCTCCGTGCCAACGACATACCTGAACCTGGAACTTGTTAATGGAATAATAATATCAAATCTCCTGGATGTAGGGCGGCTTGCGAGGCACAGATTACGGACACTGCACATGATTGTCTCACTTCATTAAATAAACTTGGACAGAAGTGATAACGCATTGGCTATATGTCAAAATGGTTCAAAGAATGTTGAATTAGAGAAACAGGTAAAAATCAATAGAAAATTGTTTTGTTTTTTAAAAAAAAAGATTTTCCCAACCAAAATATTGGAATAATATGAAAACTCACTATAAATATAATAAAAATGTCTAATTAAATGATCCGTTTGAAACACAGAACGCAAATAAAAGAACAAAATCTTTTTACTCGTTTTATTATTAAGTTTGTTCACGAAAGGTAATAAAGCATGCAACACTCCTCTTGTATACTCTATTGCCGGTCTAACTGTAACCCCGCACCACTCACTAAAAAATTGACCTCTGGTAATTATTTACCATCACAAAATGACCACCGGTCACAAATTGCTGTAAAATTAACGACACCCTACGCGTAAAAAATGTGACCCCCTCCTGTGAAAAAATGACCTCCTATAAGATAATGATCCCATATTCGCAATTTATGTCCATCACACATCATAGAAGCTGTCAACTATTAGAATATAAAAGTTAGAAATTGTCGAGTACATAGAGTAATGATATACTTTGACAGTTAATAAGGAAATTGTCGAGCACAGATATATATAAATATATATATGAGAGTATAGGATTTTGTATATCACCCCTGTATTTGAATATATATATATATATATATATATATATATATATATATATATATATATATATATATATATATATATATATATATATATATATAAAGCTTAAATTTTTAAAGAGAAAATTGTCGAGCACAGAGAGTTATATATAAAATGATTAATTTTTTAAAGACGAAATTGTCGTAAACAGAGGGTGATATATAAAATTATTAAACTGTTAATAACGAGTATGTCGAGTACAAAAGGTGATAATGTCAATAATGAGATTGTCGAATACAAAGAGTTATATATGGTTTAAAATGCTTTAACTGTTAAAGAGGAAATAGTCGTGAACAGAGGGTGATATATAAAATGCATAAACTGCTTAAACGGAGACTGTTGAGAACAGAGGATGGTGTATAAAATGCTTTAACTGTTTATAAAGTTATTGTTGAGCACATAGAGTACATAGGGTGATACGATACCTAAAGAGTTAATAACGAAATTGTATATGAATTGTATGAAATTATATATATATATATATATATATATATATATATATATATATATATATATATATATATATAAAATATAATGTTTAATTGTTTATACGAAAAGTTTCTAGTACATAATGTATTATATAAACATGTTTAACCTGTTGATAAGGAAAGTGTCGAGTACAGAGGGTGATATATAAAATTATTAAACTGTTAATATGATATTCATTGACAACAAAGTGTGATAAAGTACCCCAACAGGTAGTAAGGAAATTGTCAAGTAAAGAGATAAATATTAAAATGCCTAAAATGTTACATGTCATAACGAAATTGTCGAGTATTATAATTTATAAAATACTTACACTGGTAATAAATATAAATATAAGGAATTGTCAAGTACATAGGGTGATATAAGGAAATGTCAAGTACACAGGGTGTTATAAGGTATTGTCAAGTACATAGGGTTAATATAAGAAATTGCAAAGTAAAAAGGGTGATATATCAAATACTTAAACTGTGTATAAGGAAATTTTCAAATACAGAGATTATATATATAATGCCTACACTTCAGATCTAAATGAAGAAATTGTCGAGTACACAAGGTTATACTTAAAATTCTTAAACTGGTAATAAGGAAATTTTCAAATACAGGGGTGATATATAAAATCCTATACTCTTAATGTGGAAAATTTCCGAATACAGTGCGAGATCTATAAAATACTTAATTATCGAGTACTGATTTTAAGATATTAAGAATATGAAAACTTAAATACATTTTGAATAATAATAGCTATACTTTCGACTGTTCTTTTTGACAACACATCATTACTATCAGTCGTTGGCGCCGCTTATTTTCAGTTTCTTATATGATGAAATTAATCATCCTGGCAATGTTTGAGATGTCTATAACAAATGTGCACCTTGGCAATTCCATAATCACGATTCTGGACAAGAAAATATGCTCCCAGTCCTTGTTTGAAAAATATAATTAACTTCGATGAGCGTCTAGCTGAATAACGTTGTCAGATCGATATTCCCTGTCTAATGTCCTTATAGCTAGTCATTTCTTCTTACCAGATAATGGAATGAGCTTATCATAATGGAATGAACGTATATAACATATTACTAACAAAATGCAGCCTTCAGTAGCAGTTATTATTACTCTGAGGAATAAATATTAATCTCTACTTCAATGATTCATTCAGATAAGATTACGTCTTCATGAAGTAATTTGATTTTATAAATTGAATAGAATATTTATATTAAAACTGTTTGGATGTGCCTATCTAAATACGAGCTTTGCATCACCCTTTTTACCTTAGATACACGTGTTCAAAATGATATATGTAACACATTTAATAATGTTAGTATCAAACTGACTAATCAGCAATTGTTGCGAGTATAACATGTCTTGGACGACTTGGCGTTACCTATTACTGTTTGCTTGATATATAAAATGGTAATGAAAATATATTTTTTTAGAAGGTTTTGATTGTTTCCATATCCTAAAGTAAGTCTAGAGAACGTTACGTACCGGAAAAGGTAAACAAATGTCCCCTTTTCCTCACTGTCTATATAATAGACATTCAAATACAGGAATATAGCTACGATAGCTCGTATAACTTTATTCTCGCTTTTTGAGCTGGGACGGGTTGATGATGGTGCTGACTAACCTATTTCACCAACATGTCCTTTATGACTAACTAATATTTATCAAACTATATTTGTTTAAACATATGTTGTTGAGTTCATTTTTTTATATAATTCATTTTCATATTTCTTGTTTTTAATATACTTGATTTCATCTCTATTCATTTAAGTATTTAAATTATAATTTCTAGTTTTCTTCATCGGATGATGAAACACATTTGGCTAGTTTAATGTTCACGAAGATTCCCGGTAGCATTTAACTAAGCTTATGTTTTTCATCAACCGATGAAAACTCAAAACTTTTCTATCAGTACTTAAATTTAAATTATATTTTCTAGATGAACCTATTGTTTTGCCATTTTGACAGTTGATATTAAACCCTGCAGAATTTACGCATTAAACCGCAAAATAAGTCATAAGTGGAACAGCGTCGTTGTCAACACACTGAACGAGAAGACGTATTTGTATGGCAATTTGCAGAAAACGTCACAAGAAAAACACGCACCATTGAACCAGCAAAACGAGAAAACAAAGTCATGCAAAGAAATAATATCAATAAAATGTAAACTGATCATTTGTAGCGCTACTCAACTGCTTGTTTTTACTGGTAAATGAAATGATATTAAACGATATAGTTAATTTCGAACGATTGCAGTAGAAATGTTAGTATTTTATTATGAATTCACCATATATGTCGATGTTTTTAATTTGATTGTTATTGACTTTTTTTCTAAATATATATACCTGAATTGAAATTATGGGATATAAAACCATAATTATTATTTCTTTTAAAGTTGATTGATTTGAGTAAGGTACAATGACATCTTTTCTCAAGAAATAGGAACACATGTTTAAGTAATGACATATATCGATAATTAGGAGAGCGTAAATAAAATCAATACATATATAAAAAATGGAGCACTCACTATCAAACACAAACATAATTCAGCAATATTAGCCAAAGTCATCTTTATATTCTTTGTTCTTTAAAATAGAGATAAATCCAACTGTTATTGACCCACATAGCGATACTAAAACTACTGACAAAAGGCGGTCTTTAAAGATTGACTTAGTGGTATAAAAAATGTCGGTTATATTGATTTTTAGACTTTAAACTGTTTTTCGAATCCGTTTAAAGGTATTTGATCAAAAAGACTACTCTATTGTAATTCTCCAACATGTAATATTATTGGCCATTTTATAGAATAGGAGATATTCACTTTTTACAGGCCGTTATTACAGATCACTTTCCTTCCGGATTACGAGGCGGCCCATCATCAGGTTGCACCATATTTTGAAGGATTAAAGAACGTATATTTTGTCGATGGAACCATGGAAGTTCAAAAGATGTAAAAAAGTTAATTTAGTCAATATGGGCTGTACTGGTGAATTGTATACTTAAATGACGTACCAGGTACCAATATCAAGTTTCACCAGAAATTATGTACGTACATTTTTTTCAACACGGTAAACAAACATAACCACATGTTTTAAATAACATGATTAATTAGAAAGGTGCCATCAGAGAAACAAATCTAACCAGTAACTTAAACCTTGCAAACTTCAATGTTTTGGTGAACTATCTATTTTAGACAATCAGAAATGTGATATGGTAATAGACACATTGTTGTGAGTCCGATGGGTAGTGGTTGTGTATCACATGACGCAGACTTGATTTCATATTGCAAAGTGAGCGCTTTATGTCAATGCTAAACCTTTCGCCTAATGCACAAGCTAATGTTATTAATGTTTTAACAAAACATATATCGAGACAATATTCTCGATATTAGTCCAGCAGATAATCCGTGTATTTTCATTGAACCTTAGCAAAACAAATTACTATACACTATCATAATGTATAGTAATTTGTTTTGCTAAAATGGTAGCCTATATAAAGTTCTTTGATTTCATGTCGGATGACATTTGTCATCATTGAGCATTTTGAAATAAACAAGATGGCGTCCAAAATGGCCGCCAATTTATTTGAAATCCAATATTTAGACGAAAATTAGTACTAGATATGACATTTTTCATACTTAAGAATAATATTGATGTGTTTGATATTTCAGTGAAAAACTGAGACGACATTTTGTCATAATATGGCATTTCGGAACAAACAAGATGGTGCCCAAAATGGCCGCAAATTTGCTCGAAATGCAATATTTGAATGAGAATTACTATTAGGTATAAAATTATTCACACATGAAAGTGTATAATAATATTGTCTTGCTAAAATGATAGTCTATCTATAGTTCTTTAATTTTATGTTGGGTGACATTTTGTCATCATTGAGTAAATGAAATAAACAAGAAGGCGTTCAAAATGGTCACCAATTTGCTCTAAAAGCAATAATCAGATAAAAAATTATATAAGATAAATAAATTTATACTAAAGGATACTTTTGATGTGTTTGATGTTTAAGGGACACACTTTGGTGAATTTTTGTCATTATTGATCATTTTGAAATAAACAAGAAGGCGTCCACAATGGCCACCAATTTGCTAGAAATGAAATATTTAGATGGATAATTACTGTTACGTATAAAACTATCAGTACTTAAGGATACGCTTGATGTGTTTGGTGTTTAGGTGACAACACACATTTACAATTAAAGGCACATGGCTTTTAATATGATCGCCATTTGTTTGAATATTTAACGTCAGTTTATGCCATCGGGTGTAAACATTTGATTATCTTCAGTTATTCTACAGGATCAAATGCTAGCTCTGTTGGAACTGTCTTAGGAAAATGCCTAGGTATCAATGCTTGTTGGGTCAGATTCCAATGCATGTTTCCGTGTACATGCCTGTATGTGAGCTCTTTTTGCATTTCCAACAAAGCTTCAGAATATGTTGTTAGTGGTAAAGTATTTAAAGCATGCATTGTTTTACAATAAACATTGCCTACCAACTTTGGTGAATATCCAAGCCTCATGTTTTTAAGACTTCCATTTCCGATGCCATAATACCTTTCCGCGTTATCGCAATCAGTCTGTTCTTTTTCTAATGCCATAATACCTTACCGCGTTATCGCAACCAGACAGCCCATGGTCATTATATTTATGTCTATAGTTACTTAACACAGATTTATTAGGTTTCCTGAAGATAATGATGAAGTTAAAGTACAAATATATCATTATCATTTGAAATTGCTGTTATGCCTCTGTTTAGTTTATGTGCTGCTATGATCACTTGTGCAAGGATATTTCCTCGTCGTGTGTGGTTTTAATGTCATCCCTTTTAATAACAATATATAATTTATCTCAACTGTTATGTCATTTTCTCCGATATATGTAACAAGTTTATGAGCGTGTGTATGTCTTTCACGGAACTACATGAATGCTATCAGTTGGTGTCATTTCTGTTACTGTTAAAACCTTTTTCTGATCTTGAATTGGCATTCTTAGGTTGAGTTTGTGTATCCTGCATGCCTGTGTTGTATCTACTAGAGCATGTGATACTTTTTTGGCGAATATCGTTGGAAAACTAGGTACACATCTTAGTTTCTATGTATTATACCTTAAAGGTATCAAAATAATCTTTGCTAGTACCATCTATTTGCTATTACAGAATAGAAGATTTGTCTATGAATGTGCTTAGTTGTCTGTTAGTTGATTTGAATTATGTCGCACCAATACTTCTTACTGCAATAATGTTCTATATATCGCGATTTTGAAATCTCCTGTATCAGCAAACAATGATGTCGATACTGAAGCTAGTTGATGAGCTAGAAGGTTTGTAATATCTATTTCACGTGAACTTGTCTGCAATCATATAACTCTTGAGTATACCAGAATCGTATCAAATAATTTAGCATCTTCTGCCTTTTTTTTGTCTCTTTGAGACAGCCTATGTCTCAACAGTTTACGAAATCTTTTGATGGAAACAGTTTCATATTTGCTTACTTCCATGTACTACTACTTTATCAGAATTTACTGTCTGTGGAGCTATTTTACCACTGACATATTTACATAATTGAATATGGTTGTTTAGTTTAGTCGAGTTGTTCAATACGTGTTTATAATCGTGCTTGGATAGGTCTTGCATCCATAATCATTGGTATTCATACATGACAAAATATCTTCTAGTCTACTGCAAACATGCAAACTCAATCCCCATAATTCCAGTAATTCTGGCTTCTGAATAATCCCAAGTATTCCCCTCTTGCCATGCCTATATCTCACAAACGTGGTTTCAATATGCATATCACTCTTCGTAAACTTATGAAAGAGAGGGATTAGCATACTTTTCATTGACCTGTAATTTATATGGCTAGCTGCGAAAAAATATGGCATCATAAGCTTAATTGTTACCAAATGCAAAGGCCAGTCAGCTTTTTTCTCAGCTCTGATGTACATAATTATTAATCACTATAAACACATGCTTTATTACATCATCTACCCATTACTGTGTTGTTCTACTTTTCTCAGCAAAATTGTTTAGATCAGTTTCCATCTCTTAATATTAAAATGTTCAGCATAAACAACTCCACTGCTTAAATAATTATCTGGCATTCTCAGGGAACTTCTTTCCATCCAGCAAGTTCGCTACCCCACCAAATAATAGCATATTCATTATGACGACATCATTAAAATGGACATTGAATTTACCTTTTTTATTCCACGTGAAAGTAAATAACTAATTACAAATAATGTATTGTGACAAGAGAAAGTAGTAAAACAAAACAGATATAGACTGAACCAAGGTATAACAACAGCTGTATATATGCCTATACCGTTGCAGTGGGAAATGTGGACAATTTCCAACATTATTTAAGAACATTTGATTGGCATATGGTTTAATGTCAGTTGTGTACTTACTTAATAAAATCAACCGATTTAAAACATTTTATTTGCTGTTTTAAAACCAAAATATGTGGAAAACATAATTTTCAATTTATTTACCGCAATATTGGTGGCCATCCTGAATATTTAAAAATGCTCAATGATGACAAGATGTCATCAAGTTTATTTTTCATGAGCAATGCCTAATCTAGCATAATCAACAAAAAAATGTTCTATACACTTCCATGCAAGGTTCAGTGCGGTATCTGCCGGACAATATCGATAAATTATGTTTTACTTAAATAATAGTAAATATTTATTATGAAAAGAGGGGGAATAAAAATACAACAAAAAATTGGTAAACTTTTATCAATATATTTCATAATTTGTTTGACAGAAACTGGGCATGGCTGATAATTTCTATTAAATATTCTTGAATGTATCCAAGAGTATTCATATAAAAAATTATATATAGGACAGTCTAATAAAATAACCTGATATTTTGACAGCAGTCATAATGTATATTTTTTAGACACTCGGACATCTTCTAACAATTATTATAAATTCCGGACAATCGGAAAAGAGTATTGTATTCCGGACAATCGGTAATACTTTAATTATGGAGTACATTCCAGCCAATCGGAAATGAGCATTGTACATATTTACTGCATGTCAATTACAACTATATAAATTGAAAATATTCTATCAAATTATAATATATTTATTGGTCAAATTTATACTCTGGATATCGAAAGCACAATATGATGGAATATATTCTGTTATTTTTCTCATATATTTTACTTTAATTCCAATTCTGTTATTTTCTAATATATTTGTCTCTAAATGGAAATATGGAATAGATTATGTTATTTTCTCATATATTTGACTCTAATTGGAAAGATGGAACAGATTTCTGTTATAATCTCATATAATTGACTCTAATTGAAAAGATGGAATAGATTCTGGTATTTTCTCATATATTTGACTCTAATTGGAAAGATGGAACCGATTCTGTTATTATTTCATATATTTGACTCTAATTGAAAAGATTGAACAGATTCTGTTATTATCTCATATATTTGACTCTAATTGGAAAGATGGAACCGATTCTGTTATTATTTCATATATTTGACTCTATTTGAAAAGATGGAACAGATTATGTTATTATCTCATATATTTGACTCTAATTGGAAAGATGGAACAGATTCTGTTATTTTCTCATATATTTGACTCTAATTGGAAAGATGGAACAGATTCTGTTATTATCTCATATATTTGACTTTAATTGTAAAGATGGAATAAATTCTGTTATTATCTCATATATTTGACTCTTATTGGATAGATGGAATAAATTATATAATTATCTCATATATTTTACTCTGTGGTGTTATAATATGTATATTGTCCTTCCAGTCCAGATGTGTTGCATGTAAATCCATAGTATATAAGTCATGGTCGATACCAAATTTATTGGTTTGGCAGAGGCCTTGATATTGTGTCTATGGTTTGCATTGTAGCTAGTCTTGCTCGCCGTTGTCTGGTCCGTACATTTATGTCTTGGTCATTAACAAATATATATTCTAGAAAATCGGACTCTTTTCCAATGAAGTACTTTCAGAAATTCGGAAATGATTATTATATAGATATTCGAGACAATCGGACACTTTTGCAAATGAGTACGTTCCGGAAAATCGGAAATGAATAGTTTATTCCAACAATTAGAAATAATTTACAATAAATTATATTCCGGACAATCGGAAATAACATCGTTCATTTCGGACAATCGGAAATGATTATAATATTGATATTCCTTGCCAATAAAATAAAATATGTTCCGGACAATCGGAAATGACCTAGTACATTCTCGACATCGGTAATGACTCTACTATATACATTCCGGAAAATCGGAAATACATTTCAATATTTTGACCGCCGACCTGTTTAACCATAGGATTATAGCCAGTAAAATTAAAATAGATATTCCGGACAATCGGAAATAAAACAATATATATTCCGGACAATTGGAAATACTAAATTTATATTCTAGACAAACTTTGGCTTTGTGCCGATTATAACTTTATTAATTACAAATATTAAATCTATCATTTATATTCCGGATATCGGAAGCATAGTTATATAGTGTACGTTAATTTTAAAAAGTATATTCTATAGTGTTGGTAAAATTAATGGTAAAATAAAATTGTTGTTCGAGATACATGCTGTCAATAACAATGACGTCGTAATGTTGAAATTAAAAAAAAACGCAAGGTGGCTCTGTATGTTATTTTATGTAGAATTACAGAAATTACTATCGGTAACAAACTAAAAAGATAGCCTTTTTCACATTGAACATTTTCTACAATTTACACAAATTGACATGTGTAAAGGCAACAAGTTAGCATTTGAGAGAATGGTATTTGTAAATAACAAGTTGCAACATCCATTTTACACACAAATGAGTAAACAACTGTCGTTTAAAGACCCAACATCGGATCAGACTATCGGATGTAAATAAGTTACTCTGCAGGGCGTGTTTTATCAACTGGGAGTGTATGCTATGCTCTAACAAGAGAACAGCGATAAAAGCAGACAGCAAATGTTTGTTAAACAATGCTGAAGGTTTACATTGTAACTGATACAGGAATGTTGACAATGGGTCAATATAACATCCCACTTTAGCATTAGGGACTACAGGGTCTTTAATCAGTCATTATCAGGTAATTACTGTTTTATCAACACTATTTAGTAATGTGATAATGTTGTTGATTGATATCAAAGTAATTATGTATATGAACATATGTGCCTAATAATTTTAAATCACAATTCAAGCATTATAATCAGTCTAACAGATATGCCCCAAATCCCTATATTCAAGTTGGTATAACCCATTATGAATCATTTAGTACGATTTGGAGGGAAATTAAAATACATAGATATAATACATGGTATGTGCTGATATTTTTGTCACTTTTAGTGACGGAAAATAAGAACTTACAATTATATTCATACTTGGATATAATATTAATACTGGGATGTTATTGATAAAAAAAAGTAATAATCAACACTTTGTTGAATATATTAGGAATTAGACTTGAACTAATGGTGATGTGATTAAAAATTGTAAAAGGTGTCTTTCTCAACATAATACCTCAAATCATACCTTGGATAAAAATTGAGTGATAGAGACTGTGCTAATAATAAACTTTAATTAATGTTGGTGTTTTATCATGCATGTGTATTAACTGTAAATTATAAGTTGTGGTGATGATGAACAATGTCAAGGCCGCACATATCAAAATCAAAATAAAAAGTGGAAAAAAATCATTAAAAAATTGGTTCCTGTTATAACAATGTCATACACGGAGGGAGATAAAACACTTATAAGGCAACTTCATAAAAGCAGAAATCATGATGAATAAATCAGTTGTAATTAAGAATTTACTGATAATTAATTAAGAAAAGACCAGAAATGTTTTTTGATTTGGTAATTTTAAGTCATTTTCAAAAGTTTTCATTGAACAAAAGCCGTTTATATATACATATATTCATGATATTCCTGGTGAAAACACTATCTTTGGTTTTAATCCAAAACTATCATTTCTGTTCCATGTTATATAATACACATGTAAAATGACTCATTCATGTGGCACCATAATTTTTTTTAATAAAGAACAAAAACAATTGTATAATTCAATTATATATGGTGATATGCAACTGTTGGTGATTAAAAAAAGGATAATAAAAGGAATCATTTAAAAGTTTGGTAAGTCTTGCATGATTTGAAGTTTGTTTTTAACTTACAGCCATGTGAGCTACAGCATGCCAGTTTGTTTACAAATATTGGTCACATGACAAATATTGACCCGTTTGCTCCTCCCACAAAATTCAAATTTCTCTGAAATTTTGAAAGCAATAAGCAATAAATTATTGCAGATTTTATTCTTAAATTTTCAGGAATTGTGAGTAATATTAAGTCTATGTTGCATGACAAAAAAGGATTAACTTTTTTTAAAACTCAAGTGTTCGGGTTTCCCCATAAGTTATTGATTTATTTAGTTCATGTGCAGTCATTTACATTGGAATCATATCATTGCTTTTGTCATTAATGGATTTTGCTGTTAATATGCCTGACAGTTTTTGTTCTTTTGTAGTACATCAGTATTCCTCCTTTTGAGGAGTTTGTGTTATGTATGTTGGCGCGACAACTCGCTTCCATTTGAAGTGCGTCAGCTAAGCCTCCATTTGAGGATCTACTCCATTTGAGGCGTTTGTGTTGCTGGATGACACGACAAATCGCTTCCATTTGAAGTGCGTCAGCCAAGCCTCCATTTTATTTGATGAGTTTGTGTACGTTTGATTGAGTAACAAATCACATTCATTTGAAGTGCACTATGAACGTCTGTGCCTAGGGTTCTTGGTGCAATGGTATGTAAAGATTGTTGAATGAATTACATATTAGGAAGTTATAATGGAATATTATTAAAGCATCTTACCCTCAATTCCCTGTCCTAAATACACACGTCCAGCGTGAAAATGTACTTATAACTTAGAGATATACGCGTCTTAAGTGTCTATTTGTATTAACTCTTCATTGCAAGCAGCGGGTTTCTGAAGCCACGTTATTGTTTTTGTTTACATTCGCCATTTTCAACGAACCGCTTTCGGGTTTCCGATCATTCATCGTTTAACATCGTGAAGATTCGTTCCCAATCTCGTGTTCAGAGGTTAACATCCGGCGACTTATTCAGCAAAACAATTGCGCAATAGAAATGTATTGGTAAGTAAGCCCGATTAACATCAATATTTGTTTTTATTGTACGCGAAAGCCAAGAGATAGACATTTGAAATAGTGAACCTGAAAGTATGTAATATGTCACCAGTAAATTCCGCGTGTATTGTCAAGAAATGATTTAAAATGAACCGAGTTGTGGGTGGGTACAGACTAGTGCATATCAAAGCTCGCTGTCGAATCATTTGATTTCTTTTATATTTAATTGTCCGCTAGTCTCACCCGTATTACGGCGATTAAATGAGACAAGGTACAAACTATTGTGTTGTATTGTCGCGGGATTCTGTATATGCAAACAGGAAATTTTTTTTTTTCAAATTGCATGCCTTTTAGACATTAATCACTGGAGTATTCAGGAGGGTTGGACTGGACCCTTCTGGGATACTGACTCTCGATATGTCGATTTGTTAAAAAAATCAGTTTGATAAGAGAAATAAAATCGTTTACACTTTCTCCTTGAGGATATGACAAGAGATGTATTAATCTAAAGGTTTTATACTTTTTTTGGCACAATGCCGATGGGAGACAGCCTTATATATGTAATGGGTTTGTTTTCGAAAGGGTCCGCCATTAGACCTAAACCTACTTCCTAAAGAACCAAATTCAATGCTTATTTTTCATTATTTTTTTACAGAAATCAAATTTTGACAACCAGTAAAGTTTCTTAGACCAGAATAATGCAAAATCAACTCGTTTCTTAAACCACTTATTAATTCATCTTTTGTTTTGTTTTTTAGTTAGGATAGAAGCATAAAACACGCCTTACATTTTATTGGTGTTTGACCGAGGACCAACGTATTCCGGGAATCCCCTTGGAGAACCTCGAACGGTGCATTTGTTCTGAAACTTGGTCGAACGGGGAACCTTTGTGTAGATGTGAAGTGGGTCACTCTCTGACCACCGACACCATTCCTAAAATAAAAACCATTCATACCGGTAGTATACAATATACCGGTTTCAGCACACTTTTCCAATCACCCAAAAATGAGCAACTCACCCGGGCTCGTTCAGACTCGCCCGGGTTCATCCAGACTCACCCAAGCTCGCTGATCATTTTTGGGTGTTAGAAAAGTTTCGCTGAAAGTGGTATATTGTATACTACTTCCCCCACACATTAGAAAGCCAAATCCTTAAACTGAACGCAAGAATTGAAATCATTTGAATAACCACTCCATTTTACATATGCTCGTTTCTTTTTGTAATCGCGTCTCAATATCTTTTCTTTTTTTTGCCACGATAACCATATGGAAGTGTATTAATTCCATCATCCAAAATATATCTTTTATTATCAAAACATGATAAACTAACTTTATTTATTTCATAACTTTTTACCTGATGTTTAACTGATTTTATATTTTTTATTGTGTATATTTTCACACCTTCATTGATTAAAGTATCTTTGTAATCCTCATGCATTATATTTTTCTTAACAACACCTTTGGTTATACGATTACATTTTTTTTTTATCTTTACCACTCATTTTATACGAATACATCTCACTTTTTAAACCGATAAATGTAGTAATCGGAATACCCGCTGCCTCATCCTTCATCTTACCAATAACTTTTTTATTACTATAAAAAAAGAATTGACTGTTTTTAGAGTAATCACTATTATCAAACAATTTTTTATTCTCATGCAAATCCTCATAAACATCTTTTGATTTAATTTCATAACATAAGAAGTCAGCATCTGTGAATAATAATTTTACTTTATTTCTATCATACGTTTTTAGAATAAAATTGTAACGAAAATCATACATTAAATATTTACTTAATTTTAAGATGGTCATTCCAACATAACAAGGACGATTAAGAACCAACTCCTCTTTTATTTTATTTATTCCATACAAATTATCATTAAACATTTGTGCAGAAATAAAAGTCGCTTCTGCTGCATGGTGTTCGTCATTGGGTTAATTTTAAATTCATTCTTTTTCTATTGTTTTTCCAAACACAGAATTATTCATCAACTTAAATAAAATCGTTTTCGAAAGCATTCTAATGTTCTCTTTTGTGTGTAAAAATCAATATATTCAGCCAACCAAGTTCATCAAACTGTAATACTCTATAAACCTTACCCAACTTCATTCAAAGATCAAGATAAAGTTTAGGGTTTTTCCTATTAACAACATATTTTTCCTTATTAAATAATAAGGAACCAACTTTGTTGTTCTATGACTACTTATATCATATTTTTTATATTATTTTAACACAGAAATCAGATTACATTCTTTTACTGTTAATTTCTCTGGTGCAGAATGTAAATCGTGTATTTATTTTGGATAAATGAGATCACACTCAATAAAAAGTTATTATTTTCAGTGTTGTCCAGTTTCTCTGGACTAACCCATTTAAAATTATCAATTGGTAAAAGTTGGCTCATTCCCCAACCATAAAGGTTGTAAGCGTCTAAGAATGTAATGTATTTTTCTTTCCTTACTTTGATTGTAATCATCTAAGTATTTGTTATTCGCCTTAGAATATCTGTTGGCGATGTAACTAATACCACCTCGTTATCATTTTTCAACCATTAGATGCATGTCAATATCTGTGATATGATTCAACTTATTTTTTTTCATCTTTAACATTGCATCCCAAGCGAAATCGGGACTTGAAAAGTAATGACAAGGATCAAGTTTGTAATATTCTAAACATGTCCCGCGAAAGTTTTCAAATACATCAGATAGCAAAAGGACGTCAGTCTTTAAATAGAGATTATGGTAATCCCCCATTGTTTTGCAACCAAATGACTTCCGCACACCCCGCGCATGTTCGTAATCATCATCTGACACATCTTCATTTGTTAACTTGGAATAAAATAAGTTCTTTGATGGTAAATGTTTATCATTAAACTTATCCCAACCATCCATGTAATCATGTGGATAAACCCCGTTTCTTTTTGCTACTTCTTACTGATCTTTAAAATGTTTTAAGTAAAACATATTGCCTCTTCTGGCAAGTTATTAACTAATTTAGCTAAGGATTGGTTAAGAAATTGTAAACTATCCACAAAGACTAGGTTGTTTATCATGAAGACCATGTATTTTTCCATATTATTAGGAATTACATTAATTTCCTTTTCAAACTTACCAATTTCCTGCATTATGACATTACCATCATATGGAACACGAAAGAGATTTTTTTACTTAATCTAAAGAATCTATTACACTTGTTGTGTGTACTTCCACGATATTTTCCCGTAACATGACACTGATCTCTGACAGGATAGTTCCATTTTAAATTATCTTCTGTATATTCCTTTTCACAAATATGACAAGACTTACTTTTCTAAAACTCTTTTTCCTCTTTTTCCGTTATTACCATTTCTTTATTAAAATATTTTTTCATCACTTCTTCACAATACTCCTGCTCAACCAACATCTTTTCAATAAAATGATAATCCAAATCCTTCCCACGGTAAATCTCTACTGGTTTACTAAATTCTTTATTCATTCAATATTATTAAAAATGTTTTTTTATAAATTGCTTCATGTTCTTCTGAGGTTATTTCTCCTTGCTTTAACAGTTTATCAATAATGTTTATTCCATCTTTTCTTAAAGAGAGACTATTATTACCCGACCCAATAGAACCACAGATTAGTTCTAATAATTCATCAATGAGATCATCAACTCAATCACATGAACCTAAGATATTAATTTTCTTGCTTAATGTGCTTATTGGTCATCCACTTAATTATGTTAGCTTTTGAAAGACATCTTTTGCCAATATGGAATAGTTTTCATTTTTATATCTTTTAGTAATTAGTTTGATAAAATCGTCATCTATTTTTGTTTCTACAACAAAGGGTCCAGAACCCTGCTTTGCAATTAATTTATGATGAAAACTAATTGAGGTATATTTATCTTTAAATTAATGTAACAAAATAGTTAGCTTGTTGTGGCCTAATTTAGTAGTACCAGCTAGTACGTGTACAGTGCAGTGATATAGGCTATATTTAGGTCAGGTAGCGTGGAATTGTTAAAACGTATTGATAGCTCGATAGGAGCAACGTTTTTAAGATATTTTTACATGTTCATTCTTTGGTTAAAGAATAAATCATTTTGAAGTTTAGTTCATCAAATTCTATAAAGTATAAAGAAAGTTAGAATAATTAAACGGGTTTATTTTTCATAAAACTAATTTAGCTTTATATTGGCCTAATAGAGTAAAATCTGCATCGTACAGATCTGAACGATGTTTTGAGGGTTTGGTGTTTCATGATTTACACGAAATTCACTAAGGTATATGGACTGTTTTGCTATATATACTGACTGAGTAGAATCGAGGTCCAGTTAGCAGAATCATCTTTGGGTTTAGTTGTGACGAAAAGATTGAACATGTTACTGTTCCAGTACATAACGGCATATGGCCGTTTTTAGACGTAAGCGAGGAATGTGTCCGCTACGTTAACGACGTATAGACGTGACAGGAAGTCATCTGGTGACAGTACAGTCATAGGACAGCAACCCACATATTCGTCATATGGACGACTTGACGTTCATGACGTCGGAATACGGTCGAAAGTCGGTACGAGGCGACGTAAAGTCATATACTTAGTATAAAGTTCAAGGGGAGAAATCCCAGTTTATAAAGCCACCGCCGCAAGGGACAAATGATGCTAAAGCTACGATATTCGGACGCGGGAAGTATCTAGTGCATTTTTAAAAACATTCGAATGATAAAAGCAGTTTGAACGCGATGTAGGTTACGTACGTGTACGAGATAGAACTGTGTGAAAAAAGTATTAATACCACCATAGGACTTGTTTTAAAACCAGCTGTGTTTTTTTTGTGCTGAGTAATTATCTTTAATTTGTATATAGTGTATAATTGTATATGCGTTATTTTATTCATGTAAAATCAAAATTGTAAATTTTACTTTTTGTATGATTGTACCCTTCCGAGTTGTCGGCCCTCGGTCATTTTGCTACAATGACCATAATTTCCATCTTTATCTATTTTGTAATTAGGTCCTGTAAACAACGTTGTGTTTTTTATCATACTACTTAGGGTTTTGTTGTAATCTACTAATTTTGTTCTTTTCTGTTTTAATTTTTCGATCTCGTTTTCATCTGTCTCGGTCTTGTCTTTCTTTCTTTTTAAACCATTAGCAATCTGTCTATGCTCTTTATCTCACTTTTTTGGTGTTTCCATTAATTTTTTAATGGTATGATTTCAACATAATCATCAAATAGGCTCTCGGGTCCTTTATCTAGATTTACGGTTCCCGGATCGTTAATATATCTGGTATCACGCTTCTGATTCTTTTTCTTCAGCTTGTTCTTCTGTACGGATTGCTCATATTCAGAAGCATCTTCTATCGCTGGTGTTTTATTTATTAAATCATGTAATTCTTTGGCTTGTTCTTTTAGTAATTCGGCAATTTTCTGTTCCAGAATAGCTAATGCCTTCTGTTGATCTATCTTCTGATCTTTTAGTTCCTCGGCAATCCCTTCTTGAGCAGAAGTAATGGGTTTAAATACTTCCTGGTATGTTTCTTGACTAATTTGTTTTCTCATCTTATGTTCCATCATAGCACTATTGATTTCATCAAAAAGTTTTTTAACTATTTTCTTCTTTTCTACCAGTTCTTTCCATTTCAATAACGACATTAAATGATAACTTTAGATAATGTTAGATAACTTAAGATAACTTTAGATAATAATACGATTATTTCGTAGTTAATAATATAATGGATATTTCGAATTATGACACAAAAGCAGAAAAAAGATACTTTTAATCAACTACACGATTACATGCCAAGTTCTTGTTTTAGGATGTTAATATGCGTCGACAGCGGTAGTGGAAAAACTAATGCCCTCGTGCATATGTTGACAAAACCTTTAATTTTCTATGATAAATTATATATTTTTGCTAAAAATCTAGAACAAACAAAATACAAATATTTAATCAAGCGGCTTAATAATATAGTGGTAAAAGACTTCCCTCTTGAAGATATTTTAGAATATTCAAATGGTGTAATCATTAGTCTTGATGATTTGAGTAACGCTCGTGTTCAAAAGGTTGTGGAGACATAAACATTGTTGCTTTATCTACTTAACTTATTCTTATTACAAAAACCCCAAAGATATCAGGCTTAATCGTTCACATTACATTTTATTTTAAACCCCATCTAAAAGAGAAATGGATATGATTTGTAACGAAAATTGTATAGAAAAAGAAGACTTTAGAAAAATTAACAAACAATATGATTTTCTTTATTTAGACAAACCGAAAACAGCTTATTAAAAGATATTTCTATGGAAAGATATATATTCGAGATACATAAAAACATATCGGAAGTAGAAAGCATGATAAGGGAGAACAAAAAGCTTATTTCGGAATTGTACTAACCGAATATGTTAAGAAGAAAGCATTAGACAACTATCATAAAAAGGAGAGTTTTTAAACATGCATAGAAACAGGTACCAGATTATTTCTACGGTAATAACCGAAACTTAACAAATCTTAGGAACCAGACAGCTTGATTTATTTCTCGAACAAATAAATTAAATTATTTTAATCGAAATAATTTCTATTATTTGATATTACTCGAAATAAAGATAAAACGTGTAACATTTCCATATTTATTACATTGTAATCACGTTAAAAGTGTGTGTATAGCCGTCACTACGTCGTATGTACTTAAATACTGTCATATACAAAAGAAACAGACTTAATATTTCAAAATGTTGGTTTATATTGGCCGCTCAAGGCTTGGTATGGTATGCGTTAAGGCTCCTACCAAGATTGGTGCCAAGCAATACATAAGTTCTCTCAACCGAAAGGAGACCAGACGTGTTAGGCTAATCAGTTTCCTTAATCAAAACATGTATCCTACATCAGTACCGATGTTACTGTAATGCAATGCAACGACCCGAAGCAACTCGAGTGAACTAATACCTTTGTGACTAACAACATCAAGTATACAACAGAGTGTCACCCCCAGGGTCCAACCGATTGTGCGACCATAGGCCTCAGCTTCCAACGGGAACGTATCGGAACCGATACCGTCGTTGAAAGAAGAGAACCATAACCATACAAACAGCAATGAAAGGGGGCGCTCCGGCCAAATCGTATACGCTTTATTGTTGTATTACGCAAAACAGCAATGTTAGCTAGGTCTTACCAGTACTTTAAGGGCCAGACATAGTGACCCGAAGCAACTCGGGTCAATTACCCTTAAAATAACAAACGGTGTCATACACCAGTCACAGTAATGAAAGCAACGCAACTGACTCGAAGCAACTCAAGTCCAAGTGGTAAACGGTATCACTCGCAAATCACCGTTATGCCAAGCAACGCAACTGACTTGAAGCAATTCAAGTCAATCACAGCCTCAGTATAACGCAATAACCTACACACATAATGCATTGCAACAAGATTAAATTAGTTTTCCGATTATCGAGGAACATGTCCCGTCGGAAACGTAGCTGACTACCAACGACGAGAGATGAAAAGTCCACAATCTGGAAATTCACGACGTTTAAAGCTAAATATTACGAAAGCTACTTTTCACTGAATGCAGCGCCTGGTCACCTTCCGGTCGATAAAATTTTTTCCGCCACAATAAATTTCAATTTATCCCCCAAAATTATTATCGAGCGGTAGGTAAATTTTTAACTATCGCGTCTTTTAAGAAATCTAAATAAAATTCAAGCCCCACATCATTCAAGTGAACGCCATCTTACCGAAAAAAGTTAGTTTTCAAGTCAATATCAGGGGTAATAAAGTCACTTTTTCCCATTTTTTACCATATGTCAGCCTGTCCTATTAATCCTTTTCTGTTTTGCATCTATTGCCCTGATCCCCAAAGCCCCCCTCCAGACTCTCCTAGGCAAAATGTCCACCCAAATAATGGTGGTCTGAGGGCAGGCCTCACGGAGGTACTGCATCTCTGATTCCATACTTTTATGCAATTTTATAAGTGATAATGAAGTTAAATCATTCCCACCTAAGTGAATTATGATAATTGACGGCGGAGATAATAGCAACACTTGGCCCTCGATGGAGTGTCGTAGTGTTGTCCATCGTAGGCCCCTTACTCCCCACCAAGCAATTGTGATTTGGTTTTCTGGTGTCTTGGGCTCGTCTGCCAGCCCAGAATGGGATCGTATCTCCCAAAACCCATATGTCTAAAAGTATTTAAGAAAATATAATCAAAACTTGGGTAATTCTTTTTTCTATTTTAGATAAAAAAACTATAAAGTTAAAGTCCTTAATACCCTTCTTTGGGTCTTATTACCATAATATGGTACCTCTGCTTAACAGTAGTACGTTGACTGGTCATACCTTTTTAGGCACGGATATATAATTTATAGCAACTGGAAGACCACCTTCCGAGTTTCATGATCACCTCTGATGAGTAACCTTGAACAGCTAAATCTGTTGCCCTACCAATCCTAAAACTATGTGACCTGTACATACCGGACGATTGGCATTCGCAGACACATTTGGCTAGTACAACGGAGAATTGAGATCTAGTTACCGGGGTGCTATCTTTGTGGCAAAACAAACTACCGTCGGTTTTTGGCCTGATGTTTAGGAAACCTATTAGTGTGCTGACTGGGCAAATCGAGCCTGATACTCTTGGTATTTTTAACAATATTGGCTTTCCCCTTTGATTTGTTTTGGAGTGACTGAGCTGAATTGTCACATAGTTGTTTCCTATGAAGGACAAATCGGATTGTTTGATAGGAGTCTGTAACTGTCCTATACGCGAATGCACTAATTCACTAACTCTGAAAAGACCAAAGTACGCCAGTGTGAATAATGATGAAAACAACTTACTCTCATAATGGTCAAAGCAGATCAAAGGGAGTTTATTGCAAATAGCCACTAACATGGGCATGGTCAATGGAGCCCTCCTATCTGAAGTAGTTCTGTTTCTACGGCAACCTTCTAATAATTTGCCGATGATAAAAACCCGAGCTATATCCTCAAATCCCAGTAATTTGTGAAAGTAATTCAAGCCTGCAACGTATGTATTAATAGTTTTGGATGAGAACCCCCTCTCGAAACAAAATGCCATAAACAAAATGATATTTTGATTGGGGATAGGCCAAATTTTTGAGAGAGCATAACCTTTTCTGAATTTTTCAAATGCTCTTAAGGCGGTATTATATGTCAACGTTGTGTTTGTTGCAATCCCTGAATGAAGAAGTTATCTAGCTCTAGATCGAAGATATTCCAGAGAAAATCTGGGACTGGGTATGGAATGAGATCTGCGTCCGGTGCCACTTCCCTGAATCTGATCAACTGAAAGCGAGACAAAGCATCGCAAATATCATTACTGCAGCCCGGGACATGATTGGCTTTTATCAATATATTTAGGTTTAAACACCTTAAGGTAAGAACCCTAATAAGACACATTACCTGTTCCGATTTTGAAGATAACTTATTTAAGATATGGACAACTGCCATATTATCGCAATTAAATTTAATCTTTTTATTCATCAACTCGGGGCCCCAAATAAAAAGTGCTGCCACAATGGGAAATAATTCTAATACTGTTATGTCAGACGTGAGACCACCTGTATGCCATGAATCTGGCCACTTCGCGTGACACCAGTGCCTATTGAAATATATTCCGAAGCCTATGTCGGTGCCGCCTGCACTGTCTGAAAATAACTGTACATCCTCATTTGTAACCCAGTACCGGTCGTGAAAGATAGAAATACCATTGTAATTTTGAAGGAATACTAGCCACATGGCCAAGTCTAAACGGACCTCTTTCTTGATCCTAATATGATGATACGGTTTAGTTAGTCCACAAATAGAGTTTATCAAACGGCGAGTAAATGGTCTACCCATTGTAATAGCCCTACAACAAAAATTCAGTGAGCCTATTAATGATTGTATTTTCTTCAATGTTGCTTTTTGATTGGCTAAGAGTTCTTTTATCTTTTGTATTACCTCTCTAATTTTTCAAATCGGTATTCTGATAGTCATGTGAATTGAATCAATTTCTAATCCAAGAAATACAAGAATCTCTGTCGGACCTTCTGTTTTTTTTCGTCAGCTATAGGTACACCTAACTCGGACATGTTATCTTTAAAACAATTAAGTGCATGACACACGACTCTGTCGTTTTATCTCCTCCTAGAAACTCATCCAAGTAATGTATCAACTTGCCAGAAGTATATTTTAATTTGACACAGAATTCTAAGAATCTAGCAAATCTTTCGAAGGTTATGCAACTTATGGATGCCCCAAAAGGAAGCGCTTTGTCAAAATAAAACATATCATTAAAACGAAATCCCAATAATTCGAAATCTGACGGTTGTATAGGTATCAAACGACATGCGCTTTTAATATCAGATTTAAACAATTTGCAGTTTATTCCTAAATCCTGAACCAATTTAACTGCCTCATCAAAGCTTGTGGATTGAACTGAGCATACAACCGGATCTATGTAATCGTTGACAGACTCCCCAGGGGGATAGGACAAATGATGTATCATTCTATATTCCCCCGGTGTCTTTTTTGGGACTAATCCAATTGGAGATACTATCAAGTTGGGCAGTGGGCGCTCACTAAATGGACCCGCTACCCTGCCTGCTTCCACCTCTTTTATAATTTGCATTTTTATTAAATCAGGGTTCAATAAAGTTGAGCGTAATTTTTTTGAATCGCGCTGTGACCTTAGCCCCGTGTACTGGACAGGGAAGCCCTTACTGAAACCATTTATCACAAACATTGCTTCTTTTTTATCATAAAGGTGTGAATAACGTTTTAGAGCTTCTATATTAACCGGTGACTTTGCTAAACTGAATATATCTAAATTTCGAGGTCCCCCCCGCCTTTATTTTTTTCATATTATTGTCTCCTTCGCCCCCTTCCGCGGCCTCTGAAAGGTCTACGGAATCCTCTACCACGAAATGGATGGATGGGCCTTATTTCTTGTGCGTTCATTGATCGACCTAGTTGAATACAATTGACCTCAGGGTGGGGCGCGAAACATTTAGCGCACACATGGGAGAACTTACAGTTTGACCAAGTACAGTTACCACTATTGTAGTCTTTACATGTGTATTTACCAGTATGATAATTAGACTGGCTAGTTATCTGATTGTCTTTTACCTGCATATAACGCCAACAGAGGTCGTTATTTATTTGTGACCAAGATGTCGGTGCTATAGCTTGACGTAAACGAAATTGCTTGTCGTATGTTCTCCATGCCAGGCCTCCTTGGCGCATGGCACATTCCCTTATGTTGTACATATAATGGAGCATTTCATGGACCCTGTCACTATGGTTTAGCAAATAAATTGAGGCGTATATGATAATGCATTTGACCATTTTTCTACTGAAACTAATTTCTCCTTACACTCTTTTTACTTGACTCAATGTGCCCCTCGCTTGATAGCTTGAAAACATTACCCTTGCAAAATTCTGACAACTCCACAGCCCCCTTCAACAACAACGCTAAATTGATATACTCGCCTCTGCAAATTTGTTGTTTAAGAGACGATGGGACGTGAGCTGCCAGGTCGTCACTGGCAAGCCTAACCAGCGGCGAGCTTTGTATTAAGTTTGAGTCTCTAAGCGACGCATTGTTTGTTTGACTAGGAAGTAAATCTCCACTTAGGTAATGTTCCCCCTGCCTAACACCACACCCCGTATTCTCTTTTGAACCAATAACATAATTACTGCAAGACGGGTTATTACCCGTATCAAAAAGAAGCTGCTCAATATCAATGATATTAGAATTTGACCCACCGGTATTGTCCTGTATGAGTCTGTTGTCGCCCGCATTAATTTCATCCGCCTGAGCAGCCCGTTCCTCCATTTCCCGTTGTTCTGCATTCCGTTTCTGACCTCGTGTGTTAGGTCTGTTCGCCGCTACATTGCAGTTTTGTTGCAAGTTCGCCTCTCGCATAGGAACTCTTCTTGCACCTCTCCTAACTGGTCGACCTCGTGGCATAGTTATACACTTCAATCACAATTCGATATACTTTCCGCGCTAGTTACGAGTCAAAAGAACCTGTTGCACGAATTATTTGCTTTAAATACTAATTTCCCGGACTGTTTACCGGGTTAGTCCCACGCAGTAAGATTGCTACCGTATAGAAACAGGTACCAGATTATTTCTACGGTAATGACCGAGACTTAACAAATCTTAGGAACCAGACAGCTTGATTTATTTCTCGAACAAATAAATTAAATTATTTTAATCGAAATAATTTCTATTATTTTCCATGCAGTTCAATAATCAAATAAGCGTTTATTTTCTTTATTGTCCATGCAATTTCATAATCAAATAAGCGTTTATTTTATTGCCAATGCAGCTTTTGTTTTTATTGTCCATGCAGTTTCATAATCAAATAAGCGTCTTTATTATTTTCTATTCAATTTCATAATCAAATAAACGTTTATTTTCTTATTCATGCAGTTTCATAATCAAATAAGCGTTTATCGTATTGTCCATGCATTTTCATAATCAAATAAGTGTCCATTTTATTGTCCATGCAGCGTATTTTTCTATTGTCCATGCAGTTTCATAACCAACTAAGCTTTATTTTATTGTCCTTGTAGCGTTTATTTTATTGTCCATGCATTTTCATAATCAAATAAGCGTCTACTTTATTGTCCATACAGCTTTTTTTATTGTCCATGAAGTTTTTATAATCACTTAAGCTTTATTTTAATTTCCATGCGGTTTCAGAATCAAACAAGCGTTTAATTGATTGTCCATGCAGTTTCATAACCACATAAGCGTTTATTTATTGTCCATGAAGTTCAATAATCAAAAAAACATTTATATTATTGGCCATGAAGCGTTTGTTTTATTATCCGTGCAGTTTCATTATCAAATAGTCGGTTATTTCATTAGACATGAAGCGTTTTTTTTATTGTTCATGCAGATCCATATTCAAATAAACGTTTATTTTATTGTCCATACAGTTCAATAATCAAATAAGCGTTTATTTTATTTTTGCCCATGCATTTTATAATCAATTAAGCGTTTATTTTAGTGTCCGTGCAGTGTTTGATTTATTATGCTGGCATTTTCATCATCAAATAAGCGTTTATTTTAATGTCCATGCAACGTTTGTTTTATTGTCCATGCAGTTCAATAATCAAATAAACGTTTATTTTCTTGTACATGAAGTTTCATAATCAAATAAGCGTTTATTTTATTGTCAAATAAGCGTTTATTTTATTTATTGTCCATGCAATTTCATAATCAAATAAACGTTTATTTTCTTGTACATGAAGTTTCATAATCAAATAAACGTTTATTTTCTTGTACATGCAGTTTCATAATCAAATAAGCGTTTATTTTATTGTCAAATAAGCGTTTATTTTATTGTTTATTCAGTTTCGTAATCAACTAAGTGTTTATTTTCATGACCATGCTGTTTCATAATCAAATAAGCTAGATAATGAGTACAGGTGAAATAAAATCAGGTTCGTAAAAGCTAGGTAAAGCCTCGGGGCACACTACTCAAGCCAAGACAAAAAGACCTTTCACTGAGGTGGCAGAATCAAATGCAGAAGAACTTGTATTGTTAAGTCACAAAGTAGAGGAACTTAACTGTGATGTGAAAAAATAATGGGGATGATCTCAGCATTATAATGGGAAAAATTTACTCCATGATGTCAAAACAAAATACGGAATCTTTTATCAAAGTTACAGTTGAAAAGATAATGCAGGAAATAAATAAAACTATTGAAACAACAATTGACATTCAGATCAGGGACAAGACCAAAATTCTTAGTACAGAAATAGAGAAACTCAAAGAAGAAAATAAAACTCTTAAAAAAACGTTAGAAAATCAAAGTGCTAAGATAGAGTCCACTGAGAAGCTGGCTAAAGAAGCATGAAAGCAGTTAGCAGTCTGCTTGCCAAACAAAAAGTAAACCTTAACCCGGACAATATAATAGCGATACATCGCATTCCAGACAAGACAGTACTGTTGTCCTTCACAACAAAATTACTGTTGTCATTCGCAACAAAATGACTGTTGTCCTTCACAATATAATTAATGTTGTCCTTCACAACAAAACAACTGTGGTCCAACACAACATATTTACTGTTGTCCTTCACAACATAATTAAAGTTGTCCTTCACAATAAATTTACTGTTGTCCTTCACTCCATATTTACTGTTGTCCTTGACAACATATTTACTGTTGTCCTTCACAACATAATTACTGTTTCCTTCACAACATATTTACCGTTGTCCTTAACAACAAAATTACTATTGTCGTCCATACCATAGTTACTGTTGTCCTACATATCAAATTTACTGTTGTCCTTCACACCATAATTTTGGTTGTCCTTCACACCAAAATTACTGTTGTTCTTCAGAAAATAATTATTGTTGTCCCATAATTAATGTTGTCTTTCACAACATATTACATGTAACTGTTGTTCTTCACAACAAAATTACTGTTGTCCCTCACAACATATTAACTGTTGTTCTTCACAACATAATTAATGTTGTCTTCCACATCATAGTATCTGTTGTCCTTCACAACATATTACTGTTGTAATTCAAAACATAATTACTGTTGTCCTTCACAACAAAATTACTGTTATCCTTCACACTATATTTACTGTTGACATCACAACATATTACTGTTGTCCATCACTACAGAATCAATGTTGTCCTTCACACCATATTAACTGTTGTGCTTCACAACATATTACTGTTGTCATTCAAAACATAATTAGTGTTGTCCTTCATAACAAAATTACTGTTCTCCTTCACACCATATTTACTGTTGACCTCACAACAAATTACTGTTGCCCTTCACAACATACTACAGTTGTCCTCACAACATATTACTATTCAACTTCACAACATATTTACTGTTGTCATTCACAACAAAATTACTGTTGTCTTTTACATCAAAATTAATGTTGTTCTCACAACATATTACTGTTGTCCTTCACAACATATTTACTATTGTCCTTCACAACAAAATTACTTTGTCCTTTACAACAACATTACTGTTGTCCTTCAAACCATACTTACTGTTGTCCTCCGCAACATATTACTGTTGTCCTTCACAACATAATTATTGTTGTCATTAACAACAAAATTACTGTTGTCCTTCACAACAAAATTACTGTAGTCCTTCACAACAAATTACTGTTGTCCTTCACAACATAATCAATGTTGTCCTTCACAACAAAATAACTGTTGTCCTTCACACCATATTTACTGTTGTCCTTCACGACATGATAACTGTTGTCCTTCACAACATAATTAAAGTTGTTCTTCTTGTCCTTCACACCATATTTATTGTTGTCCTTCACAACATATTACTGTTGACCTTCACACCAAATTTACTGTTGTCCTTCACAACATATTTCTGTTATATTTCACAACATAATTGCTATTGGCCTTCACATCGAAATTATTGTTATCCTTCACAACAAAATTTATGTTGTCTTTCACAACATACTTACTTTTGTCCTTCACAACATATTTACTGTTGTCCTTTACATCATATTACTGTTATCCTTCATAACATATTATTGTTGTCCTTCACACCGTATTTCTGTTGTCCTTGCCACCAAAATTACTGTTGTTCTTTACAACATAATTACTGTTGCCCCATAATTACTGTTGTCCTTCACACCATAATTACTGTTGTCCTTCACACCATAATTATTGTTGTCCTTCACACCAAAATTACTGTTGTACTTCATAACATAATTACTGATATCCCATAATTATTGTTGTCCTTCGCAACATAATTACTGTTGTCCTTCAAACCATCATTTATGATGTCTTTCACAGCATAATTATTGTTGTCCTTTACAACATGATTACTGTTGTCCTTCACAACTTATTACTGTTGTCCTTCACATCATGATTACTGTTGTCCTTCACAACATATAACTGTTGTCCTTCACAACAAAATTTATGTTGTCTTTCACAACATACTTACTTTTGTCCTTCACAACATATTTACTGTTGTCCTTTACATCATATTACTGTTATCCTTCATAACATATTATTGTTGTCCTTCACACCGTATTTCTGTTGTCCTTCACACCAAAATTACTGTTGTTCTTCACAACATAATTACTGTTATCCCATAATTACTCTTGTCATTCACACCATAATTACTGTTGTCCTTCACACCATAATTATTGTTGTCCTTCACACCAACATTACTGTTGTACTTCATAACATAATTACTGATATCCCATAATTATTGTTGTCCTTCGCAACATAATTACTGTTGTCCTTCACACCATAATTTCTGATGTCTTTCACTGCATAATTACTGTTGTCCTTAACAACTTATTGCTGTCATCCTCTACAACATATTACTTTTGTCATTAACAACAAAGTTACTGTTGTCCTTTACAACATTATTACTGTTGTCCTTCACAACATATAACTGTTGTCATTCACAACACAATTACTGTTGTCCTTCACAACATAATTACTGTTGTCTTTCACAACATAATTACTGTTGTCCTTCACAACACAATTAATGTTGTCCTTCACAACATAATTACGGTTGTCAATTACACCATAATAACGGTTGTCATTCACACAAAAATTACTGTTTGCCTTCACAACATTATTACTGATTTTCCATAATTAATGTTGTCCTTCACAACATAATTTCTATTGTCCTTCACACCATCATTTCGGTTTTCTTTCACACCAAAATTACTGGTGTTCTTCACAAAATAATTATTGCTGTCCCATAAATACTGTTGTCCTTCACAACATAATTATTGTTGTCGCATAATTACTGTTGTCCTTCATACCAGTATTACTATTGTCCTTCACACCATAATTACTATTGTTCTTCACAACAAAATAAGTGTTGTCCTTAACACCATAATTGCTGTTGTCGTTCCGAAAATAATAACTGTTGTCCTTCACACCATAATTTCTGTTGTCCTTCACACCAGAATTACTGTTGTCCTTCACAAAATGATTACTGTTATCCTTCATAACTTATTACTGTTATCTTTTACAACACATTACTGTCGTCCTTCACAACATAATTACTGTTGTACTTTCACACCATAATTACTGATGTCCTTCACAACATAATTACTGTTGTCCTTCACAACTTATTGCTGTTATCCTTTACAACATATTACTGTTGACCTTCACACCATAATTTTGGTTGTCCTTCACTCAAAAATTACTGTTGATCTTCAGAAAATGATTATTGTTTTCCCATAATTACTTTTATCTTTCACAACATCATTACTACTTTCCTTCACAACATAATTAATAATGTCCTTCACAACAAATAAAATTGTCGTTCACAACATAATTAATGTTCTCCTTCACAGCATAATTACTGTTGTCCTTCACAACATAATTACTGATGTCATTCACAACATAATTACTATTGTCCTTCAAAACATATTTACTGTTGTCCTTCACAATATATTAGTGTTGTCCTTCAAACAAAATTACTGATATCTTCCACAACAAAATTACTGTTGTCCTTCAGAACATATATACTGTTGTCCTTTAAAACAAAATTACAATTGTCCTTCACAAAATAATTAATGTTGTTCAACAAAGCATAGTTACTGTTGTCCTTCACAACAAAAATTAATGTTGTTTTTCACAGCAAATGTACTGTTGTCCCTCACAAAAAAATTACTGGTGTCCTTCACAACTTAATTAATGTTGTCCTTCACACCATATTAACTGTTGTTCTTCACGCCATAATTACTGTTGTCCTCCGCAACATATAACTGTTTTCCTTCAAAACATAATTACTGTTCTCCTTCACAACAAAATTACTGTTGTACTTCACACCATATTTACTGTTGTCCTCACAACATATTACTGTTGTCTTTGACAACATATTACTGTTGTCCTCACGACATATTACTGTTGTCCATCACAACATAATGACTGTTGATATTCACAACATATTTACTGTTGTCCTTCACAACAAAATTCCTGTTGTCCTTTACAACAAAATTACTGTTGTCCTTCACAACATATATACTGTTGTCCTTCACGCCATAATTACTGTTGTCCTCCGCAACTTATAACTGTTTTCCTTCACAACATAATTATTGTTGTCATTCACAACATCATTACTATTGTCCTTCACAGCATATTTACCGTGTCTTTCACAACACATTACTGTTTTCCTTCACAACAAAATTACTGTTGTCCTTCTCAACATTATTAATGTTGTCCTTCACAACAAAATAACTGTTGTCCTTCACAAAAAATTACCTGTTGTCATTCACAACAAAATTACTGCTGTCCTTCACAACATAATTAAAGTTGTCCTTCACAACAAAACAACTGTTGTCGTACACACATATTTACTGTTGTCCTTCACAACAAAGTTAAAGTTGTCCTTCACAACAAAATTACTGTTGTCCTTCACACCATATTTACACTTGTTCTTCACAACATATTTACTGTTGTCCTTCACAACATACTTACTGTTCTGTTGTCCTTCACAACATATTTACTGTTGTTCTTCAAAACAAAATAACTATTGTCGTACACACCATATTAACTGTTGTCCTACATATCAAAATTCCTGTTGTCCTTCACACCAAAATTACAGTTGTTCGTCAGAAAATAATTATTGCTGTCCCATAATTGCTGATGTCTTTCACATACCTGTTTTCATTCACAACAGTATTAATGCTGTCCTTAACAGCATAATTACTGTTGTCCTTCACAACATAATTACTGTTGTCATTCACAACATAATTATTATTGTCCTTCATACCATATTTACTGTTGTCCTTCACAATATATTAGTGTTGTCCTTCACACCAAAATTACTGAAGTCTTTCACAATAAAATTACTGTTGTCCTTCACAACATGTTACTGTTGTCCTTTACAACAAAATTACTGTTTACCTTCACAAAATAATTAATGTTGTCCTTCACAACATATTACTGTTGTCATTCAAAACATAATTACTGTTGTCCTTCACAAATCAATTACTGTTGTCATTCACACCATATTTATTGTTGACCTCACAACATATTACTGTTGCTCTTCACAACATATTACTGTTGTCCTCACAACATATTACTGTTATCCTTCACAACATTATTACTGTTGTCCTTCACAAGAAAATTACTGTTGTCCTTTACAACAAAATTCTTGTTGTCCTCACAACATATAAATGTTGTCCTTCACAACATATTACTGTTGTCCTTTACAACAAAATTACTGTTGTGCTTCACACCATTATTACTGTTGTTCTCCGCAACATATTACTGTTGTCCTTCACAACATAATTATTGTTGTCATTCACAACATATTACTGTTGTCCGTCACAATAAAATGACTGTTGTCCTTCTCAGCATCATTAATGTTGTCTTTTACAACAAAATAACTGTTGTCCTTCACAACATAATTATTTACTGTTGCCCTTCAAAACAAAATTACTGTTGTCCTTCACAACAATAAACTGTTGTCCTTCGCACCATATTTACTGTTGTTCTACACAACAAATTTACTGTTGGCGTTCACAACATAATTAAAATTGTCCTTCAACTCAAAATTATTGTTGTCCTTCACACCATATTTACTTTGTTCTTCGCAACATGTTACTGTTGTCCTTAACACCAAATTTACTGTTGTCCTTCACAACATATTACTGTTGTCCTTCACAACATATTACTGTTGTCCTTTACAACAAAATTATTGTTGTGCTTCACACCATTATTACTGTTGTTCTCCGCAACATATTACTGTTGTCCTTCACCACATAATTATTGTTGTCATTCACAACATATTACTGTTGTCCTTCACAATAAAATGACTGTTTTCCTTCTCAGCATCATTAATGTTGTCTTTCACAACAAAATAACTGTTGTCCTTCACAACATAATTATTTACTGTTGCTCTTCAAAACAAAATTACTGTTGTCCTTCACAGCAATAAACTGTTGTCCTTCACACCATATTTACTGTTGTCCTACACAACAAATTTACTGTTGTTCTACACAACAAATTTACTTTTGGCGTTCACAACATAATTAAAGTTGTCCTTCAACACAAAATTACTGTTTTCCTTCACACCATATTTACTGTTGTTCTTCGCAACATGTTACTGTTGTACTTAACACCAAATTTACTGTTGTCCTTCACAACATATTACTGTTGTCCTTCATAATACATAATTGATGTTATCCTTCACAACAAAATTACTCTTGTCCTTTACAACATAATTACTGTTGTCATTCACAACAAAATTACTGTTGTCATTTACAAAATAATTACTGTTGTCCTTCACAACATAATAACTATTGCCCTTCACAAAGAAATTACTGTTGTCCTTTACAACAAAATGTCTGTTGTCCTTCACAACATAATGACTATTGTCATTCACAACATACTTATTGTTGTCCTTCACATCATTTTACTAATATCCTTCATTACATATTACTGTTGTCCTTCACAATGCATTTCTGTTGTCCTTCATACCAAAATAACTGTTGTTCTTCACAACATAATTACTGTTGTCCCATATTTACTGTTGTCCTTCACACCATAATTACTGTTGACGCATAATTACTGTTGTCCTCCACACCATTATTACTGTTGTCCTTCACACCATAATTACTGTTGTCCTTCACACCAAAATTACTGTTGTTCTTCATAACATAATTACTGAATACCCATACTTATTGTTGTCCTACACAACATAATAACTGATGCCCTTCACACCATAATTTCTGTTGTCCTTCACACCAATATTACTGTTGTCCTTCTCAACATTATTATTGATTTCACATACTTATTGTTGTCCTTCACAAAATAATTACTGTTGTCCTGCACACCATAATTACTGTTGTTCTTCACAAAATAATTATTTTTGGCCCATAAATACTGTTGTCTTTCACAACATTATAACTGTTGTCTTTCACAAGATTATTACTGTTGTCCTTCACAACACAATTACTGTTGTCCTTCATACCATCATTTTGGTCGTCTTTCATACCACATTTACTGTTGTTCTTCACAAAATAATTATTGTTGCCCCTAAAAAACTGTCGCTTTCACAATATCATTACTGTTGTCCTTTACAACATAATTACTTTTGTCCTCCACAACAAATAGGATTCACATTATAAACACTGTTGTATTTCACAACATAATTACTGACGTCCCATAATTATTGTTGTCCTTCATAAAATAATTACTGATGTCCTTCACACCATAATTACTGTTTTCCTTCATACCAAAGTTTCTGTTGTTCTTCACAGAATAATTACTGTTGTCCCATAATTACTGTTGTCCTTCACAACATAATAACTGTTGTCCTTCACAACAAATAATATTGTCCTTCACAACATAATTAATGTTGTCCTTCACAGCATAATTACTGTTGTCCTTTACAACATAATTAATGTTGTCCTTCACAGTATAATAACTGTTGTCCTTCACAACATAATTACTGATGTTCTTCACAACAAATAATATTGTCTTTCACAACATAATTAATGTTATCCTTCACAGCATAGTTACTGTTGTCCTTCACAATATATGATTGTTGTCATTCGCAACACAATTACTTTTGTCATTCACAACATAAGTACTGTCGTAAGACACAACATAAATACTGTTGTATTTCACAACATAATTATTGTTGTCTTTCACAACATAATAACTGTTGTCCTTCACAACATAATTACTTATTGTTGTCCTTATAAACATAATCATTGTTGTCCTTCACATCAGTGTTAACGCCACTTATAGGAATTAAACTTGTTTTATATTACATTTAACGAACTTTCTTATTGATTTCCTGAATATTTCAAAATATATTTCCTTGACAGTGTGACAAATATATAAATTGTATTGATTTGAATACTGCATTAAATGAGGAAGGCATAGTTTTATGAAAACCATACATACAACCATTCAGTTGTTTAGGTTTAAAGTTTGTACCTCAATAATAAAAACTCAATAAATTGAAATTACCATTCAAATTCTATAGAATAATTTTTAGAAAATTAATTATGAGACATACGAGAGAGTTTCAAAAAGTTCGTGGAAACTATTTGTATTTTTTTATCATTTCTGTTTTAATCATAATATTTCAAATTGATATAAATACATATATCGACAATGTGTATTACAAATTTCACTAATGTATCTTTAAAATGAAAATGTTACTGTAATTTTAGTAACGTCTACCAAGCGTGACCGGATCAACGTCAAAATACGTTTAATTAAATACCGTCTTGTCATTCTCAAATAACGTTACTTCAAAGTTACATTAGAACAACCGGTTAATAATTGGTTAAACAAACAATCAGAAAACAAAACTTGTATAAATGATAAAGACTGTGCTGAACAAGCCTGTGAATAGTAACTGGAGTTACTATGCGTATATCCCCATATTTTGGTTCCTCTTTAGCAAGTGTTTTACGTCGCCATCCCAAGATAAACTACATTCACTGCTAAGGTTGTGAGTTCAAACACAGTTCGGTCCAAAATAAGGAAGTTTGACTGTTACATGCGGAACGACAACTACTCGTGGTTATGTTCAAGAGTCGGGCAGAGGTGTCTTCATCATTCACACTGGTTGCCTTATATAACATGTAATGTGCTGATATGTTCACGTACATTTAGATATATTGGATTCGTTATTTCATACAATAAAAACAGCTCAAAAGCAACAAGACTATTTTCTATAAGTTAATGGTTTATTAGCGTGTACAAGTAATATCTAATCCTCTAATTCTGCTTTGAGGCATTCTGGAGGTGGGACGAAGACTGACGGATCGGCAATGCCAGTATGAATATCGAAATATCTGAAATAGAAAACGGTAAACATATCAAGCGTAATTATTTTTCATATCGTAAAACCGTATTAATTATAACTAATGATAATGATGATGCCTAGTATATCAAATTAAAATATTTGAATGTTTGCAGCGTTTCTTGAAAAGTTTGTATCAAAGAAGAACATGGTTCTAACGTCATAGTATAACACTCTTGCATGAATTAGAGGTTTGGATAGATAACTTCACTCTGAGGGATAACTGACAAGGCGGGAACAAGGCTCTGTCGAGTTTCTCCAGAATTATAGGAATATTGAACAGTACAATAAATTTGGTGTCGACCATGACTTATATACTATGGAATTACATGCAACACATCTGGACAGGGTGGACATATTTACATACATGAACTGATAGCTTTATATGAGTTGGATCCAGTTAAGGATTTATGACTACTCACATGCTATATAAAGGACATATTTATAAACCCGTTGGATCATATAGATAGAGTAAATTCATATATATTTAATTTCATAAAGGGAGATAATTAAATTCACAACAACGGAATTTACGATTTTTGGGATCTTTTCAGATGCTCATTCACAATGCATGATATATATATGGAGATAATTATTTGTGAAAATCCAAGACAAAAATGTACAGACCAGACAATGAGCATCTGAAAAGATCCCAAAAATCGTAAATCCCGTAGTTGTGAATTTAATTATCTCCCTATATATATATACTAGGATATTAAAACCAAATGCAAGTGAATTTTCGCCATTTATGATATTTTTTCACTATGTATAAATGACATGTTTGGTCTTTATAATGTTAGTGTATCTATACTATATATAGTGTTTTTTTTATAAAATAACATAGATTGGCCTACCTCTCCGCAAAATGTTCTTCTGTTGAATTGCTGAAGACATCAAATGCC
Organism: Panopea generosa; assembly: GCA_029582155.1. Classification (NCBI taxonomy): domain Eukaryota; kingdom Metazoa; phylum Mollusca; class Bivalvia; order Adapedonta; family Hiatellidae; genus Panopea; species Panopea generosa. The sequence continues at coordinate 53,326,939 of CM055897.1, forward strand.
ACTGGAACACAATCTGGATAAGTTACGGTTACCAGGTATTTCGCTAAAACGTAAATATATAAATATAAGCAAACATATGCCACATTGGTAAACACTTGTTTAACGTCTCACTACACAGTTTCGTCCCTTTTTTCCAATGGTAACATGATTCTTATGCTTTAAAACAAGCCTATGTAATTTGGTTTTAAAATATTTTCAAAATGGTTCATAGTAGTTGTGATTTTTTGCGGCAGATGAGAAGAACAAAAGTTGGTATAGCATATACTGCAATAAGACATCACTGTTGTTAAAAAAAGTGACTTTTATAGGATTTCAACCTATGCATGTATTTATGAGCATTTGAGGACTTCTTCTTTTCAAAAAATCTCAGGGTGTCCTGCACCCTCTTTTAAAACAAACTAACGTGGTCAACCTACCAGTTATTGTGCAGTTTTATGTGAGTTTACATTCCTGCTATGAACAAAAAAATGTGGAATTCTTTTTTTACAAGGGAAATCCTAGACCTTATTTTATATAGAACAAAGAACAAAATTCAATTGTGTAGTGAAACCTTAAACATAAGCAAACATAAACCCTTGTTTCAATATAAGTAAACATATGCCACATTGGTAAACACTTGTTTTAATATAAGCAAACATATGACACATTTGGATACCTGCAGTTTAAAATGCCGAAGCTGCAGAAGGTTAACTGTTCAGGAGAAGGAAAAAAAAGTTTTTTTTTGAAAAATAGAAGCATCACTAAAATTTAATTTAGCCATAGTAATTTTTTTTTTTAAGATATTTTAAAAGAGTAGCATCAGTGGACCATCTCATTCGTTTATTTATTTAAAAACGCAGCTTCGGCATTTTCTAAATTGGGAAAGTACATCTTCGGCTTTTAAGAATGAAGTTTCGACATTTCTGAATAAGAAAAGTGAAGTTTCGGCTTTTACTAACTAGGAATATGCACGGGTTCAGCCCTGTTTGTTACATAGTTACTGTACATTCATACGGATTCTCTCCAGAATGGATCCTTATATGTGTATTATCTGGTTTGAGAAAAGTTTCTTAAAGACTATACATTCACCCGGCTTTTCTCTTGAATGGATTTCCATATGAAAGCATAGATTACCCGGTTTTGTGAATGTTTCTTTGCAGACAGTACATTCGGCACTATTTTCTTTTAATAATGACACGATGCAAAGTTGTACAACCATGTCAGGCACCAGAATAACAAACTATTTTTGTCGGATGAACGTTTTATTAGAATACAACATAAAAACAAAACACGTTGACTAGAAACTTAGTTGATTTCAGTATCTTCTTTCTTTAGGCAGGTTAACATGAATATACCTTGCCAATAGTTTTTAATTATATTCAAGTCTGATAAGTGTTTGACTAAACAAAAATAAAACTAATTTAAGGTAATTTTAAGGTAATTACACATTGGTTAATATTTGTCTTCGGTACCTACTGTGTACACATTCAGCTAGCAGGGTCATTGGAATGTTTCTGATCTTCAACAAACTTAAATTTTACATTAAACTTTTACATACTTTCTAAATATTGGGAGCTAAAACAACTACAGTCTGATCATTTGGAGTTGTAGCGATATACAAATTAGTATTAACATTGAAATCTTTACACAACAACTTTTGGGAACAATAAAAACAATCTTCAACAGTTACAACATAATAACTAATACAAAATGCATTTTTTCTGATAGACAATGCAACCTACAAGTCCATTCATATGCTTATCTGCACCAAAACTATCAAACACAGTATACGTATTTGCATAATTATGTTGAGATCAAACATAATCATAGGCATCTATTTCAAATACCATCAACCGCTGAGATAATTACACGCATTTACATAAAATATGACGTGTCGAGAACGGATGGTAAGTCTATTATATTAATAAATTTAAATTTGTAAAAGTGGGTACAATTCTTTTAATTTTTTACAGAATTGCACAGTTCGAAAAATGCCTCTGCGATTTAACAGTTACAATTTTGTAACTTCAACTTGTTGTAGGTTAAACCCAATAATCAAAGGTAAACTCTTTTTATCCTACAATAACAACTCGTATTGACAAGAAAAAAGTTAATGTAAAATCGCAGAGATATTTTTCGAAATGAATTCTACTGAAAAATATTAAAAAATGTGTACCCCCTTTATAAACGAATAATTTTTATTATCATCTAGACCACTACCCTACTTACCATCCGTTATAGACCTATTCTTTTTAAACACATTCAGAGGTATTTACAACTAAACAAACTAGCATAATAATCGACTTGTTTTCATCAGGGTGATCATGTTACACCTCATTCATATGTCTCGGACATATTCATTGGTACCTGTATTGTTAATATTTGACATACTTATATAAGTAAAGGTATCTGCATCTGATAACTGCAAACACAATTCCTTATTAATATTAAACAAAATCAAAAGTGTTGACACGTTAATGTATTAGACATCTGTATCAGTTAACATCAATCACCAACATATGTAACATCAATCATGTAACATCAATCACTAACATATGTAACATCAATCACTGACATATGTATCATCAATCACTAACATATGTAACATCAATCACTAACATATGTAACATCAATCACTGACATATGTATCATCAATCACTAACATATGTAACATCAATCACTAACATATGTAACATCAATCACTAACATATGTATCATCAACCACTAACATATATATCATAAAACACTAACATATGTATCATCAATCACTAACATATGTATCATCAATCACTAACATATGTATCATTAAACCGTGACAACCATGGGCATTTATATTAATTAATGAACACATTTATAGAATTTAACATCAGTGTACAAGAACATATGTATCATCAATCACTAACATATGTAACATCAATCACTTATATATGTAACATCAATCACTAACATATGTATCATCAATCACTTACATATGTAGCATCAATCACTTACATATGTATCATCAAACACTAACATATGTATCATCAATCACTAACATATGTATCATCAAACACTAACATATGTATCATCAAACACTAACATATGTATCATCAATCACTAACATATGTATCATCAATCACTAACATATGTAGCATCAATCACTAACATATGTAGCATCAAACACTAACATATGTATCATCAATCACTAACATATGTATCATCAAACACTAACATATGTATCATCAAACACTAACATATGTATCATCAATCACTAACATATGTATCATCAAACACTAACATATGTATCATCAATCACTAACATATGTATCATCAAACCTTAACAACCATGGGCATTTACATTTATTAATGAACACATTTATAGAATTTTACATCAGTGTACAAGAACTTGCATTAAATGTTACATCTAACATAATTGTACAACCGTAATGACCTTGACCTTCACGGCTGTTCTCTCATGGGAAATCCTAAAGTTACACCAGTTCGATAAAAGTGATAATAATCAGAAACATATTGCATTACATACACTTTTTATTGGCATTATATGACCAGTTAAGATAATCAGACAGTCCCATGTGTTCTACCAAAATCATCCACAAGCATTTGCATATTAATTTAAGCAAAAACACTTTCAGTGGCATCATGACTAAGCAACAGTGGCGCAGTTGTTCAAAAGAGTTGACACAACAATCCTTGTTTACTAACACGTGTTGGTTAACTCTTGTTTTTAATGCAGCGATATCTTTTTTGACAGTTATTATTTATCAATTATTGAGGTAAATGTTTTGACCAATTGTCCAAAACATTATGCCGCAATGATCAAAAGATTAAACAAGAATGATTTTGGATTTTGTTGTTAACTCTTTTAACATTTGAGCAAATGTTAATAATCAGGTACTGTTTCTGACCATGTGTATTCAGCTATCCGTATGTGGTAACAGATCACAATATGCATGATAATCCTTCGGAATGACTTCCTTTATCTGTTGAAAATGTTAATATTTGGACTTTTAAGCGCCACCTCTATTAAATAGGCTGGTGGAACGGGATCTGTGTACGTATGTGAGGAGTTTCTAGGCTTTCTTAGTTCACTGAACTCACTGTCGGAGTAGTTCAGCTTATACATTATATTCCCATCAACGGTATATTTCAATACCTGTATATCTGTTACCACTGGTGTTCCCACACCTTGTCAGGGTCTTATACTTGTATAACAAAGCAATTTTGAGTAATCCTTAAAGAACCGAGGATCAAAATACTTCACCTCGTACTGATAGTCTCTATTTTTCTGGATTCTTTAATTAATTCACCATACTTCTGAGGGATTCAAATATCTTTTTTCTTGATTTTTTTACCTATTGTTGCATGAACACTATCACACTCCACATAGGTGTGGCCTTTTTTCAAAAATATTCTGTTCAATTTCCATTTGATGTAAAACTGCAAACTGCAGTAATGCACATGACAATGTGGTGTTGCGATTTTGATAAGTGTGACCATCGATGTATAGTATTTCTTTGTCTATACCATTCAAATCTAAATGAATGTTCCAGGTAGTCAACGATACATGTTGCAAAGGTACTAGCACTTAGATCTGCAGCAGTTTCATTCCAGAAGTAACACATTACTGCTTTAGTTTTAAGGTCAAACAATGTTATGTTGTGACAACATAGTTTTGTTTTGTAAAACAAACAACTGGCCTCTTATTTTGGATATAGTAGAAGGCTCTGTAGGTCCATTGTAATCACCATTTGTTTGCCTTCTTTACATGCCTTTTCTTTGTCATCGCTTTTTGATTCTGCTGCCTCATGTTTCTTCTTTATGTGTGCATTATAGGTTTCCTCATCAACTGTGTTCGCTTTAAATCTCGTACAGAGGTCGCACTGGTTCTTTTTCGCCATTTTGATTGCTTACACTTTAGGGATGAAAATGCCTAAGCTGCTCTCTCTGTAACTCCGGTATTTAAGCGGGTAGCAAATTAGCAAATGGAATTCCGGGATTTTATCACGTGCTTATTTTTCCCGTTTCTGATTGGATAATTTGAACGGATATCAAACAGAAAGAAGCGGGAACAGTGTAGGTCCGGCATTTTAAAATGGTGGTATCGTTTTGTAAACATTTGTTTTAATATAAGCAAACATATGCCACATTGGTAAACCCTTGTTTTAATATAGCCGGGCCCGATTAGCTCAGTCGGTTACGCGCCTGACTATCAATCCAGGCGTCGTGAGTTCGAATCCCCAGCCCGGCAACAGTTCCCATGATGATTGATATACGACATTGTGTCTAAGTATCATTCGTCTCTCACTACTGATTCAAGTGGGAAAGTTATCAGTTACTTGTGGATACTGGTTGTGCTCGAGTACTGGTTAATCCCATGAAACAGTCGTTAGGTTAACTGATCGTCTGTTAGCCCTCGATGGCATAAAACTGACGCTAAATATTCAATCAATCAATCAATAAATCAATGGTTTTAATATAAATAGCATATGTCACATTGATAAATACTTGTTTTAACATAAGTAAACATATGTCACATTGGTAAACACAAGTTTTAACATAAACAAACATATAAGCAAACACTGATTATGATTTGATACAAAGGGTCATGATTTTATACCCGGGTAATGATTTGATACCAGGGTCAAGATTTAATACCAGGGTCATGATTTGATACCCGGGTCATGAGTTGATGCAAGTGTCATGATTTTCACGGATACCTTATTTTAATGAGCGGGAAGTATTTTAAAGTACTAATGCTCGTGTTTAAAACTTGTCGTATTTACCTAAGTGTAAATGCCAATTGATAAAGCGAGTGAACACTTATGTATAGTATGGTGGATTATAAGTGTCATTTCTATGGTTAAGTTTACATGAATGGAGTCAGCTATTTCTGAGTATACAAAATAGTAGTCGTTGACTGTGTGTCAATGGTCGGTGAGTTATATGAATATACATAAACAGAGTGTATTTGTTCCTAGGTGCACAAATGATTGTTCATTAACTGTGTGTTAATGTTCGGTGTTACAAAGGCAAATCCTTAATTATTTATGTTAGGTACATAAATGGAATATTATTTAATCCAAACTGTGTGTCAGTGTTCAAGTATAGAAATGACCATGTTAGTTTCACACTTGTTTGTATACATTATTATCAGGCGAGGTCTGGGAGTTAGGATTCGAAACTGTTGTGGGAAGGCACGTTTATGTAGGAATGAATACAGAACCACTTAGGATCTAGTGTACTTCCAATGCTGGAACGACGTCTAGAGGACTAACCAACCTCCAAACAGACTACGCTTGGTACCCAGAAGTTGAAGATACTATTCACCGACTTATGAAGGAGGAGTATAAAATCCGAGATGTGTAACGTGATATGAGTACCTTTGGTTATGATAATAAATGTAAATACTATTCATTATACACGAGAACGAGACACAGGCTATGCTACTGAACTTTGAACATTCAATTGTGATAGTTATTTATTATTGAAATTCGCCATCTTCGAGAATATGACAAGACTTTTGGAATTTGCTTAATGTATTGAATTGCCATTTTGACATTCATGATTTGATGCCCGGATCATGATTTGATACCAATGTCATGATTTGATACCAGGGTCATGATTTGATGCCAGGGTCATGATTTATATGTAATACCAGGATCATGATATGATACCATGGTCATGATTTGATGCCATGGTCATGATTTGAAACCTGGGTCATGATTTGATGCAAGGATCATGAATTAATGACAGGATCATTATTTGATACCCGAGTCATGATTTGATGCCAGGGTCTTGATTTGATACCAGGATCATGATTTGATACCAGGATCATGATTTGATACCAGGATCATCCAGGTCATGATTTGATACCAGGATCATGATTTGATACCAGGATCATGATTTAATACCAGGATCATGATTTGATACCAGGATCATGATTTAATACCAGGATCATGATTTGATACCCAGTTCATGATTAGATACGCGGGTCATGATTTAATGCAAGGATCATGAATTAATGCCAGGATCATGATTTGATACATGGATCATCCAGGTCATGTGTTGATGCACGGGTCATGATTTGATACCAGGATCATGATTTGATACCCGGGTCATGATTTGATGCCAGGATCATGATTTGATGCCAGGATCATGATTTGATACCATGATCATTATTTGATACCAGGGTCATGATTTAATGCCAGGATCACGATTTGATACCAGGATCATGGTTTGATGCCCAGGTCATGATTTGGTGCCCGGGTCATGATTTGATACCCAGGTCATGATTTGATGTCGGTCATGATTTGATGCCCGGATCATTATTTGATACCAGGATCATTATTTGATACCCGGGTCATGATTTAATGCGATGATCATGATTATATGCCAGGGTCATGATTTAATGCCAGGATCACGATTTGATACCAGGATCATGGTTTGATGCCCAGGTCATGATTTGGTGCCCAGGTCATGATTTGATGCCCGGGTCATGATTTGGTGCCCGGGTCATGATTTGATACCTGGGTCATTATTTGATGTCGGTCATGATTTGATGCCAGGGTCTTGATTTGATACCAGGATCATGATTTGATACCCAATTCATGATTAGATACGCGGGTCATGATTTAATGCAAGGATCATGAATTAATGCCAGGATCATGATTTGATACCAGGATCATGGTTTGATGCCAAGGTCATGATTTGGTGCCCGGGTCATGATTTGATACCCGGGTCATGATTTGATGTCGGTCATGATTTGATGCCCGGGTCATGATTTGATGCCAGGATTATTATTTAATACCAGGATCATTATTTGATACCCGGGTCATGATTTAATGCGATGATCATGATTAAATACCAGGGTCTTGATTTGTTACCAGGATCATGATTTGATACCCAATTCATGATTAGATACGCGGGTCATGATTTAATGCAAGGATCATGAATTAATGCCAGGATCATGATTTGATACCAGGATCATGGTTTGATGCCCAGGTCATGATTTGATGCCAAGGTCATGATTTGATGCCCGAGTCATGATTTGATACCCGGGTCATGATTTGATGTCGGTCATGATTTGATGCCCGGGTCATGATTTGATGCCAGGATCATTATTTGATACCAGGATCATTATTTGATACCCGGGTCATGATTTAATGCGATGATTATGATTAAATGCCAGGGTCTTGATTTGATATCAGGATCATGATTTGATACCAGGTTCATGATTAGATACCCGGGTCATGATTTAATGCAAGGATCATGAATTAATGCCATGATCATGATTTGATACCAGGATCATCCAGGTCATGATTTGATGCACGGGTCATGATATGATACCCGGGTCTTCATTTGATGCCAGGATCATGATTTGATGCCAGGATTATGATTTTATGCCATGATCATGATTTGATGCCAGGGTCATGATTTTATACCAAAGTCATGATTTGATGCCAGTGTCATGATTTGATGCCAGGATCATGATTTGATGCCACGGTCATGATTCGACGCCAAGGTCATGATTTGATACCAAGGTCATTATTTGATGCCCGGGTATAGATGCCAGGATAGACGGGTGGCTAATGAATAAAAAGCAAATGACTTCACTTGGGCCTTAAACTCAGGGCATCTTAAATGTAAATACATATGTTTATCTGTAAATATACTTAGACTTGCCCTGTAATTAATTGATACGCTGTATCACTTAACAATTCCATACTGGCTTGAAAACCCTGGATCTGGTATGCTTTACTTTATTCGGCTTTATAAATAAGATATGTAATACGGCATGGTTTACCTCCATCATCGAAAGTCCCATCCCAGGTCGTTGCGGTCAAATGCTCGTTTGGGATCTGCGCAGCTCCAATTTCCGACTCGAATAGAAAATGGGAGCCTGGAGGAACTCCTACATGGCGCCATGGGCGATCGAGTGTCGTAACATTGCACTTTTTTGTTCTCAGATTCAGACTGTATTCCTTATGCTGAAAATTTACGTGGTCTATTATCACATTGGGTTTATATACGTGGTCTATTATCACATTGGGTTTATATACGTTGTCTATTATCACATTGGGTTCATATATATATCGTTTATTCAGAAATTCCAATAGGCCATACAACATACTATGCATATTTACAATTGATACAACAAATGGTCCAGTAATTACATGTGAAACGTGTACAACTAAAATACAACGCACAGACGTACTAACACACTCACACACTCACACACTCACACACTCACACACACGCGCGTGCGCACATATTTGCACATGAACAGGCACGCACATAAACACAATTATTACGTTCTTGTTTTCTTCATTTCAGTGTCATATAATCATAACACTGTTTCGTAATTTTCGTCTTGTTTGTGCGGAGAAAGTGACATATTTCAATCATAATTTAGTATTGCTGATAAAAATATTCCAAACAAATAAACTGTTAATACAATATTTGAATTTAGATGCATTTGTATTCAAAAATGTTTTCTATGTTATTGTTTTTATATTTCATATAAGTTATGTAAACTTGTAACATAGCATTGTAAGTTGGGTTAACTGAATATTTCATTTTCTTTATTTCAAAAGCTTTAAACACGAAAACACTAAGACATCTAATAGTTTTTTGGTTTTGACTTTGCATAAGTGCTTAAAATTTAAACATACTTGGCCTTTTCCAATAATATTTCTTTATATATGTGTTTCTTATTTGATTATACTGTATGTATTCTGTACACCCGACAGCAATACTTCAGGGGGTCCCCAGCTAGCAAAAGTGGCACAGATCACGGTCAGGAGATAAAGGGCACATACATAATTATATCAGAGTTTTTAACGATTTTAAAACCGGCTAAACAATTTTCAAAATTATATTCGCCTTCTAATGTATCACACGTGGTACATTTACGTTCAATTAAAGGTATTCTATGAGGTTTGTGCCATCTTCCAGCTTCTATTTGTAAATTGTGAGATGAGAATCTTAACCTAGATAACGCAATTCTGTATTTTTCTATATTAACCATATACAAGTAAGATTTTAAAGCAAAATTATCAAAAATTAAAGTGTAGGTATTCGCTGTACTTGAGATCCAAGACGAGAATGTAAATTTTAAATGAAATTATCTTGTAATCTTTCTTTTACATTATACAAAAACAAAGTGTTATTTCCAACACATTGGAATAACCAAGCGTCATAAAAACCAAGAGAAGATAATAACTGTTTTAATAACGTTACCTAGTTCTTTTTATTTGGATGCAGATCAGCATCACTTCTCATCATGTTGTATACCAGTTTTACAAATTTATTTTCGCCAGAGCAAATTATTTTTAACCAATATTTGACAATGTTATAATGCCTCTGTGTGACGAAATTTGTTCTTCCTAATTTTCCATAGATGAAATCATTTTGTGTACTCCTTTTTACATTTAGCACTTTTTTACAAAACATTGTATGTACTCTTTCGATATTTAAAGCCAAAGTAAAACCCCAAACTTCATATCCATAGTTAAGTATCGGGCTTACAAGTTTATCAAATAAATCAAGTTTGTGTTTGACCGAAATATTTGTGAATCTATTTATATATTTATTTAATTTAAAAATAGCTTTCAACGCTTGGCCTGCCAAAGTAATTTGTGTTTCATTGAATGACCCTCCTTGAGTGAATACAATCCTAAGATAACAAAACGATTTAACTATTTCAATTTCATTTCCTTCGTACCAAAAATGTAAAATTCCTAGGTAGTAACCCTGCTTTTCTTAAAACCACTATTTCTGTTTTTGTAGTATTTACTTTTGATGTCCAACGTTTGCAGTAATTGGCTAAAATATCTAAACCTTTTTGTAATCCATTTGGCGTTTCAGAAAATATCACTATGTCGTCCGCATTCAATAAAATAAACATTTTCATAGTGCTAATATCAATTCCTTCAAAACCATTCTTTACCAAATCTTCTTCTAAATCATTTAAGAACATTGAAAATAAAAACGGCAATAAACACTCCCCTTGACGAACGCCTAATGTACATGTAAATTCATGACTTAAACAGTTATTATATTTTATCCTTGATTTTATTGAGTTATACATTGATCTGATAATGTCAAGTATTTTGCCCCTAAACACCTAACTTGATAAGCTTAAACCATAGATTTTCTCGCTGAGAGAAGTCAACAAACCCGCAATACAATTGTTTACCAGTGTTAATCATATGAGTTATAACTCCGTGAAGTACAAAAATATTGTCAACCTTACTCATGTGTTTACGAAAACCAGCCTGAGCCTAAATGTATACATTATAAGCTTCAGCCCAGTCATTTAATCTGTTATTTAGCACACGTGTGAATAGCTTACCTAACGAACTCAGTAAAGTAATGCCACGATAGTTTCTAGGATCGTTAAGGTTACCTTTCTAATGTAACGGAATGATATAACCCTCAGACCACGTGTCAGGGAAATGTCCAGATTGAAATATTTTATTAATTATGATTTTAAGATTGGAGTCAGAGTAAGTTTACCATGTATAAAAAATTCATTTAATTATTTATCAGGTCCATCCGATTTCCCATTCTTTAATTGGCATATAGCAGTGTAGATATGGGCGTCGGTAAGCTCATAATTAAGCTCATCAAACATGATTTGTAATTAATTTTCCATATACATTTCATTAAAATATGCAACGTCTTCATCCGGTTTAAAAAATTGGTCATTTGGATTATTTATACTGTTGAAATATGTTTCGAACATTGATATGTTTACAGTGGAAGTTTTAAAACCTGCGATACTTTTCAGCATATTCCAATAGATTTAAGCAATTTTATATCGATTATATTCTAATTTGCGTGTTTGGTCATTGTCAAACTGAAATTTGTGTTTCCTTATAGTAGCCTTATAATTTGATCTTGATTTAACCAACTCTTTTCTATTTTCATCATTTTTTTGTTATCTCTATATTTATTCAGCTTTACAGTAAAACAATTTCTTCTTTCTGCGCATTCTTCATTAAACCATGGATTACAATCTTTATTATCACTTCCATATACATTTTGTTTGCGTGTTGCCTGCTTTTTAAATAATGATTCTGCAATTTTATCAAGTATATTGCATACATGTTGGACTGTATTTTCGATATCAATATTACATTCTATGTCATCTATGTCGCTTTTTAAAACATTCATTTCCGTTTTAATATTTTCTAAATTTAATGCACTCACAAAACGTTCCGTTAAATCATTATTCCATACATATTTACTATCGATATACCTACAGTTCTCTTTATTTTCATCATTAGTATCTATATTAATAGCTATATTGTCAGTAGTATTTTTAAATATAAAATTAATTGTACAATGATCTGACAATATATTTGGTTCATCAAAATTAAAGTAAGAGACGTAGTCAAAAATAGATTCCGATGCTAATACATAGTCTACCAAACTACTCCCTCTATTACCTACAAACATGTATTTCCCCACCCCCTTATCAGAACCCACTCTACCATTTAAACTTCTTAATCCAGTCTGTTTATATAAATCTAATAACAAGTTGCCATTGACCTCTTCGAAATCCCGAATTCTCGTCGCGTGCGAGAGCGAGATTTCGCCCGAGAATATGAGCTCAGGGGAATTCGTTTCGCCGCGGTCGCTGCTGAAACAATGTAGATTTCACTAAAGTCAATTGAATTTTCGTACATTAACAACACAAATACTTATTAAAGCAGTTTAATAAAGTTTAATTTGAGAGAGTATGCTAGTATCGATGATGAACATAAGAAATGATGCAGTTGTTGACCATGATTACCTTTTTATTGGGACTTTTATTACTGTTGTAAGTGGGTGATGTTAGCATAATGCTAATTTCATATTATTTTAAGGTAAAAAGCGTTGTTGAGTGGTATTTTTAATATTTAAATAATTTGGAGTTTTTTGTTTTATCATATTGTGTATTTTACCTATATCTAGCCCATATGACATCGTTACCCAGTCTACTAGTTACCTGGACAAATAGGATGTTTTAACCTTTGATGGATAGTGTCATATGGAATATATTTGCCTACAGGCATGTTGCACACAATGTACGCTACTGTCCAGTTTCTGGCATCCTGCTGAGCTTTCATAATTCACCAACACTACAGTCACACCATGTGGTAATGAGAAAAAAACATGCTTATTGTACCCCAATTGCATAATTCACCACATGTTTTATGATCCCAGGGTTTAAGTTAGGATGTATGTTATATTGCATAGTATTATGGACAAATACGTAATTTAAACATTTTCAGAAATTTATGGGGGTCAATACCAATGGTAAGAAATTATGTAACGTCCGTCCCCTTTTTGTAACGTTCATCCCCTATTTTAGATCGACATTAAACAAAATCTCTAAATTTTTGTTCATTTTTTTGGGATAAAGTATTCATACCTTAAAAAAGTTAAATTGATTCTATAAGTTAAAAAAAAAATAGAATGGGGATGGGGGGAGGGGGGACGTTACGAGGACGGACGTTTCATTTCCGTGTATATCTTTCCAAAATGACCATTTTTTTTTACATTTTATATAGTACCTCGGTATAACAGCAGGTGAATATGTATCATTCTATTTATCTTCTTGGAAGAATATATACCAGGGATGCAGTTTTTTGTCACAAATTGAAATTTTCTGTGTTTATGTATCATTTCACAAATACACTTTTATTAAAGAAAGCAAATATATCTCCTCGTGGTCATGCATTACAATATGATACACGTAAATGTTGTAAATATGATAAAATCAAAATTGTATGTATATTATTTTGTGTGATTTGTGTCCGTAGTATATGGTGTAAATTTACAATAAATATATCAAATTTCTCGTTAATAAAATAAATGTATAAACAAATAAAATGTATTTTAGTTACGTTTCAACCCCAAACAACAATAATCCAATATTATCACACACTACAAACAAATACCGTAAGTAAATGATTGTGACACCTAATCATGGTATGAAATACTGTAAAGTTTATGCATTAACATATGTGTGGTACGAAACCTCAATTTGGTGGTACGAAACGTCTGTAATGCATTCAAAGCTCTCTTAAATAAAAGAAAATCTCTTTTTTTTTGCAAAAAACTACATTTAGATTATATTGATATGTTATAGTCATAATGTTTTTTTTTAAAATCATTTACCTACGTTTTAAACAAAAAGGCCCATTAACTGTGCAACATGCATGTCGCCAGTTGGGTCCGAAATTTGGTAGATAATACATCTATAAAAAGACAAGAATTATTAATAAAATCCGTCATGTTGCATGAACTATAAAACAAATAAAATATAACCATTCCCTATTTGTAAATGATAGTAGGGATATTGATAAAAAAATTAATACAAAACTTCTCAAGTTTACAAATTACCCCACCCATCACAAGAAATCAAGCATTAATTAAAGTATACAAACACGCACAAAACGGTAAAAAGTAATTTTATTTTATCATGAGAAACTTATTTTTTTTATTTTCTTTCATATCTTGTATTGTTTTCTTTCTTTTTATGGCTGTTTTATGTAACTTTGTTGTAATTAACTACTGTCAGAAGCACCACTGCGGTTAGTTATGGTGTGACGCGATTCCCCTGAGCTCAAGTCACGTGCAGATCTCGTCATACACGAAAGCGAGATTTCACCTTTTCGAATTGGAGAATTGTTATTTATATGCCCTTTATCCTGCGAGAATCTCGGAGAAAACATATCAGCAACATAGTCATCAGGCAAAATATTTATATGTGTAACGGTATCATGCGTAACGTAATCAACATTGTCGGATGACCTACTAATAAAATCACCATTTAAAAGAATGTGACATTGCCCATTAGTTTTATTTTGAATATCCATTATCGAAAATAATAATCTATCAAAAACACTATTTTCCACAAAAGCTTCTCTGCCACTGCCCTCTAGCAAAACGTAGCATAAACTTACAAATACATCGTATTGCAAACGTAATGTGTCGCCTTTGATTTTAATCCATAAAATATCATCTTCACTTTGAAAAAAATAGAGTCTCATCCGTTACTAAATTGTTACGAATATATATCATAATACCACCAGAGTCACGTTTATACCACCAGTGTCACGTTCATATACGTGGTCTATTATCACATTGGGTTGATGACGTTTATATGCCCACTCGTTATTTCTAAATTCATTGTGTGAAAAGTTTGTTACAAAAAGTAATTGGAATGTATATCATTTGAGTACAAACTTAACATATGCCATTTTGCTAAGTCCGTGCCTTCATGTACAAGTACTAGAGTACTAATATAATCATGTTTCTTCATTAATGGTGTTTTATGAAGTGATTCAACCATGAAGATATCCCTGCAATCACGACTAGCTTGATTTGGTCAGAATTAATGGGGCTGTCTGCCTGTCTCCAGGGTCTTTCAATATACCTCATAGTGGGTGGAACAACAGGTAGCACCAATGTCCAAAGTTTTGTGTATGTGTTGACGGGGATAGCATTAACATGATTTGAATAATGGACTTGTTGATCATAACACTTTATCAAAAGATGAAAATAAATCGTTAAACGTTTCCTTAGAATCATGCCTGATATCGCATTAATACCACCCTATGTGGATAGACATGTTTTACAAAGGATGTACCGTGTTAACAAAGATATAAAGATCACTGGTCAACCTAATTGCAGAGTGTATTTTAGAAGAAATAGCCGTACGAACCTCGTTGTAGAGATGCAACCTGTCGTAGAAGTCCCTTTCTTTCCCCTGTTCGACCTCCTCAATACTACGTGTGCGGCGGTTAACTTCGTCCTGGCTGTGTCTGGCGAATTCTTGATACTCCTTTGATCTGTCCATCTGTACAAAACAGTAAAACAATTAAATCATTCGTTCTACCAATTTCGCAATGAGTCATGACACATTGTAAACCACGTGAATGTTAAAGCATTTAATGAATGCAATTGTTTTTTTTTCTGACACAACGATTCATTTCTTCGGAAATAAAAAAAAATATCACGCAATTTCTTAAATAACAAAAGCTGACGACTACTCAAAAATAAAGAATACAAAGCATACAAATTTGCAACGAATATCTGTTTAACTTATTAAGCGAGCACTTATTGGAAACATAATATAATATTGTAAAAAGGGGTATAACTCATGTCAATTTAAAACATGGTACACTCCAATATATGTCCATTATAGGCCAGTCAGAGTTATAACACGCCTGCTAAACGCACTTATGGTACGTGCAACTTCCAGTTCAGAGTTAGATGACGTAAAAACAACATGTGAAAGGTAAGAAATATGTGATTTTTCATTATCAAAATTGCTTTTAAAAATCTAAATCCATAGTTTCACCCGTTTTTTTTTTAAGCTTAAACTTGTAGACGATGTCTCATAAACATCGGGAGTACAGTTTCTTAGAAAATCATTTTCTTATGTTCAAACGTGAGGCGATTTTGACATTCGCTTCAAAATCGGCCTCTATCGTTGTTTTAATCCCGAATTCAAACCCTTACAATGTATACTTACTTGTATGTTTACATATAACATATAAACGTTTAAAAAGTCTAATTTATCTGACAATAAAAGACATGGTAAAACGAAATACGCCAAAATGTGATCGGTACAGAGAGCGGGGAAGTGGAAATAAGAACGAAATAATTATGTCGAGTTGTGTACAACAGAAATGTCGAACCGCATTGAGCAGTGTTTCCCTATCACTAAAAAGTTTGAATACCGCAACATACTCGTAAAAACAAATCTATAAACTAACAGAAAATGTTTTGTCGATTTGAATTTAATGTGGATAGACTTTTAATCTTAAATGAAATAGGCCTACATAACTTAAAATGACACATGTAGGCTACCCAATAATGAATACTGTCATATACGGAACTCAGCTGTCCTATTTATTTTATTTGATCCATATCATCATCATGTATCTGGGTCTACTTAATGAACAGTTAATTGTTGATTATCAGAGCCTTATCGAAAGTGGAGCTTAATGAAAGGCGAGCCCAGGGTATTTTTCCAGCATGATGTTGTGGGGAATAGAAGGGAATGCTACGAGGTTTGGGCCCCTTTTCGCCTCACACACCGAATATATATAGCGGTGTTAACATATAAACCCAGACCCTCATAAACAAACGTACATCTGATTACCTTCATTACATTGTTTGAACTCGATCGGTGAACAGTTTGTGGTCGCTTGGTGGTTATAAGCTTCTTTTTTTACAAGCACGAGTCATTCTATAATTAGCTAATGATGTCACATCATCGAAACATGATTTCACGTCATGGCGTGACAGGGGCCTAACAAAATACTTAGTATTGGAGCGTCCAGTATTTCACGTCATGGCGTGACAGGGGCGTAACGAAAGACATAGTATTGGGGTCCAGTATTTTTTTAAACCAACAACAACAAAATATAATATCAACATTTTTTTTTTGAATATACAGTTAAACATTCATGAACTGAATCTGCCAATAAAAAATTCCTCTTTGAAACAGAATTAATCAATGCGACGCCCACTAGATTTAAATTGTCGGTATAATCCTTGGGTAAATTCATGTCTGACACCACTATTACATTTCCCATAGGGCTCTAATGTTACATTTATGTCCAAAACACAGTGAAAAAAATTTGCAGCAGGTGTGTGAGCTCAAATTCTATGCTGGTTCAAGATCTGCAGTTAAAAAGAAAAAAAAGCATACATTGATAAGATTTTTTTAATTCAATGGTTGTGTGATACCTGTCGAGAATAAAATAATATGTAAACTATTCGCCCTCGATGCGGTTCGAACCAACACTTCTAAAATTGCACAGGATTGCCTAGAAATCTGGTATCAGCATAATTTTTTTTCAGTGGTGATTTATAAAACACTGACCATTTAACATATAGGAAAAATACAACACTTTGATACAAAACTCTGAAAAAAAAAGAAGAAGAGAATTTCACATGATGGGTTTACATTATCTAACTCTGGACCGGAAGTTGCACGTATGGTACAGGCATCTGTACGCGTATAGCAGGTGTGATTAAGGAGAAAGTTAATGATGGGAAACATTTTTTTTCTTTTCTTCAGTAATAGTGACGTTGACCAATCACCCTCAAAACCAATCTCAAGCTTCCTATTTTGTTAGGAAAGCTATACACAAAATTTCAATAAAATATTTTAAAGGAAACTAATGTTATTGAACGGAAACCAGTTATTCCCTTCATGGTTACCGTGGCCAAGCTTTCTTTTCAGATTTGGAACATATGCACACAATTTCATCAAACTATATTTAAGGAAAATGAAACTGTTAAGCGGAGACTGTTTTTTTCTATTTCTGTAGCCTATTCTATTACTTGACCTTTAAAAATTACACTCAATTCTCCTTTTCATGTTAATTTATGCACAAAATACTCAAATATACTAAAGGAAATCAAAGTTACTGAGCGGAAATAGTTTTTTTAATTTAATAATAATATCCTTGACCAATTCAATCTCAAATTCCGAAGCTTCTATTTCGTTTGAGGAACCGATACATATCATCTTAAAGGAAACTAAAATTATAACTCATGTAAAATTATAACTCATGTTAATCATGTAGATTATAACTAATGTAAATTATAACTCATGTAAAATTATAACTCATGTAAAATTGAACGAGCGAGCTTGAAAAACAACCCCATGCAAAGTTAACCTTGTGTAAAAGATAAAAAAAGAATAAAAATAACATAACTTTTGTTAATTGCGATATGTAACTTATACAGGTATAGCAAATACATTTCCTTTGAACATACAACTATATTTTTGTTTGGTAACAATTAAATAACTTACCCGCAAACGTCTCCCCTCCCATTGTTGTGGTGATTCTGAAAACGTGATAATGATAACTATGTATATACGCATACATAATTAGTTTTAGCATTCATAATTAATGCCAATTAGTGGTACATGTTGTAATATTGGTCATACGCATTTGTAACATTGCCTATACGCAGTTGTAACATTGGCTATACACAGTTGCAACATGACTATACGCAGTTGTAACATTAGCTATACGCATTTGCAGTATAGACATTAGTAATAATATCGGGGCAAATGTTAAACTATAACGACTACATTTCGCATTATCTACTGATTAAATTATGTTATTTCTTTCCATTTTAGAAATTCCGTTTTACAAAATAAAATAATAAAATATTAATTTTGTTTAAATATAATAAATGTGCAATACATTCCAGTTCACATTGACGCAGCATGTGTTTTTTGTTCGCTGACATGATAAAAACACTCCTGTGCACAAATAGTAATACTATTTCAAAACATAATTATAGTTTCGGTAGATTATAGGGGTTGTAATTATTAATGATAATTCCAGCAACTTAAACATGTTTTATTGTACGAAAGATGACGATATGAAATAAAGATATATAGTATAGCCTTCCGGTAGTGTAATTTAACTGAAAAATTTGTATCTTAACTCAATGTCGCGTGAGTGAAAATGTGAAATAGTGCACCATTGGCAAAACCATATATATATATAGACATATAGAATTTACATCAACATGCATCTATATTCGAAATGTAAATTATTCAAACGATACTCACGACATGGCTGGGGCACCTGCGCGGTGCAGGCGACAATAAGAGCTAAACACAGAACAGCGCGCATGATTCTCTCCAAGCAGACGATTTGACAATAATACCGTTATCTAAACGTTAGCCCAATTTATATCTAATTTTGTCAGCAGAAAATTATCTTTGTCAAGGTCAGCCAGCAGATATTACTTAAGGTGGTTCCAGATAACGAAATAACGTTCAACATGAGATGTGATACCACTGTTGGAGATCACATAACAGATAGACTAAGTACTTAAGTTGGTTCCATAAAACGAAATGACGTTCAACATTGGATGTTATACCATTGTTGGAGATCACATAACAAACAGTACCTTAGGTGGTTCCAGTTAACGAACCACCGTAGGAGATCACATAACAGATAGTATTTACGGTGGTTCCAGTTTACGAAATGATGTGTGGTACCATTGTTGGATATCACACAATATAGAGTACTTATGGTGGTTCCAATTAACGAAATAACGTTCAACTTGAGATGTGATTCCACTGTTGGAGATCACATAATAAACAGTACTTAAGGTGGTTCCAGTTAACGAAATAACGTCCAATATGAGATGTGATACCACTGTTGGAGATCACATAACAAACAGTACTTAAGGTGGTTCCAGTTAACGAAATAACGTTCAACATAAGATATGATACTACTGTTGGAGATCACATTACATATAATACTTAAAGTGATTCCAGTTAACGAAATAACGTTCAACATGAGATATGATACCACTGTTTGAGATCAAATTACAGATAGTATTTAATGTGGTTGCAGTTAACGAAATAACGTCCAACATGAGATATGATACTACTGTTGGAGATCACATAACATATAATACTTAAGGTGGTTCCAGTTAACGGAATAACGTCCAACATGCGATGTGATACAACTGTTTGAGATCACAAAACAGATAATACTTAAGGTGGTTCCAGTTAACGGAATGACGTTCAACATGAAATGTGATATTACTGTTGGAAATCACATAACGGAGAGTACTTAAGGCAGTTCCAATTAAAGAAATGACGACCAACATGAGATGTGATACCACTGCTGGAGATCACATAACAGATAGTAATTAAGGTGGTTCCAGTTAACCCAATAACGTTCGACATGAGATGTGATACCACTGTTGGAGATCACATAGCATATAATACTTAAGGTGGTTCCAGTTAACGGAATGACGTTCAACATGAGATGTGATATAATTGTTGGATATCACATAGTGGAGAGTACTTAAGGCAGTTCCAATTAAAGAAATGACGTCCAACATGAGATGAGATACCACTGTTGGAGATCACATAACAGATAGTACTTAAGGTGGTTCTAACTAACCGAATGACGTTCAGCATTAGATACGATACCACTGTTGGAGATCACATAACAGATAGTACTTAAGGTGGTTCTAATTAACGGAATGACGTTCAGCATAAGATGTGATACCTCTGTTGGAGATCACATAACAGATAGTACTTAAGGTGGTTCTAATTAACGGAATGACGTTCAGCATTAGATATGATACCACTGTTGGAGATCACATAACAGATAGTACTTAAGGTGGTTCTAATTAACGGAATGACGTTGAATATGGGATGTGATACCAATGTTGGAGATCACATAACAGATAGTTCTTAAGGTGGTACCAGTTAACGGAATAACGTCCAGCATGAGATGTGAAACCACTGTTGGAGTTCACATAACAAACAGTATTTAAGGTGGTTTCAGTTAACGAAATAACGTTCAGCATGAGATCTGATGTCACTGTTGGAGATCACATAACAAACAGTACTTAAGGTTGTTCCAGTTAACGAAATAACGTCCAACGTATTATGTGATGCCACTGTTGGTGATAACATAACACACAGTACTTAAAGTGGTTCCAGTTAACGAAATAACGTCCAATTTGAGATGTGATACCACTGTTAGAGATCACATAACAAACAGTACCTAAGGTGGTTCCAGTTAACGAAATAATGTTCAACATGAGATGTGATACCACTGTTGGAGATCACCTAACAAAGAGTACCTTAGGTGGTTCCAGTTAACGAAATAATGTTCAACATGAGATGTGATACTACTGTTGGAGATCACATAACAATCAGTACCTAGGGTGGTTCCAGTTAACGAAATAACGTCCAACATGAGATGTGATACCACTGTGGAGATCACATAACAGATAATACTGAAGGTGATTCCAATTAACGAAATAACGTTCAACATTAGATGTGATACTACTGTTGCAGATCACATAACGAAATAACGTTCAACATGAGATGTGATACCACTGTTGGAGATCACATAACAGATAGTAATTAAGGTTGTTCCAGTTAACGAAATAACGTTCGACATGAGATGTTATACCACTGTTGGAGATCACATAACAGATAATACTTAAGGTGGTTCCAGTTAACGGAATAACGTTCGACATGAGATGTGATACCACTGTTGGAGATCACATAACAGATAATACTTAAGGTGGTTCCTGTTAACGGAATAACGTTCGACATGAGATGTGATACCACTGTTGGAGATCACATAACAGATAGTACTTAAGGTGGTTCCAGTTTACGGAATAACGTTCAACATGAGATGTGATACCACTTTTGGAGATCACATAACGAAATAACGCTCAACATGAGATGTGATTCCACTGTTGGAGATGCAACCTCAAATACAACATAAACAAAAACTATTATACCATATTTAAATAACTGCTGCTTGGTTCAATACAAAATTTCAACGTTTACCCACTCCAAGTAGCAACCTATTTGGTGCAGGCTGTCATTATTCTCGGAATTTTTCACTGTTTATGAGTCCATAACCTTTATTTTTAGTGTATGTCTGTGCCATGTTTGGTTAAATATTAATTGTAAATGGCCTTTGGCAATTGTGTAAAGTTATGCCAATAAAACTGAAACTGAAACTTGTATAGTAAGTTATAATTTATGAATTTAATTTTCGCACCATGCGTCACAAAATTAGCGGCCATTTTGAACGAAAAAATTTTAAGATTTTAGTTGTAAACCAAGAAAAAACATTTTTTTTTCATTTTTCGATCAGATTAAAAAGAAAGTTTTTGAAGAGTTTAGTTGTAAACAAAGTAAACAAAGAAAAAAAACATTATTTTCATTTTTGTGATCAGATTAAAATTTAAAAAATTAATTTTATTAACATAAAATGACTTAGCATAACATAAAATGATGGCATACTGTAATATTTTACACTAATTAGCTTCGATTACACTAACTATGACATTACTGTTTCTTTTGTATAAATATGCCAAACTAAAGATAAGCATAAAAGATCGTGTGTGTTTTGCAAAATAAAAAATAATTTCCACAAAACTGTTTTGGGTTGCCTTTTGTCCAGTACATATCCGTGTCACGTGTTCGCACGTGTTTTATTATAAGCATGTGCTTTTTTTATGTTTTTTTTTTTGGTAATTGTTGTGATTTAAAGACATTGGCAGTTCAACGCATACAGTTGATTGTCTAATTCTATGCAATATAACAGGTGTTGACATTGCTTGACACAATCGTGTACCAGATGACTTCGTTAAAATGTCAGTTTCAGTAAAATAACGATTTATCAGGTGAGGTAGAGAAAAAAATGAGCACGAACCTTGGCGAGTGTTTTTTTTTTCGAGCCGAACCTGCTAAACATTAGGCTATCAGACTAATATGGTATTCTCTATATATCAGGAATAGAAATGTTTTGCAAAAGTTATATTGTGTTTTCACAAGTCACACCCGTAAGTATCTGCCCACAATGTATGCGTGATAATTGCACAAGCCAAAAAAGCAGTGTGGAATAGTTTTTACTCTAAAAAGTTCTAAAAATGGACAGCAAGAGAAAAATTTAAAACTATTAAAAACGGTGTTTGAAAGGCATAAAATCATTTAATAAACAACTGGAAATAGTGGCAGCGCAGGAGTTGTTATATTAACTGTTGTACTGTTCTTCCTTCACCAGAAGTTGCTTAGAAAACACACGAATACATTACGTTGGATTACATTTTCTCAACAGGTCAGTTATTTGCACATCATACGTTTCGTCACTTTTTGGCTTCCTTTGATATTTCAAATTTCTTTGAAATTGATTAGTAAAATTCTTTTAAACTATGAACAATTACATGCTGAAATTCCCAACTTAATCTTTTACAACAAAATTTATTTTTGGAAATTTTGCCACTTTAATGTAAATTACATTAAACAGGCCAAATTGCTAAAATTAACACAAAAAGCCTTGTCAGATTTACATATGATAAAAGGTGCGATATAACGTTGAAATGTGCACATAAATAATCACTAGATATGAACATTAAATGGACAAATATATCGGCAGTTATTTTTCATTTTTTCTTCTTTCTTCCTTAATGCATATATATAATTTATCGTTGGGAAGAGCCGATTTTAATGTTGGATAACTTGTGGCCCAACCCTTTCATGTATACGAAAAAGCAATAAAATAAGTTTAAAATAATTATTTTCAAAAAGATGTGTACGTATAACTGAAAAAAAGTGTGTTTTTCCTTTGATAAGCCTCATGACCCAAACGCTAATTGCACTTTTGCATGTTTGAAAAGTCGCTCAAACAAACTTTAAAAATACATTTACATGTATTTAGATTTGCAAATACCCACGTGTACTAGTAAATACATCATTCCATGATATATTAGTTCAAAATCCAGGATTAAACATATCCTTGAAAAACCTTTCATGCTAACGTGCCATGTAAGAGCTTAGTTGTCGTCTTATTTGGTAAAAATAGTGACGCATCTAAAATATCGTGATGGCAGGCACATATCACCAAATAAACAGTTAATAGATAGAACACATTGTATTACAGTAAAAATAACACTTTATTAGAATTATAAAACTACACAACGTTAATATATATATTATCTAAAGACCGGCACATTCTGTTGGTGGGATGAAAACACTCGGGTCTGAGATACCGGCATGGATGTCGAAGAAACTGAAAATAGAGAAAATGCAAAATTATCAAATATGAAATGAATTAATGATTGAAGTACAACATCAGAAACAAAAAGTAAACAAACTAGCGACAAGAGATCGCTTGCTGAAAACTGTTCTTGAATATATAAATGTATTTATATATTGCAATAATTGGTTGTTAACATTTCCTACTCTTGAATAATTACAACTTAATGACATATAAGTAGTATTACGACATTCACAAAGAGTGGAATTGCACATATGCGTTCATAATAGTGCAAATAAAATATCCGTGGTTATCTTGTTATAACATACGGTCCTTTTGGGCCATTGAGCCTATTCAGTGTTTCCAATAGACTACAACTTCAGCCGATAGTGGCTCGTGACGGTTGTTGCTTTCAACACCTCACAATATAACCTCGATAAACCAGTGTGCTGTTCTCTTTTTTGTTTTGTTGTGTGCTTACAAAAATATTTGATCATAGCATATTATTGGTATATATTACTTTTCTATGAGGAATCCAGCATCTTTGCTGTAATATCCAGCCCAGATAGGAACACAGTCTTGTGACGTCACAGCAATGGCATATTTGGCTGTAATATAGAATAAGAAATTCACGTAGCTACAACCGACATGTCAAAGCGGGGCGGTAGTCTAATGGATAGAGTGTTAGCCGCTGACGCCAGAGGTTGCGGGTTCGATTCCCAGAGCGATCCGATGCCTCTTATAAAACAACAGTCAGTACTGGTTCTACCCAGGAAGCGGACTCGAGAGCGGTTCATATAAGCTGTGAGCTATCATCGCAATCGAGCTAAAATAAATTAGTATAAACTAACCGACATGTCACGATGTATACATGCATTAATTTCAAAATGTCTCGGACCATGTTGCGGTGAAATCTATTCTTGCATTCTTCATGGGATAAAGTCACTATTTGAAATATATAACGTTGTATTGTAGTTCGTGTTATCTTCAATTGTGGCTTTTTATATCACAAATACTGCTAAATTGGTATCGTACGGACACGTCTCAATTACAAACTATGACATATAGTTGTTCAATCTCTACTTTGTCATACAGGATCTTTGGTACTGCAACTTAATTTACGTGATTTTAAAAAGCATTCATTTCCAATCTCTATATTAAAGAGAGTATTCTATTGCAGTATTTGTATCCAAATGTGTAATAGAGATCACCTTTTCCCTGCTATAATAATTTCCCAATTTTTAACCATTTTATGTTGACGGCACATTATTTCAATTTTTGTTTAAAGATAGTATACCATATCACTTACCCCCATCTTTAAAAGTTATGTCCCAATTTTGGACGGTAAGATGCTCATTGGGGATCTGGGCAGCGCCAACTTCAGTTTCGAAGAGGAATTTTGAGCCTTCTGGCACATGGGTCTCGAAGAATGGGTGTCGTGGGGTGGTCACGTTACACTTCTTAGTTACCAAGTTCAGTCTGTATTCCTTGTTCTGTTATATAAAAGTAAACTTGGTTGCATTGTCAAGTAAAAACATATCACATCGTGATTGGTACTGTTAATTCGGTCTATTTTGTTTACTGGATGGTCAAAGTTGTTTTAAATATAGACCAACATACATTGTGAGAGATTTTGTTCCTCTAACATAAACAAAGGACGTAGTATATGCGTTTGTGTCTCAACTGTTAATTATTAATAAAACATACAGATGCTCGTATACATCAATATTTAAGAGTAAGTTGGAACCTTTAAAAGTTATGCGTTATGCCATAATTGATCGAACCAACAATTAACTTCGCTTTACGAACCTCTTTGTAGAGATGAAGAACATCGAAAAACTCCCTCTCCTTTCCCTGTTTAACCTCCTCGATAGCACGGGTACGCATGTTTACGGCATCATACGTGTATTTAGCGATCTCTTGGAATTCCTTTTCACTGTCTGTCTGCAAAAGTATAATCGACGGTCAGTGTATTTTAAAGTATAGTAATGACTAACGTCATTGAAACAAGATAAAAACACGCTGAATGGTATCCAGCACATCAGGTAAACTCTGAACAGTATTAAGAATCTTCATAAGAACCATTAGTGACTATTTCAACTTGAAGACAGTTTTATACTTTTGAGCTGCTTTGAAACGTTCATTCAAAACAGTGAATTGGACTTAATGCTTCATCCCGTGGCTAAGATACCATAATTGGTGACTGCCTTAGTACTTGTGCAGATACAGATATAGACGAAAATAATTGAATACATGTAGACATTAAACAGAACTCCAAAATGTATTGACTGAATATAAAATATTGTATTTGCCATTTATTGGGTCAGCTTGTCCTTTAGAATAGTAAGACGAGTTCAGATGAGAGCTGTATGTTGTTTAATCATGGTCCGTTTTTAATATTCTTTTTATGTTTTCATAATTTTGATATGTTGTTTTTAATAGTGTCTAAAACATAACAATGGTAGCTTACCGCGACCCTACGGCCCTCCCACTGTTTAGGAGACGCTGAAATAAAATAAAACAAAACTAGTATTATTATTTCAATAACATAATATTAATAAAAATAACGTAATGTGGCATTGTACGTAATTGAACATTGACGTTGTCATGGTCCACAAGGGCATTATTTAATTGTAAACAATAATACTAATGCACACTTATAATATATGCACACATATAATCACAGCGGAAATGTCATCATGTTCACATGTAACTCATTACATAAACAACATTATAAAAATACAAACAAAAGACAATCCAAATTCAAGAAATCTCATATTTAAAACGAAGCACAAAGCAACAGTTGATGTAATGTTACAGAAAACACACCCTTTAAAACGGTTTTAACCTTCTACAGTTAATGCAAAGGCAGACAAATATACCCATATACCTTACTATTACTCATTTTTCAGCGATATTTTTGCTCAGGTGATTCAAGGGTAATCAATTACGCAATTATTTCCAACGAGAATTCACCAATTGCAGATCAGAGCTGACCTGTACAAGAAAAACAACTAAAGGTGATACTGGATATAACTTTTTTTTTCAATTTGATATTCCGATTAACAAATTTAACAATGTTTAATGAGCAAACAGCGATGTACTTACCGCATGGTGTTGGCACTTGCGCCCAACAGACTGCGACGAAAACTAGCAAAATGATGTGCTTCAACATGGCTGTTACTTCCAGACTGGACAACAGGAATGACAAGACTGGCGAAGATTGTGACTCTAATGGCCTTTATATCTGACCACGTGATTATTATTTATACTGACCATTACGTTTAAACAGGGATAGTTTATCAGTAAAAGGTGGTCATTGCAATATAAAATTTGGGTCATGTGTAACGTTATATAAAATTATAGGCAGAAACGTTTTAACCGCTCGGTAGCTTTCCATTTGCTTAATACATAATGTCTGACCCACACATGACCTATCTATATGTAAAAAATAGTAAAAGAAGCAGTGCACGTGGGTAGCTTAATAATCCTATTTCTACTGTGGAGATCTTGTCCACATGTAACATTAACACATTCTAAATGAGATACATAGTAGTATGATTTGCAAACTTGACTCCTATCGTTAAAGCGTAATCAAAATCCAAACTATCCGATGCAGTAATTGCAGTTTTAAGTATGATATTGATTCATAATTCCTAATCTTCAGCCAAAACATGAGCAAAACCAATCAGACACCATACAATTAAGTGTATAAGTGCATCCATGACGAGTTGCATGTGCTTCCAATGGATCATTTTATCAGATATGATACTAATATACCTTCACAAAAGAATTTCTGTTGTGGTGCCCGTAAAAACTTTGTATTTGGAATTCGTTTTGTTAATATTTCTAGTTCCTGCTTATTCGGCGTTGCCCGAAAATAGAATACGACCTAATACCAACTTATACTACCTAATACCAACTTATACCACCTAATACCAACTTCTACCACCTAATACCAACTTATACCACCAAATACCAATTTATACCACCGAATACCAATTTATACCACCTAATACAAACCGATGTTAGGAAGCGTTAAAAGTTATACCCCGCATGAACATACTCAATAAAACCGAGTCGTTTATATTCTGGGTTGCGTTCAGTATGTCAAAAGGATATTGTTAAAAGAAGCTGTTAATATAAACAAGCAGCTCGGATATCCGTATGGTTCCATTAATACAAAACATACTAAATTATAAATGAAGGTAACTAGTTCCGCATATCTAAAAGGTGAAACATTATTTTTGGAATAAATGATTATGTTTTTGTACAATGTGAGCGTATGCTCCAACGGATTTCTGCATATACTGAAAAAAGAAGCATTAAAAATGAAAAAAGGAAAAAAAGAAGACAATTAGATGCCAGTTAGTATATTAAGATCGAAGGAGGACATCAATTGTGCTATCTGGCAGTGCCAAAATTTAGTACACTAATCTTGAAGTTTGCGACGTGTTCCATAACTTAATGTCATTTCACGACCACATGATACGAACTTCTTGACAGTTTTCACAGCGAACTAGATTGTTAACATCAGTTGTTGAGAAACACTGGAATTTTCGACAGGTTAAAATTTGGTACATAACTATCTGAAAACCTGGGCCATTCACTTTGAGTTATATATCCATGATCGAGATCACATGTTTGAAGTAGAAAACTTGATAGCCCTGTCACATGAAAATAGCATGATATTTTGTATAACGGTGACAAGTTGAACCTACCAATGGCCATTTCAGCTTATGCAAGCAACATGAATAGATCAAAACGGTGACACAATATACAGATAAATAAACTTTACAGAATGATTGAACATGTGTGGACACTTCAAAGTGAGATATATGTAGTATTTACTGCTATACATACACCATATAACACCACTGCAGCTTGTCAATTTAACAAATCCGTTTGCGAGTTGCAATAGAAAGGAATTAGCTTATGTAGAACAGGAAACTCTGTATTCAAAAGACAAAATAGCAATTAAATCGGCATACACAAAATAAACGAATGTACTAATGAGAGCAAGTAGAATGCTTACAATCAAAGTGACAACTGGGGGGGGGGGGGGGGGGTCATCAAGTAGCAAGTTTGTCAATGTTGACTTAAACCTCCTTGTTTGCGGGTGCACTCAACGTCGCTATTCCCGCATCATCACATCATAACACGAGACAGTGTTAATGCAGTTGGCCAATGTTGACTTAAACCTCCTTGTTTGCGGGTGCACCCAACGTCGCTCTTCCCCCATCATCACATCATAACACGAGACAGTGTTAATGCAGTCGGCCAATGTTGACTTAAACCTCCTTGTTTGCCGGTGCACCCGACGTCTCTCTTTCCGCATCTTCACATCATAACACGAGACAATGTAAATGCAGTCGGCCAATGTTGACTTAAACTTCCTTGTTTGCCGGTGCACCGAACGTCGCTCATACCCCATCATCACATCATAACACGAGACAGTGTTAATGCAGTTGGCCAATGTTGACTTAAACCTCCTTGTTTGCGGGTGCACCGAACGTCGCTCATACCCCATCATCACATCATAGCACGAGACAGTGTTAATGCAGTTGACCAATGTTGACTTAAACCTCCTTGTTTGCCGGTGCACCGAACGTCGCTCATACCCCATCATCACATCATAGCACGAGACAGTGTTAATGCAGTTGGCCAATGTTGACTTAAACCTCCTTGTTTGCGGGTGCACCGAACGTCGCTCATACCCCATCATCACATCATAGCACGAGACAGTGTTAATGCAGTCGGCCAATGTTGACTTAAACCTCCTTGTTTGCGGGTGCACCGAACGTCGCTCATACCCCATCATCACATCATAGCACGAGACAGTGTTAATGCAGCCGGCCAATGTTGACTTAAACCTCCTTGTTTTTGCCTGTGCACCCAACGTCGCTCTTCCCGCATCATCACATCATATCACGTGAGATTGTCAATGCAGTTGGTCAATGTTGACTCAAACCTCCTTGTTTGCCGGTGCACCCAACGTCTCTCTTTCCGCATCTTCACATCATAACACGAGACAATGTAAATGCAGTCGGCCAATGTTGACTTAAACCTCCTTGTTTGCCTGTGCACCCAACGTCGCTCTTCCCCCATCATCACATCATAACACGAGATAGTGTTTATACAGTCGGCCAATGTTGACTTAAACCTCCTTGTTTGCCGGTGCACCCAACGTCTCTCTTTCCGCATCTTCACATCATAACACGAGATAGTGTTAATGCAGTTGGCCAATGTTGACTTAAACCTCCTTGTTTGCCGGTGCACCCAACGTCGCTATTCCCCCCTCATCACATCATAACACGAAACAGTGTTAATGCAGTCGGCCAATGTTGACTTAAACCTCCTTGTTTGCCGGTGCACCCAAAGTCGATCTTCCTGCATCATCACATCTTAACACGAAACAGTGTTAATGCAGTCAGCCAATGTTGACTTAAACCTCCTTGTTTGCCGGTGCATCCAACGTCGCTCTTCCCGCATCATCACATCATAACACGAGATAGTGTTAATGCAGTTGGCCAATGTTGACTTAAACCTCCTTGTTTGCCGGTGCACCCAACGCCGCTATTCCCCCCTCATCACATCATAACACGAAACAGTGTTAATGCAGTCGGCCAATGTTGACTTAAACCTCCTTGTTTGCCGGTGCACCCAAAGTCGATCTTCCTGCATCATCACATCTTAACACGAAACAGTGTTAATGCAGTCAGCCAATGTTGACTTAAACCTCCTTGTTTGCCGGTGCATCCAACGTCGCTCTTCCCCAATCATCACATCATACCACGAGACAGTGTAAATGCAGTGTGCCAATGTTGACTTAAACCTCCTTGTTTGGCGTTGCACCGAACGTCGCTCTTCCCGCACCACCACATCATAACACGAGACAGTGTAAATGCAGTCGGCCAATGTTGATTTAAACCTCCGTGTTTGCCGTTGCACCCAACTTCGCTCTTCCCCCATCATCATATCATAACACGAGATAGTGTTAATGCAGTCGGCCAATGGTGACTGAAAACTCCTTGTTTGCCGGTGCACCTAACGTCGCTCTTCCCGCATCATCAAATCATAACACGAGACAGTGTAAATGCAGTCGGCCGATGTTGACTTAAACCTCCTTGTTTGCCGGTGCACCGAACGTCGCTCTTCTCCCATCATCACATCATAACACAAGACAGTGTTAATGCAGTCAGCCAATGTTGACTTAAACCTTCTTGTTTGCCGGTGCACCCAACGTCGCTCTTCCCCCATCACCACATCATAACACGAGACAGTGTAAATACAGTCGGCCAGTGTTGACTTAAACCTCCTTGTTTGCCGTTGCACCCAACGTCGCTCTTCCCTGATCATCACATCATAACACGAGACAGTGTAAATGCAGTGGGCCAATGTTGACTTAAACATCCGTGTTTACCGGATCACCAAACGCCGCTCTTCCCCCATCATCATATCATAACACGAGACAGTGTAAATACAGTCGGCCAGTGTTGACTTAAACCTCCTTGTTTGCCGGTGCACCGAACGTCGCTCTTCCCCAATCATCACACCATAACACGAGACAGTGTAAATGCAGTGTGCCAATGTTGACTTAAACCTCCTTGTTTACCGGTGTACTCAACGTCGCTCATCCACCATCATCACATCATAACACGAGATGTTGTCAATGCAGTGTGCCAATGTTGACTTAAACCTCCTTGTTTACCGGTGTACTCAACGTCGCTCATCCCCCATAATCACATCATAACACGAGAGGTTGTAAATGTAGTTGGCCAATGTTGACTTAAACCTCCTTGTTTACCGGTACACCGAACGTCGCTCTTCCCAAATCATCACACCATAACACGAGACAGTGTAAATGCAGTCAGCCAATGTGGACTTAAACCTCCTTGTTTACCGGTGTACTCAACGTCGCTCTTCCCGCATCATCACATCATAACACGAGACAGTGTAAATGCAGTCGCCAATGTGGACTTAAACCTCCTTGTTTGCCGGTGCGACCAACGTCGCTCTTCCTGCATCATCACATCATAACACGAGACAGTGTTAATGCAGTGGGCCAGTGTTGACTTAAACCTCCATGTTTGCCGGTGCACCCAACGTCGCTCTTCCCCAATCATCACATCATAACACGAGAGGTTGTAAATGCAATGGGCCAATGTTGACTTAAACCTCCTTGTTTACCGGTGTACTCAAAGTCGCTCATCCCCCATCATCACATCATAACACGAGAGGTTGTAAATGTAGTTGGCCAATGTGGACTTAAACCTCCTTGTTTGCCGGTGCACCCAACGTCGCTCATCCCCCATCATCACATCATAACACGAGAGGTTGTAAATGTAGTTGGCCAATGTGGACTTAAACCTCCTTGTTTGCCGGTGCACCGAACGTCGCTCTTCCCCAATCTTCACACCATAACACGAGACAGTGTAAATGCAGTGTGCCAATGTTGACTTAAACCTCCTTGTTTACCGGTGTACTCAACGTCGCTCATCCCCAATCATCACATCATAACACGAGAGGTTGTAAATGTAGTCGGCCAATGTTGACTTAAACCTCCTTGTTTACCGGTTTACTCAACGTCGCTCATCCCCAATCATCACATCATAACACGAGAGGTTGTAAATGCAGTCGGCCAATGCGGACTTAAACCTCCTTGTTTACCGGTGCGACCAACGTTGCTCTTCCTGCATCATCACATCATAACACGAAACAGTGTTAATGCAGTGGGCCAATGTTGACTTAAACCTCCTTGTTTGCCGGTGCGACCAACGTTGCTCTTCCTACATCATCACATCATAACACGAGATAGTGTTAATGCAGTGGGCCAATGTTGACTTAAACCTCCTTGTTTGCCGGGGCACCCAACGTCGCTCTTACCCTATCACCACATCATAACACGAGACAGTGTTAATGCAGTGGGCTAGTGTTGACTTAAACCTCCTTGTTTGCCGGTGCACCCAACGTCGCTCTTCCCCAATCATCACACCATAACACGAGACAGTGTAAATGCAGTGTGCCAATGTTGACTTAAACCTCCTTGTTTACCGGTGTACTCAACGTCGCTTATCCACCATCATCACATCATAACACGAGAGGTTGTAAATGCAGTGGGCCAATGTTGACTTAAACCTCCTTGTTTACCGGTGTACTCAACGTCGCTCGCCCCCCATCATCACTTCATAACACGAGAGGTTGTAAATGTAGTTGGCCAATGTGGACTTAAACCTCCTTGTTTGCCGGTGCACCCAACGTCGCTCATCCCCCATCATCACATCATAACAGGAGAGGTTGTAAATGTAGTTGGCCAATGTGGACTTAAACCTCCTTGTTTGCCGGTGCACCGAACGTCGCTCTTCCCGAATCATCACACCATAACACGAGACAGTGTAAATGCAGTGTGCCAATGTTGACTTAAACCTCCTTGTTTACCGGTGTACTCAACGTCGCTCATCCCCCATCATCACATCATAACACGAGAGGTTGTAAATGCAGTCGGCCAATTTGGACTTAAACCTCCTTGTTTGCCGGTGCGACCAACGTCGCTCTTCGTGCATCATCACATCATAACACGAGACAGCGTTAATGCAGTGGGCCAATGTTGACTTAAACCTCCTTGTTTGCCGGTGCACCCAACGTCGCTCTTACCCTATCATCACATCATAACACGAGATAGTGTTAATACAGTCGGCCAATGTTGACTTAAACCTCCTTGTTTGCCGGTGCATCCAACGTTGCCCTTCCCCCATCATCACATCATAACACGAGACAGTGTTAATGCAGTGGGCCAATGTTAACTTAAACCTCCTTGTTTGCGGGTGCATCCAACGTTGCCCTTCCCCCATCATCACATCATAACACGAGATAGTGTTAATACAGTGGGCCAATGTTGACTTAAACCTCCTTGTTTGCCGGTGCACCCAACGTCGCTCTTCCCCCATCATCACATCATATCACGAGACAGTGTTAATGCAGTGGGCCAATGTTGACTTAAACCTCCTTGTTTGCGGGTGCATCCAACGTTGCCCTTCCCCCATCATCACATCATAACACGAGATAGTGTTAATACAGTGGGCCAATGTTGACTTAAACCTCCTTGTTTGCGGGTGCATCCAACGTTGCTCTTCCCGCATCATCACATCATAACACGAGATAGTGTTAATACAGTCGGCCAATGTTGACTTTAACCTTTTTGTTTGCGGGTGCACCCAACGTCGCTCTTCCCGCATCATCACATCATAACACGAGACAATGTAAATGCAGTCCCACCTAAATAGTATTTTACAGATGCGACATAGGCGCATGTTTATTGTGTAAACGTATCATATTGTCAGTATTCGAGTTTATTGACTTTTTTAAGTTTGCGTTTTTGATTACGTTAACATTTTTTTACATTCTCCAAAATACTAATATATCTTTCGTTTTTCATTGATATGAAGTTCCGTACATTTATTCATTACTTTAAAGAATGATATTTCTCACAAAAAGATCACTTCAAACATGTTGTTGTTTGGTGTTTAGCGTTGCTTTCAATATTGTTTCAGTCATATCGCGACGGTGTCGAAGCAGTATTCCAAGCGCTGCCACACTGGAATATTATGCCACAGACATATGGTATGATACCCCACCAAGACACATTATACTATCAACGGGCTAACCCGACCTAGAACTAGAGCTGAGCGCCAAGCGAGGAAGCTTCTAGTTCCATTTTCAATCTACCACTAGAACACCGGAACATTTTGTGTTTAATAATGTTTAAGTTCTGTTGTTTACAATATTTGTAGACTGTCTCTTAAATACAAAATTTCTTGATTTTAGTTCAAACTGCAAGGTCATACAACCATATTTCAAGATCATAACGCTACAAAGGTATTATCCAACTTACAGTTAATGTACAAGAAATTAGTTGCATATGGATTTGGAATGGTTAATTTACCAAATATTAAACCTTCGCATACTGTCTTATCAACATTTAGTCAGGAGATGCAAGTTTCCAGTCATTCTCTATAGAAGTATACATGCATTTACGCTGTAAATATGTTTCAGAAATAACTGTAGATATGCTGTTTTAGTCATAATAATAAAGAAACAACGATTCCGATGGTTTAGCTCGATTCCCTATTGAAACATCCCATTTGACAACATCCCAATCGCGTTTTACTGTCTTTCTAAACGAACATTTAATTTTGTCCCTTTAAGAAATAAATTACATGTTTTATGCAACGTTGCTTTTAAATTTCTGCAAGTTTTCATACAGGACATGCCATTCTATATTTGTGTTGACTTTGGCCTATCCACCAGCTGTTGTTCTTGTTTTGATATCTTACTGATACAGTCACCAAGTGATGCCATAATATTAATAATGTACTGATTGTTACACAGATGCAATGGCATGTTTCCCCACAATGTCAATCCAAATACAGAAGTAGTCAAAAAACAAAAAGATTAAACATGTAACAGCGCACGCGGTGTCGCCACGCCGCGCTGATTGCGTCTAGGCCCTATTTCAGTACATATGTACTCTTGTAATATTTGTATTGCCATTTTTGTTTTAATATTAACATTAGTTTAGAATAAAGGTGAAATTCCTTTTTCAAGTTTTGATTATGTATGTCCTTGAAATTCAAATAATGTTAATTCCTCGCCAGTTTTTCGAGATCCGTTTTGTTACATCGTGTCAAATAGGTGTCGTTTTGGAACAGCTGTCTACGCGTCAGTTGGTGACATTCGTTTTCGGATTACATCCATATTTATATTTTATTCCAATCATTGTTTTTATTACACGATTTAGTTCATTTAAAACTAAATTAGTCAATAAACATTAATAAGGTCAATGAGCATTTATAAATTTCACATATTGAACGAACTTTGTTATATTTTTCTTCACAATTTGCAGTACCGATTCCTTAAGCAACTTTTGATGTATAGTAAGTTATTTTAATTTCAAGTCCTTTTGAGTTTCAATCCGTTGTCTTTTTCCATACAACCAAAACGATATAATAGCGCCTCTATGGGAATACGCAATGGATTCAAATAAACATATGTTTTTCCAGAAAATATACTCTAGCATAGCTTACAGACTGGATACATAATAAATTACTACAGATGATGTATCATATTTATATCATATTTACATTACAAACTGGATACAAAATAAACTACAACAGATGCTGTAACATATTTATATCATACTAACAGACTGGATGCATAATAAACTACAGATGCTGTACCATACTTATATCATACTTACAGACTGGATGCATAATAAACTACATATGCTGAACCTTATTTATATCATACTTACAGACTGGATGCATAATAAACTACATATGCTGAACCTTATTTATTTCATACTTACAGAGTGGATGCATAATAAACTGCTACATATGATGTACCACCTTTATATCATACT
Organism: Panopea generosa; assembly: GCA_029582155.1. Taxonomy (NCBI): domain Eukaryota; kingdom Metazoa; phylum Mollusca; class Bivalvia; order Adapedonta; family Hiatellidae; genus Panopea; species Panopea generosa. The sequence continues at coordinate 53,363,902 of CM055897.1, forward strand.
TACAGACTGGATGCATAATAAACTACTGCAGATGCTGTACCATATTTATATCATACTTACAGACTGGTTGCAAAATAAACTACTACAGATGATGTACCATATTTATATCATAATTACAGACTGGATAGAAAATAAACTACTACAGATGCTGTACCATATTTATATCATACTTACAGACTGGATGCAAAATAAACTACTACAGATGCTGTACCTATTTATATCATACTTACAGACTGGATGCAAAATAAACTACAACATATGCTGTACCATATTTATATTATACTAACCGACTGGGTGCAAAATAAACTATACAGATGCTGTACAATCATTATATCATACTTACAGATTTGATGCAAAATAAACTGCTACAGATGCTGTACCATATTTATATCATAATTACAGACTTGGTACATAATATACTACTACAAATGCTTTACCATATTTATATCATACTTACAGACTGGGTGCATAATAAACAACATATGTTTTACCACATTTATATCATAATTACAGACTGGATGCAAAATAAACTACTTCAGTTGCTGTACCATATTTATATCATACTTACAGATTGGATTCGTAATAAACTAACACAGATGCTGTACCATAGTTATATCATACTTACAGACTCGATGCAAAATAAACTACTGCAGATGCTGTACCATATGTATAGCATACTTACAGACTGGGTGCATAATAAACTACATATGTTTTACCACATTTATATCATAATTACAGTCTGGATGCAAAATAAAGTACTTCAGTTGCTGTACTCTATTTATATCATTCTTATAGATTAGATTGATAATAAATTAACAAAGATGCTGTATCACAGTAATATCATATTTACAGACTGGATGCAAAATAAACTACTACTGATGACGTACCATATTTATATCATACTTACAGACTAGGTGCATAATATACTACTACAGATGCTGTACCATATATATATCATACTTACAGACTGGCTGCAAAATAAACTACTACAGATGCTGTACTTATTTATATCATACTTACAGACTGGATGCAAAATAAACTACTACAGATGCTTTACCTATTTATATCATACTTACAGACTGGATGCAAAATAAACTTCAACATATGCTGTACCATATTTATATCATACTTACAGACTAGGTGCAAAATAAACTACTACAGATGCTGTACCATATTTATATCATACTTACAGACTGGATGCAAAATAAACTACTACAGATGCTGTACCTATTTATATCATACTTACAGACTGGGTGCAAAATAAACTACTACAGATGCTGTACCATATGTATATCATACTAACAGACTGGGTGCATAATAAACAACATATGTTTTACCAAATTTATATCATAATTACAGACTGGATGCAAAATAAACTACTTCAGTTGCTGTACTATATTTATATCATACTTACAGATTGGATTCATAATAAACTAACAAAGATGCTGTACCATAGTAATATCATTTTACAGATTGGATGCAAATAATCTACTACAGATGCTGTACCATATTTATATCATACTTACAGACTGGATGCAAAATAAACTACTACAGATGCTGTACCTATTTATATCATACTTACAGACTGGATGCAAAATAAACTACGACATCTGCTGTACCATATTTATATCATACTTACAGACTGGGTGCAAAACAAACTACTATAGATGCTGTACAATCATTATATCATACTTACAGATTTGATGCAAAATAAACTACTACAGATGCTGTACCATATTTATATCATACTTACAGACTTGGTGCATAATAAACTACTACAGATGCTGTGCCATCTTTATATCATACTTACAGACTGGATGCAAAATAAACTACTACAGATGCTGTACCATATGTATATCATACTTACAGACTTGGTGCATAATAAACAACATATGTTTTACCACATTTATATCATAATTACAGACTGGATGCAAAATAAACTACTTCAGTTGCTGTACCATATCTATATCATACTTACAGATTGGATTCATAATAAACTAACACAAATGCTGTACCATAGTTATATCATACTTACAGACTGGGTGCAAAATAAACTACTACATATGTTGTACAATATTTATATCATACTTACAGACTCGATGCAAAATGAACTACTGCAGATGGTGAACAATATGTATAGCATACTTACAGACAGGGTGCATAATAAGCTACTACAGATGCTGTACCATATTTATATCATACGTACAGACTGGATGCATAATAAACTACCGATGCTGTACCACCTTTATATCATACTTACAGAATGGATTCATAATAAACCTCTACAGATGTTGTACCATATGTTTATCATACTTACATACTGGATGCATAATAAACTACTACATGTTCTGTACCATATATATATCATAATTACAGACTGGATGCATAATAAACTACATATGCTGTTACACATTTATATCATACTTACAGACTGGATGCAAAATAAACTGCTACAGATGCTGTACCACATTAATATCATACTTACAGACTGGATGCATAATAAACTACATATGTTTTATTACATTTATATCATACTTACAGACTGGATGCATAATAAACTGCTACAGATGTTGTACCACATTTATATCATACTTACAGATTGGATGCATGATAAACTACTACAGATGCTGTACCATATTTATATCATTCTTCTATGTACAGTGACATTTTTTAGATATATTTTATATTGTGCAAATGTGCTAATCAACCTAAACATATTTGCGATGAGCAAAGCAGATTGATCGGATCTCTAGGCATTTTGTACTCAGCTGATTCAGACACCAGTGTCTTTTTCCTATCTCACATAGCTCGGCATTAGCCATCTCATGAAGTCGGTCAACGGTGCAGGCATTACCCTTAAAATAGATAGCAACTATAACTATAACACGTTAAGTCAAACATACACTACTATGCAGTGTTTATATACGCCCACTTTTTTTTCGGTGATGTGCTCTCTGACTTGTTTGCAGTTCACTTACAATGCAGACAGTATATAAAATTACTGCATCCTCTATTACTTTCATGCCTCTCTGAAATTTGTCCACATTTTTGTTAAGAACGTTCGTTATTATATTGTTATGTAAAACTGTAGATCTTTACATTGGACAATCGAGTGTTGTAAATATTATCTATTTATATGACACTGAGGTTGGTTTGTGTTTTGTTATTTATAAAGGCACGGGTTTAAAGAATTTAAATCGTAAAAAAATCACTTCAGATGTTCCCTACCGCATTATAATAATGTTTCTAGAATAATTGTTTAAACGTAGTATGTGTGTGTGACCTTAAATATTGAGATAAAGTTGTGCAATTAAATTTGATTTTAACATTATGACATTAAGCAGAATAAAAACTTTCTTAAATGCCCACGAAATATCAGCACTGTCTACACTGAGGTGTGATTTCAGTATGTGCTAGAAATTGATAACAGAACTGGTGTAAGATGTAGAGCGGGCCCAGATAACCTATATAGGTCGTATATAAAAGGACGACACATTGGATCAACTTTGTTATCTCTAGCACGCAATCCAAGATGAAGACCGTCGCAGCTCTGCTTTGTCTGGCCGTATACTGCTTCGCCCAGACACCTACTCCGTGTAGTAAGTGTTCAAACATTTGTTTATCTATAATTTGTTTTATTTTTTATTCTTTAAATATTATTCTTTTTCGTGTTGCGTCGGTATACATGTGTCATTTTAAATTAACTTTAGTTTAGCGATCATACGTTGTTTTGTGCAGGTTTTTTAGTCTTGCCTAACCGCAGCGGTGGTCTAGGTGTAGAGCGTCCGCCTCGTATGCGGAAGATCGTCTGTTTGATCCCCGAGCGGGTCATAACAAATACTTGAAAATAGTACTAGGAGCTTCCTCGCTTGACGCTCATTATTTAAAGGATAGTTATAGGTCTGGTCGACCCGGTGTCAGTATAATGTATATGGGTGGAGTATCATACCATGTGTCTGCGGCATGATATTCCAGTGTGGTAACGCTTAAAACACTGCCTCAAGCAGGCATCGTCGAGATATAACTGAAAAAGTGTTGAAAGCACCATACAACATGAAGTCTTGCCTAGGCTATTCTTTAAGCTAGTTCTCTATCAAGATAGTGCCGCTTCGTAATTCACGCTCATTCTTTTAATATCAACACTTAAATTCTTATTCATTTAGTTACTATGAATGACTATGCCATGCTGCGAGTATATCGCGAATTGCTAGTCTAATTAGTATACATGCACAAATAAATGATATTTACTAGTTAACGCGTTCGTTCACCAATTAAATAACAAAACAAGGAATTACTAATTAAACACTTGATTCTCAGTATTTTATATGTATGTAGTCATAGGACTTGCCGGTCCGATATTTCTCATTAGCGTGAATGCGCACAAACACCTCCTTGTGCAATGCCTCTAAATATTAACATATATACATTGTTCATATTAATATACTGATGAGGGTGGATACTTGACCTTATCGTCGTCTTGTCGTAACCCTAATTACTATTGCCTTGTACTCTGGCCTCTGCAATGTCATCGATTGCATCTGCGTATTGCATCACCTGTTTTATTGTGTATATAATTGACTTGGCATATTTGGATTTCACAGTATGTCACCGTATTGGTTAGGTGATAATCTGACTGGATTACTTTTATTTAAACTGTTTCGTTTTATGGTTTATGTATGAGGACATTGGAAGAGACTGGTGGTATCCATAAACTAGATTTAGGCCGCCGTCATTCCGTTCTCTGCTTCTGTTGTCACTTGTACTATGTGTTTCATATTGTTATGCCATCGTGCTGGATGTTTCCTTTGAATACTACGTTTCCTGTTGGACCTATGTTGGCTTTTTTATTACACTATTTCATATTTTTGATTACACTGTTTTATATTTTTGATTTTATATTTTTGATAACACTGTTTTTTATTTTTGATTACACTGTTTTATATTTTTGATAATACTATTTTATATTTTTGATAACACTGTTTTATATTTTTTATTACACTTTTTTGTATTTGATTATCAACTATATTATTGCAGGGTCGCCACAACAATGGGAGGGACGTATATTTAGGGTAGGTATATACTGTTTCACTTATAGTTGGATATATTGGTAATGTAAAAATATTGATACACGAAATATATCTTAACTTCGTCGTCTATCTTTGAATAGTATTACATTATATTTTTGAGAAGTATTTAGACAAAAGAAATAATATATGTTAACTAAAACATTAAACAGTAATACGTTTACGATAATTGACAATCAAACATGTACACAAGGCTAATACAACAATACATGTACACATGGCTAATAAAACAAACATGTACACAAGGCTTATACAACAATACATGTACACAAGGTTATTACAAAAAAACATGTACAAAAGGCTAATACAACAATACATGTACACAAGGCTAATAAAACAAACATGTACACAACGCTAATACAACAATACATGTACACAAGGCTAACAAAACAAACATGTACACAAGGCTAATACAACAATACATGTACAAAAGGTTATTACAACAAAAAACATGTACACAAGATAAATACAAAAAACATGTACACAAGGCTAATAAAACAAACATGTACACAAGGCTAATACAAAAATACATGTACACAAGGTTAATATAAAAACACATGTACACAAGGCTAATATAACAAACATGTACACAAGGCTAAAACAACAATACATGTACACAATGTTAATATAAAAAAACATGTACACAAGGCTAAAATAACAAACATGTACACAAGACTAATACAACAATACATGTACACAAGATTAATACAAAAAAAAACATGTACACAAGGCTAATACAGCAATACATGTACATAACGCTAATATAACAAACATGTACACAATACTAATACAACAATACATGTACACAAGATTAATACAACAGTACATGTACACAAGATTAATACAAAAAAACATGTACACAAGGCTAGTAAAACAAACATATACACAAGACTAATACAATAATACATGTACACAAGATTAATACAAAAAAACATGTACACAAGGCTAATATAACAAACATGTACAAAAAGCTAATACAACAATACATGAACACAAGATTAATACAAAAAACATGTACACAAGGCTAATAAAACAAACATGTACACAAGACTAATACAACAATACATGTACACAAGATTAATACAAAAAAAAACATGTACACAAGGCTAATATAACAAACATGTACACAAGACTAATACAACCATACATGTACACAAGGTTAATACAACAATACATGAACACAACTGTAATACAACAATACATGTACACAAGGTTAATACAACAATACATCTACACAAGGACAATACAACAATTCATATACACAAGGATAATACAACAAACATGTATACAAGACTAAAACAACACAACATGTACACAGTGCTTATACAACAGTATATTTACACATGATTAATACACTAACCATGAACACAAGGCTAATACAACAATAAATGTAAACAAGGCTAATACAACAAACATGTACACAATATTAATACAACAAACATGTATACAATACTAATACAATAAAACATGTACTGAAGGCTAATACAACAATACAAGAACACAAGATTAGTACAACAATACATGTACAAAATACCAATACAACAATACATGTACACAAGGCTAATACAACAATACATGGACACAAGGTTAATACAGAAAAAGACATGACCACAAGGCTAAACTAGCAAACATGTACAAAAAGCTAATACAACAATACATTTAGACAAAATTAATACAAAAAACATGATTGTACACAAGGCTAATAAAATAAACATGTACACAAGACTAATACAACAATACATGTACACAAGATTAATACAAAAAAAAACATGTTCACAAGGCTAATATAACAAACATGTACACAAGACTAATACAACAAAACATATACACAAGTTTAATACAACAATACATGTACACAAGGTTGATATAACAAAAATACATGTACACAAGGACAATACAAAAATACATGTACACAAGGATAATACAACAAACATGTACACAAGACTAAAACAACAATACATGTACACAATGCTTATACAACAGTTTATTTACACAAGGTTAATACAAAAACCATGTACACAAGGCTAATACAATAATACATGTACACAAGGATAAAACAACGAACATGTACACAAGACTAATAAAACAATACTTGTTCAAAAACTATTACAGCAGACATTACACAAGGTAAATACAACAATATATGTACACAAGGATAATACAACAATACATGTACACCAGACTAATACAACAATGCATGCACAAAAGGTTAATACAACAACACAAGAACATAAGGCTTATACAACAAACATGTACACAATACTAATACAACAATACATGTACACAACGATAATACAACAATACATTAACACAAGGCTAATACAACAATATATGAACAAATGCTAATACAACAATACATGTACGCAAGGCTAATAAAACAATATATGTACACAAGACTAATACAAAAATACATGTACACAATACTTATACAACAATACATGTAATCACGGCTAATACAACAATACTAATACAACAAACATGTACACAATACTAATACAACAAACATTTATACAATACTAATACAATAATACATGAACTTAAGGCTAATACAACAATACAAGTACACAAGGTTAATACAACAAACATTAACACAATATTAATACAACAATAAATGTACACAAGACTAATACACAATACATATTCACACCGATAATACAACAATACATGTAGGCAAGGCAAATACAACTATATATGTACACCAGGATAATAAAACAATACATGTACACAAGACTAATACAACAAACATGTACTCAAGGTTAATACAATATATGCACACAAGGTTAATGCAACAAGCATATACACAACGCTAAAACAGCAATACAAGGTTAATAAAACAAATATGTACACAATGTTAATACAACAAACATGTTCACAAAGCTAATACAACAATACACGTCCACGAGGCTTTGACAACAGACATTTACACGAGACAAAAACAACAACACATATACAAAAGGCTTATAAACAAATAAATGTACACACGGCTTATACACCAAAAGCTAATACAACAATCATGTACACAATACTAATACAACAAACATGCACGCAAGGCTAATACAACAAGCATGCACAAAATGCTAATACAACAATACATGTACAGGAGGGTAATACAACAAACATGTACATAAGATTAACGAAACAAACATGTACACAATGCTAATACAACAATACATGTACAGGATGGTAATACAACAAACATGTACATAAGGTTAACGAACAAACATATACACAATGCTAATACAACAAACATGTACAAAAGGCTAATACAATGAACACGTACACAATACTAATACAACAAACATGCACACAAGGCTAATACAACAGACATGTACACGGGGCTAATACAATTAACATGTACATAATACTAATACAACAGACACGCACACTAATACAAAAGATATGCACACAAGGCTTATACAACAGACTTGCAAACGTGGCGAACACAACAGACATGTACACATGGCGAATACAACAGACATGCACACATGGCGAATACAACAGACATGTACACATGGCTAATACAACGGACGTGAACACAAGGCTAATACAATTAACATGTACAGAATACTTATACAATAGACATGTACACATGGCGAATACAACATACATGTTAAGGCTAATACATTTAACATGTACAGAATACTAATGCAACAGACATGCACACAAGGCTAATACAACAGACATGCACACAAGGCTAATACAACTGACATGCATGCACACATGGCGAATACAACATACATGTACACATGGCGAATACAACAGACATGTAGACAATGCTAATACAACAGACGTATACACATTGCAAATACAACAGACGTGTACACAATGCTAATACAACAAACGTGTACAATGATAATATGACAGACGTGTACACATGGCGATATACAACATACATGTACGAAATGCTGATACAACAGACATATACACTAGGCTTATACAACAGACATATATACAATAATAATACAACAATACATGGGCAAAAGGCTTATACAACTGACATGTACACAGTGCTGATACAACAGATATGCACACAAGGCTTATACAACAGACATGCACACAAGGCTAATACAACAACGGACATGCACACAAGACTAATACAACAGACATGTACACATGGAGAATACGACAGACATGTGCACAAGGCTATAACAACAGACATGCACACAAGGCTAATACAACAGACATGTACACATGGCGAATACAACAGACATGCACAGAAGGCTAATACAACAGACATATACACATGGAGAATACAATAGACATGTACACAAGGCTAATACAACAGACATGCACACCAGGCTAATACAACTAACATGTACACTAGGCTAATACAACATACATGCACACAAGGATAGTACAACAGACATGTACAAAAGGCTAATACAACAATACATGTACACAAGGCTAATACAACAAAGCTTTACACAAGACTAATACAACAGACATATACACCATGTTAATACAACATATATGTACACATGGCTAATACAACAGACATCTACACATGGCTGATACAACATACATGCACACGAGGCTGACACAACAGACATGTACACATGGCGAATACAACAGACATGTACACAATGCTAATACAAAAGACATGTACACATGGCTAATACAACAATACATGCACACAAGGTTAATACAACTGTACATGTACACAAGGCTAATACAACAGACATGTACACATGGAGAATACAAGTCTAACACACATGCCGAATACAACAGACATGCACACAAGTCTAATATAACAGACATGTACACAATGCTTATACAAAAGACATGTACACATGGCTAATATAACTGTACATGTACACAAGGCTAATACAACAGACATGTACACATGGAGAATACAACAATAAAATTGCACAAGGCTAATACAACAAACATGTACACAAGGCTTATACAACAGACATGTATACAATGCTAATACAAAAGACATTGCACACTAGGCCAATACAACAGACATGTACACATTGCCAGATCAAAAGACATATACACAAGGCTAATACAACAGACATGTACACAATGCTAATACAAGAGACATTTACACATGGCGAATACAACATACATGTACACAAATCTAATACAACAGTCATGTACAAATGGCTAATACAACATACGTGTAAACAATGCTAATACAACAGACATGTACACATGGCGAATACAACATACGTGTACACAAGGCTAATACAACAGACATGTACACATGGCTTATACAACAGACATGTACACAATGCTAATATAACAGACATGCACACAAGACTAATACAATATACGTGTACACAATGCTAGTACAAAAGACATGTACACATGGCTAATACAGCAATACATGCACACAAGGCTAATACAATTGTATATGTATATAAGGCTAATACAACAGACATGTACATATGGCCAGTACAACTGACATGTACACATGGCCATTACAACAAACATGTGCACAAGGTTAATACAACAGACATGTACACAAGACTTAATACAGCAGACATGTACTCAAGGCTTATACAACAGACATATACACAAGGCTAATATAACAAACATGTACAGATGGCTAATACAACAAACATGTACACATGGCTAATACAACATACATGTACACAATGCTTATACAACAAACATGTACAAAAGGCTAATACAACAAACATGCACTCAAGGCTAATACAACTATACATGTACACATGGCTAATACAACAACCATGTACACATGGCCAATTCAACAAAAATGTACACATGGCTAATACAACAACCATGTACACAAGGCTAATACAAGAGACATGTACACAATGCTAATACAACAAACATGTACATAAGGCTAATAAAACAAACATGCACACAAGGCTAATACAACTTTACATGTACACAGGGCTAATACAACAAACATGTAAATAAGGCTAATGAAACAAACATGTGTACAATGCTTGTACAACAAACATGTATACAAGTTTAATACAACAAACATTTACCCAAGGCTCATATGACAATACATGTATACAAGGCTACTATAACAATGCATGTATACAAAGCTACTATAACAATGCATGTATACAAGGCTACTATAACAATGCATGTATACAAGGCTACTATAACAATGCATGTATACAAGGCTACTATAACAATGCATGTATACAAGGCTACTATAACAATGCATGTATACAAGGCTACTATAACAATGCATGTATACAAGGCTACTATAACAATGCATGTACACAAGGCTACTATAACAATGCATGTATACAAGGCTACTATAACAATGAATGTATACAAGGCTACTATAACAATGCATGTACACAAGGTTTATACATGTTCACGAGGCTAATACAATAATACATGTACATAAGGCTAATACGACATACATGTACGCAAGGCTTATACAACAATGCGTGAACACAATACTATTACAACAATACATGTACATAAGGCAAATACAACAATCATTTACACAACGCTTATATAACAAACATGTACAGAACGCTTATATAACAAACATAAACAGAACGCTTATATAACAAACATGTACAAAACGCTTATATAACAAACATAAACAGAACGCTTATATAACAAACATGTACAGAACGATTATATAACAACGTGTACAGCACGCTAATAAAAAAATACATGGAAACAGGGTTATTACAACAAACCTGTATGCAATGCTGATACAGAAATACATGTACACAGGACTAATTCAACAAACATGTACACAAGGCTAATACATGTACAACAATGCATATACACAAGGCTTATACAACAAACATGTACAAAAGGCTAATACAACAATATATCTACACAAGGCTAATACAACAATACATCTACACAAGGCTAATACAAAAAAACATGTACACGTGTCTAATACATATATACATGTACACAAGGCTAATATAACAAAACATGTACACAAAGCTAATACATCAATACATGTACACAAGGCTAATATTATACATGTACACAAGGCTTATACAACAATACGTGTACACAAGGCTATTACATAAATACATGTATACAAGGCTAATACAACATACATATTGACAAGGTTAATATAATACATGTGTACAAGGCTAATACAACAATACATGTACACAAGTCTTATACATCAATATATGTACACAAGGCTTATACATCAATACATGTGCACAATGCTAATACAACAATACATGTACACACGGCTAATACAACAAGCATGTACAAAAAGTTAATACAACAGTACATGTACACAAGGATACTACAATAATACATGTACAGAAGTCATATATATTATATGTGCACAAGGCTGATACATCAATTCAATTACACAAGACAAATACAACAATTCATGTACACAAGACAAATACAACAAACATGTACACAACGCTTATATAAACAAACATGAACAGAACGATAATACAACAATACATATATACAGGGTTAATACAACCAACATGTACACAATGCTAATACAGCAATACTTGTACACAGGACTTATTCAACAAACATGTACACAAGGCCAATACAACATATCTACACAATGCTAATACAATACATTTACACAAGGCTAATACAACAAATATGAACACAAAGCTGATACAACAGTGCATGTACACAAAGCTAATACAACAAACATGTACACTAGGATAATACAACGAACGTGCACACAAGGCTAATATAATACATGTACTCAAGGCTTATAAAACAAAAATGTATATAAAGCTTATATAACAATACATTCACCCAAGGCTGATACAACAGACATGTCCACTTGGCCAATACAACAAACATGTACACAATGCTAATAAACAATGCATGTACACAAGGCTAATATAACAATACATGTACACAAGGCTAATACAGCAAACAGGTACATAAAGCTAATGAAACAAACATGAGCATAATGCTAATACAACAAATATGCACACAAGGCTAATATGACAATAATTTACACAAGGCTTATATAACAATACAAATACATAAGGCTAATACAAAACATTTACAAGAGACTAATACAACAATACATGACATTAGGCTAATATATCAATACATATACACAAGGCTAATACAATACATTTACAAAAGGTTAATACAACAAACATGTGCACAAGGCTTATATAACAATACATGTACACACAGCTATTACAACAATATATGTACACAAGGCTAATACAACAATACATGTACACAATGCTAATAGAACAATACATGTACATAAGGCTAATACAACGAACATGTACTCAAGGTTAATACAACACACATGTACACCAGGCAAATACAACAGTACATTTTTATATCATACACACTATTCCAGAAAATGAATGTCTATTCTGTCAGCTGCTAACTCGTTACTAATATTCTCGATCACATGGTTACAGAGCGACAGAATGAAACAGTTTGCGGAAATGGGAAAGATCTCATATGACGAGATGAACGAAAGGTACAGGGTCATTGAGGAGGTGGAGCTCGGATCAACCAAAGATTTCTACGACACACTGTACCTTCATAACATCGTGAGTAAACCAATAAAATATCGTTGATTCAATGTCGGTGGTACAATACTGAAACAAGAAATATGTCCAACAGAGACACGCTTCACTAACCTTCGTTAAGGTATTCATACGAACAAGTGGCGGCATGTAGGAATGTTTCATTAGCGCAGTATTTTTTACAGATCTAAAAAGAATACTATAAACAAGGCTTACGGAAGTTCATAAAATGATGTAAGCGAAACATCAAATGAGTCTCCCGATTTTTTATCGAAACTACAAATTTTACACTAAGAAGTTCGTAAACTAACAACCGTCAGTAAAACGGGTCATATGAGATGTATCACTCCAGGACAAATCACACATAACAGCATCAATATAGTCGCTATGCAGCCTGCTGTAGGTAGTACAATACATACATATACACAACGGCATCAACATAGCCGCTATACACCCTGCTGTAGGGAATACAGAACATACACGTACATAACGGCATCAACATAGCCGCCACACAGCCTGCTTTAGGGAGTACAGTACATACACGTACACAACAGCATCAACATAGCCGCTACACGGCCTGCTGTAGGGAGTAGAGTACATACACGTACACAACGGCATCACCATAGCCGCCTCACGGCCTGCTGCAGGGAGTACAGTACATACATGTACACAACGGCATCAACATAGCCGCTATACGGCCTGCTGCAGGGAGTATAATACATACACGTGCACAACGACATCAACATAGCCGCCACACGGCCTGCTGTAGGGAGTACAGTTAATACACGTACACAACGGCATCAACATAGCTGTTATACACCCTGCTGTAGGGAGTACAGTACTGCTGTAGGGAGTAGAGTACATACACGTGCACAACGGCATCAACATAGCCGCCACACGGCCTACATTGGGAGTACAGTACATACATGTACACAACGGCATCAACATAGCCGCTACAGGGCCTGCTGTAGGGAGTACAGTACATACACGTACACAACGGCATCAACATAGCCGCTACACGGTCTTCTGTAGGGAGTACAGTACATACACGTACACAACGGCATCAACATAGCCGCCACACGGTCTTCTGTAGGGAGTACAGTACATACAAGTACACAACAACATCAACATAGCCGCCACACGGCCTGCTGTAGGGAGTACAGTACATACACGTACAAAACGGCATCAACAAAGCCGCCACGCATGGCCTGCTGTAGGGAGTACAATTCATACATGTACACAACGGAATCAACATAGCCGCTATACACCCTGCTGTAGAGAGTACAGTAAATACACGTACACAACGGCATCAACATAGCCGCCACACGTCCTGCTGTTGGGAGTACAGAACATACACGTACACAACGGCATCAACATAGCCACCACACGTCATGCTGTAGGGAGTACAGTACATACATGTACAAAACGGCATCAACATAGCCGCTACACAGCCTGCTGTAGGGAATACAGTACATACACGTAGACAACAGCATCAACATAGCCGCAACACGGCCTGCTGTAGGGAGTACAGTACAAACATGTACACAACGGCATGCACATAGCCGCAACACTACTTGCTGTAGGGAGTGCAGTACATACACGTTCACAACGGCATCAACATAGCCCCCACACAGCCTGCTGCAGGGAGTACTGTACATACACGTACACAACGGCATAAACATAGCCGCTACATGCCTGCTGTAGGAAGTACAGTACATACACGTACACAACGGCATCAACATAGCCTCCACACAGCCTGCTGAGAGAGTACAGTACATACACGTACACAACGGCATCAACATAGCCGCTACACGGCCTGCAATAGGGAGTACAGTACATACACGTACACAACTGCATCAACATAGCCGCCACCCGGCCTGCTGCAGGGAGTACAGTACATAGACGTAGACAACGGCATCAACATAGCCGCCACGCAGCCTGTTGTAGGAAGTAAAATGCAGATCTCATTACACAGTTGAATTTTGTTCTTTATTCTTTATAAAATAAGGTCGAGGATTTCCATGATAAAAAAGAATTTCACATAACCGCATCAACATAATCTCTATACAGCATGCTGTAGGAAGTACAATACATAAAAGTACACAAAGGCATCAACATAGCAGCTACACAACCAGCTGCAGGGAGTACAGTACATACACGTGCACAATGGCATCAACATAGCTGCTACACGGCCTGCTGCAGGGAGTACAGTAATTACACGTGCACAACGGCATCAACATAGCCGCTACACAGCCTGCTGCAGGGAGTACAGTACATATACGTGCACAACGGCATCAACTTAGCTGCTAAACGGCCTGCTGTAGGTAGTACAGTACATACACGTACACAACTGCATCAACATAGCCGCTACACAGCCTGCTGTACTGTGTACAGTACATACACGTACACAACGGCATCAACATAGCCGCCACACGGCCTGCTGTAGGGAGTACAGTACATACAAGTACAGAACGGCATCAACATAGCAGCTACACAGCCTGCTGTAGGAAGTACAGTACATACACGTAGACAACGGCATCAACATAGCCGCTATACAGCCTGCTGCAGGGAGTACAGTACATACACGTACACAACGGCGTCAACATAGCCGCTACACAACCTGCTGCAGAGAGTACAGTACATACACGTACACAACGGCATCAACGTAGCCGCTATGTACCCTTCTGAAGGGAGTACAGTACATACAGGTACACAACGGAAACAACTTAGCTGCTAAACGGCCTGCTGTAGAAAGTACAGTACATACACGTACACAACTGCATCAACATAGCCGCTACACAGCCTGCTGTAGGGAGTACAGTACATACACGTACACAACGGCATCAACATAGCCGCCAAACGGCCTGCTGTAGGGAGTACAGTACATACAAGTAAACAACGGCATGAACATAGCCGCTACACAGCCTGCTGTAGGAAGTACAGTACATACATGTATACAAAGCCATCAACATAGCCGCTACACTGCCTGCTACAGGGAGTACAGTACATACACGTACACAACGGCATCAACATAGCCGCTACACGACCTGCTACAGGGAGTACAGTACATACATGTACACAACGGCATCAACATAGCCGCTATACACCCTGCTGTAGGGAATACAGAACATACACGTGCACAACGGCTCCACATAGCCGCTACACAGCCTGCTGTAGGGAGTACAGAACATACACGTAGACAACGGCGTCAACATAGCCGCCACACGGCCTGCAGCAGGGAGTACAGTACATACACGTACACAACGGCATCAACATAGCCGCTACACGGCCTGCTGCAGGGAGTACAGTACATACACGTACACAACGGCATCAACATAGACGCGACAGGGCCTGCTGCAGGAAGTACAGTACATACACGTGAACAACGGCATCAACATAGCCGTTACACAGCCTGCTATAGGGAGTAAAGTACATACACGTACTCATCGGCACCAACATAGCCGCCACACGGTCTGCTGTAGGGAGTACAGAACATACACGTACACAACGGCATCAACATAGTCGCTACACGGCCTGCTGTAGGGAGTACAGTAAATACACGTACACAACGGCATCAACATAGCCGCTACATAGCCTGCTGTAGGGAGTACAGTACATACACGTGCAGAACGGCATCAACATAGCCGCTACACGGCCTGCTGCAGGGAGTACAGTACATATACGTACACAACGGCATCAACATAGCAGCTACACGGACTGCTGCAGGGAGTACAGTATATACACGTGCAGAACGGCATTAACATAGCCGCTACACGGCTTGCTGCAGGGAGTACAGTACATACACGTACACAACGGCATCAACATAGCCGCTATACACCCTGCTGCAGGGAGTATAGTACATAAACGTGCACAACGGCATCAACATAGCCGCTACACACCCTGCTGCAGGGAGTACAGTACAGAGACGTAGACAACGGCATCAACATAGTCGCCACACGTCCTGCTGCATGGAGTACAGTACATACACGTACACAACGGCATCAACATAGCCGCTACACGGCCTGCTGCAGGGAGTACAGTACATGCACGTGCACAACGGCATCAACATAGCCGCTACACGGCCTGCTGTAGGGACTACAGTTCATACCCGTACACAACGGCATCAACATAGCGGCTACAGGGCCTGCTGTAGGGAGTACAGTACATACACGTAGACAACGGCATCAACATAGCCTCTACACGGCCTGCTGCATTGAGTACAGTACATACACGTACACAACGGCATCAACATATCCGATACACGGCCTGCTGCAGGGAGTACAGTACATACACGTAGACAACGGCATCAACATAGCCGCTACACGACCTGCTGCAGGGAGTACAGTACATACACGTGCACAACGTCATCAACATAGCCGCTACACGACCTGCTGTAGAGAGTACAGTACATACACGTGCACAACGGCATCAACATAGTCGCTACACGGCCTGCTGTATGGAGTACAGTGCATACACGTGAACAACGGCATCAACATAGCCGCTACACGGCCTGCTGTAGGGAACACAGTACATACACGTACACAACGGCATCAAGATAGCCGCTATACCGCCTGCTGTAGGGAGTGCAGTACTTACACGTGCACAACGGCATCAACATAGCCGCTACACGGCCTGCTGTAGGGAGTACAGTACATACACGCACACAACGGCATCAACATAGCCGCTACACGGCCTGCTGTAGGGAGTACAGTACATACACGTAGACAAAGGCATCAACATAGCCGCCACGCAGCCTGTTGTAGGAAGTTAAATGCAGATCTCACTACACAGTTGAATTTTGTTCTTTATTCTTTATAAAATAAGATCTAGGATTTCCATGATAAAAAAGATTTTCACATAGAAGTGGAAGTTTTTCATAGCAGGAATGTATACCCAAATAAAAATACACAATACTGGGAAGTTGACCAGGTTTGTTTTTTAAAGAGGGTGCAGTGACACCCTGCGATTTTTTAATAAAAGAAGTCCTCAAATGCTCATATATACATGCATAATGTTGAAATCCTATAACAGTCACTTTTTTAACACCAGTGATATCTCATTGCAGTTTATGCTATGTCAGTGTTTGCTCTACTCATCTGCAGTAAGAAATCACAACCACTATGAACCGTTTCAAAAAATATTTCAAAACCAAAATACATAGTCTTTTTTATGCGTAAGAATCATTACCGTCGGAAAAAAGAGGCGTAACTGTGTAGTGAGGCGTACATACATGTACATAAAGAACATGTGATAATAGGGGTCACGGTCTCTTATAGCTTTCTTCCTAATCGTTTTCAGGTCTTACTTAACATGTATATTTATTGTACGACTACCATGTATATTGTGTATGTATTCTGCGAATAAAACATTGTTTAAACTAAACGATCTGTATCAAAACCCACCACGGGGTCCTATCTTCCTATAATACCGAACTGAAAACGCTTTACTTCATTACATTCTAAACAGATTTGACTTACATTCTTTGATACCTGTCCGTTCTACCTACTGTAACATTCTGTTGTTTAATAATACGGTGACTGAGTTGAGGCTATTAACAACATATTTTAGTAATATCTACAAATTTGATACTTGTCTGGCGGCTGTAAAAAGTCGCCAAAACTTTTGCTCGATGTTATTACTCTTTTTGTCTGGAGACGTCGAGAGTTGGTATGAGAGTTGCATTTCTTCTCAGGAACATATTCAGCAATTACTTCTCAGGAATATTTTCAATATAGTTTGATATTTCTTGACTTTGTTTCACCGACAAGTGTCGGTAATAAAGTCATATTTATTTTTAACAGCAATATTGTCCAAAGTTTGATATATAAATATGTCAAATAGTTCATGTTTCGTTTCAGGGCAGAGAATACAAACTTAATTTGAAGACACGGATGTGTAATGTTACGTCACTGACACGCCCATTTAGAGGATTCGGAGTACCTCCATTCGCAAAGTTCTTATTCGAAGCTGAAATCGGAGCGGCAGGAGTACCAGGGGAATCCCTTATTGCCCAAACATGGGATGGTGAATTTGAGGATAAATGTAAGCACTCTGTATCCCTACATAGATTGCTGCTTTAAGTTGTTACAAATTACGTACATTCGATAGGTTGTTTGTCTCATGAGCTTACTTACAGACAGACACATGATAACATGTACGAACGCACTCACAGACAGGCAAAAGACGCATCCCCCGCCCACGTGAAGGTGCGCAAATTAAAACGGAACTTTTCTGTGAATTAAATTTATATACATCTACCACATCATATCACATTATCAATTAATTTTCATGTGACAATAGTTTAATATTTGCGTGCGTGCGTGCGTGCTCGCTGGCGTGCGTACGTGCGTGCGTGTCACCTCAAGCATAACATGCAATTGTGTATTTCAGCTCGATTTATTGTCACAGTAACTTACCCAGACTGCGTACCAATCAGTTCCGGATTCTTCTCAAACGAAACAGGATTTGTACAGTCAGAGTAAGTGAAATGTAACCAATCTGCTTATTTATATCCTTATATATACTGAACGGAACAGATAACCAGCCACTTTTGTATGTCCAATATCTTTGTCATAATATTGTTAGCTCTATCATTATTTTATTTACGATAATCAATGTCAAATTATATAACACAAACTTGGTACGTGTTGTCCTAAAGGATTATTCTTATTTAGTCCAAATTTCAAGGAGACTGCTTTAAGACTTTTTGAAAAAAATACATAAAATGTCAAGTGGCTGGTTAAGAACATAAAATGTCTGGTGGCAGATTAGCTATTCCGTTAAGTATAGATGACGCTCGTGTAGATAATAAAGCACCGTCTATAGAACGATGAAATAGAGCTACGCTCCTGGGGTCTGTTTCACTAACGTTCGTATGTTAACGTACTTTTTAGTGTAAATTTGAAGTTAAGAACAGAAATAGAGAAATTCATTTGATGTTTTACTTGCATGTTTTATGAACTTTCGTAAGCCTTGTAAATAGTAATCTTTTCGAAAATTATAAAACTACTGCGCAAATGAAATGTTCCTAGATGTCGCAAGTATCTAGTTAGTAAAACTACTGCGCAAAAGATATGCTCCTAGATGTCGCAAATATCTAGTTAGTAAAACTACTGCACAAATGAAATGTTCCTAGATGTAGCAAGTATCTAGTTAGTACACATGTAGAGAACATTGTACATTTTTGGTGCACGTGTATTGTTGATATTGTTATTCAGAGCATTGTTTTCAATTTAGTATTGATAATCTGCAACATTTGTGTCGTCATTTGCATCTTGACATTTTTGTGCAGATAAAGAGATGACGCAGACAACTCTATTTGATTGGTGTATAACGAATAAACAATTTTGTTTTAAAATAGTATTTAATAAATATTCAATTGAAGTCATTGCATGTATTAAGGCTTAATATTTGTAAAGGACAAAACATGTGTAGATAATTTAGACCAGTTTTCCGACATTATTTTGAATAGGAGGTTAAGAGAACAAAGGTGTGTTTAACGCTAAATTATCTGAAACAAGATGTTTGAATAAAATGCTACTGCTGATAATACCCTCATCATTATTACTATCAATACAGTAAAATTACGAGAATGGTGATTTTTTATGATATATTAAGTTTATTTGTTCTATTGCAGTTTCTTCGGTATTAGTCTCGGCATCACAGATCCTATGGTCTTTATTCCACCACAGGAATGCAACATGTAGGAAACAGATTGATGTAGTTTTGTATATAATTATGAAATTATATAATAAATTATTTAAAATTATTTTTATGTTAAAATATGTTTGTTATATTTCAATATTTAACATTTTTCAATGCAATATATCACCTTTCTGGGCCTCAACTGTAAATAAATACAATCAATTCAATTGGTCATTGGTACTTAATGTAAAACGACAATCAATCCAATTGGTCATTGGTACGAAATGAATATAATGACAATCAATCAAATTGATCATTGGTATGAAATGTAAAACGACAATCAATCCAATTGGTCATTGGTACTCAATGTAAAACGGCAATCAATCCAATTCGTCATTGGTATGAAATGCAAAACGGCAATCAATCCAATAGGTCAATGGTACTAAATGAAAAACGACAATCAATCCAATTGGTCATTGGTACTAAATGTAAAACAACAATCAATCCAATTGGTCATTGAGATGAAATGTAAAATGAAAATCAATCCAATTGGTCATTGGCATGATTATGTATATAATGACAATCAATCCGGATGGTCATTGGTATGAAATGTAAAACGGCAATCAATCCAATAGGTCATTGGTACTAAATGTAAAACGGCAATCAATCCAATTGGTCATTGGTACTAAATGTAAAACGGCAATCAATCCAATTGGTCATTGGTTCTAAATGTAAAACGACAATAAATCGAATTGGTCACTGGTATGAAATGAAAAACGACAATCAATCCAATTGGTCATTGGCATGATTATGTATATAATGACAATCAATCCAATTGGTCATTGGTATGAAATGTAAAACGGCAATCAATCCAATTGGTCATTGGTACTAAATGTAAAACGACAATCAATCCATTTGGTCATTGGTACTAAATGTAAAATGACAATTAATCCAATTGGTCATTGGTATGAAATGTAAAACAGCAATCAATCCAATTGGTCATTGGTACTAAATGTAAAACGACATGGAATGTAAATACTGGCAATCAATCCAATTGGTAATTGGTACTGAATGAAAAACGACAATCAATCAAATTGGTCATTGGTACTCAATGTTAAACGACATGAAATGTAAACACTGGCAATAAATCCAATTGGTCATTGGTACTGAATGAAAAACGACAATCAATCCAATTGGTCAGTGGACTAAATGTAAAACGACAATCAATCCAATTGGTCATAAGTATGAAATGTAAATAATGAAAATCAATCCAATTGGTCATTGGTACTGAATACAAAACGACAATTAATCCATTTGGTCATTGGTATGAAATGTAAATAACGACAATTAATCCATTTGGTCATTGGTATGAAATGTAAATAACGACAATAAATCCAACTGGTCATTGGTATGAAATGTAAATAACAACAATCAATCTAATTGGTCATTGGTATGAAATGTAAATAACGACAATCAATTGGTCATTGGTACTAAATGTAAATAACGACAATCAATCCAACTGGTCATTGGTATGAAATGTAAATAACTACAATCAATCTAATTGGTCAGTGGTACTAAATGTAAATAACGACAATCAATCCAACTGGTCATTGGTATGAAATGTAAATAACGACAATCAATCTAATTGGTCATCGGTACTAAATGTAAATAACGACAATAAATCCAACTGGTCATTGGTATGAAATGTAAATAACGACAATCAATCTAATTGGTCATTGGTACTAAATGTAAATAACGACAATAAATCCAACTGGTCATTGGTATGAAATGTAAATAACGACAATCAATCTAATTGGTCATTGGAACTAAATGTAAATAACGACAATCAATCTAATTGGTCAGTGGTACTAAATGTAGATAACGACAATCAATAAAACTGGTCATTGGTATGAAATGTAAATAACGACAATCAATCTAATTGTTCATTGGTACTAAATGTAAATAACGACAATCAATCTAATTGGTCAGTGGTACTAAATGTAGATAACGACAATCAATAAAACTGGTCATTGGTATGAAATGTAAATAACGACAATCAATCTAATTGTTCATTGGTACTAAATGTAAATAACGACAATCAATCTAATTGGTCAGTGGTACTAAATGTAGATAACGACAATCAATAAAACTGGTCATTGGTATGAAATGTAAATAACGACAATCAATCTAATTGGTCATTGGTATGAAATGTAAATAACGACAATCAATCCATTTGGTCATTGGTACTAAATGTAAATAACGGCAATCAATACATTTGGTCATTGGTACTAAAAGTAAAACGACAATCAATCCAATTGGTCATTGGTACTTAATGTATATAACGACAATCAATCCATTTGGTCATTGGTACTAAATGTATATAACGACAATCAATCGAACTGGTCATTGGTACTAAATGAATATAACGACCATCAATCCATTTGGTCATCGGTACTAAATGTGAATAACGACAATCAATCCAATTGGTCGTTGGAACTATATGTAAATAATGATCATCAATCCAGTTGGTCATTGTTACTAAATGTAAAACGACAATCAATCCATTTGGTAATTGGTATTCAATGAATATAACGACAATCAATCCATTTGGTCATTGGAAATATATGTAAATAACGATCATCAATCCAGTTGGTCATTTGCACTAAATGTAAAACGACAATCAATCCAATTGGTCATTGGTACTGAATGTAAAACAAAAATCAATCCAATTTGTCATTGGTACTAAATGTAAAACGACAATCAAGCCAAATGGTCATTGGTATGAAATGTAAATAACGACAATCAATTCGATTTGTCATTGATATGAAATGTATATAATGACAATTAATCAAATTGGTCATTGGTACTCAATGTAAAAAGAAATGAAATGTAAATAATGGCAACCAATCCAGTTGGTCATCAGTACTAAAGGTATAACGACAATCAATCCAATTCGTCATTGGTACTAAATGTAAAACGACAATAAATCCAATTGGTCATTGGTATGAAATGAAAAACGACAATCAATCCAATTCGTCATTGGTACTAAATGTAAAACGACAATCAATCCAATTGATCATTGGTATGAAATGTAAATAATGACAATCAATCCATCTGGTCAGTGGTAGTCAATGTATATAACGACAATCAATCAAATTGGTCATTGGTACTGAATGTAAAAAACTACAATTAATCCAATTGGTCATTGGTACTTAATGTAAATAACGATCATCAATCCATTTGGTCATTGGTACTAAATGTAAAACGACAATCAATCCATTTGGTAATTGGTAATCAATGAATATAACGACAATCAATCCATTTGGTCATTGGAAATATATGTTAATAACGATCATCAATCAAGTTGGTCATTGGTACTGAATGTTAAACGACAATCAATACAAGTGGTCATTGGTAATAAATGTAAATAACGACAGTCAACTCTTTTAGTCATTGGTACTAAATGTAAAACGACAATCAATCCAATTGGTCAGTGTTACTAAATGTATATAACGACAATACATCCAATAGGTCATTGGTAATAAATGTATACAACGACAATCTACCCATTTGGTCATTGTAACTAAATGTATATAACAACAATAATTCCATTTGGTCATTGGTACTCAATGTAAATAACGATCATCGATCCAATTGGTCATTGGTAACAAATGAAAACAACGACAATCAATCCATTTGGTCATTGGTACTAAATGTAAAACGAAAATCAATCCAATTGGTCATTGGTACTAAATGTATATAACGACAATAAATCCAATTGGTCATTGGTATGAAATGAAAAACGACAATCAATCCAATTCGTCATTGGTACTAAATGTAAAACGACAATCAATCCAATTGATCGTTGGTATGAAATGTAAATAATGACAATCAATCCATCTGGTCAGTGGTAGTAAATGTATATAACGACAATCAATCAAATTGGTCATTGGTACTGAATGTAAAAAACTACAATTAATCCAATTGGTCATTGGTACTAAATGACAATAACGATCATCAATCCATTTGGTCATTGGTACTAAATGTAAAACGTAAATCAATCCATTTGGTAATTGGTAATCAATGAATATAACGACAATCAATCCATTTGGTCATTTGAAATATATGTAAATAACGATCATCAATCAAGTTGGTCATTGGTACTAAATGTGAAACGACAATCAATCCAATTGGTCATTGGTACTGAATGTAAAACGACAATCAATCCAATTGGTCATTGGTACTAAATGTCAAACGACAATCAAGACAAATGGTAATTGGTATGAAATGTAAATAACGCCAATGAATCAAATTGGTCATTGGTAATTAATATAAATAACAATCATCAATCAAATTGGTCATTCGTACTGAATGTAAATAACGACAATCAATCCATTTGGTCATTGGTACTAAATGTAAAACAATAACCAATCCAATTGGTCATTGGTACTAAAAGTAAATAACGACAATCAATCTATTTGATCATTGGGACTAAATGTATATAACGACAATTAATAAATTTGGTCATTGGTACTAAATGTATATAACGACAATCAATCAAACTGGTCATTGGTACTAAATGTATATGTCGACAATCAATCCAGTTGGTCATTGGTACTGAATGTATATAACAGCAATAAATTCATTTGGTCATTTGTTCTAAATGTAAATAACGACAATCAATCCAACTGGTCAGTGGTAGTTAATGTATATAACGACAATCAATCCATTTGGTCAATGGTATCAATGTAAATAACGACAATCAATCGATTTGGTCATTGGTATTAAATGTAAATAACGACAATCAATACATTTGATCATTGGCACTGAATGTATATAACAGCAATAAATCCAATTTGGTCATTGGTACTAAATGTAAAACGACAATAAATCCAATTGGTCATTGGTACTAAATGTATATAACGACAATCAATCCATTTGGTCATAGGAAGTAAATGTAAACAACGAAATCAATCCAATTTTGTCATTTGGTACTATATGTACATAACGATCATCAATCCAGTTGGTCATCGGTACTAAATATAAAACGACAATCAATCCAATTGGTGAGTGTCAATCAATGTAAAACGACAATCAATCAAATTGGTCATTGGTATTAAATATAAAACGAAAAACAATCCATTTGGTCATTGGTACTAAATGTATACAATGACAATCAATACATTTGGTGATTGGTACTTAATGTAAATAACGACAATCAATCCCGTTAGTAATTGATAATCATTGTAAATAACAATCATCAAGCCAATCGGTCATTCGTAAGAAATGTAAATAACGACAGTCAATCCATTTGGTCATTGGTACTAAATGTAAAACGAAAATCAATCCATTTGGTCATTTGTATTAAATGTATATAATGACAATCAATCCATTTGGTGATTGGTACTTAATGTAAATAACGACAATCAATTCCGTTAGTAATTGGTAATCATTGTTAATAACGATCATCAATCCATTTGGTCATTGGTACTAAATGTAAATAACGACACTCAATTCATTTGGTTATTGGTACTAAACGTAAAAGGACAATCAATCCAACTGGTTATTGCTACTAAATGTATATAACGACAATCAATCCATTTGGTCATTGGTACAATATGTAAATAACGACAATCTGTCCAATTTGGTCATTGGTACTAATTATAAAACGACAATCAAGCCAATAGGTCATTGGTATGGAATGTAAATAACGACAATCAATCCATTTGGTTATTGGTGATAAATGTAAATAACGATCATCAATCCAATTGGTCATTGGTACTATATGTAAAACGACATCAATCCAATTGTTACTAAATGTAAGCGACAACTAATCCAATTAGTCATTGGTACTAAATATCAAACGACAATCAAGCCAAAAGGTCATTGGTGTGAAATGTAAATAACGACAATCAATTCGATTGGTCATTGATATGAAATGTATGTAATGACAATCAATCAAATTGGTCATTGGTACTCAATGTAAAACGAATTGAAATGTAAATAACGACAATCAATCAAATAGGTCATTGGTACTAAATGTAAAAAACTACAATTAATACAATTTGTCATTGGTACTATATGTAAATAACGATCATCAATCCAGTTGTTCCTTGGTACTAAATGTAAAATGACAATCTATCCAGTTGGTCATTGGTATTAAATGTAAATAATGACAGTCAATCAATTTAGTCATCGGTACTAAATGTAAAACAACAATCAATCAAAATGGTCAGTGTTGATAAAGATAAAACGACAATCTATCCAATTGGTCATTGACACTAAATATAAAACGACAATCGAGCCAATCGGTCATTCGTATAAAATTTAAATAACGACAATCAATCCATTTGATCAATGGTAATAATACATGTAAATTAACGATCATCAATTTAATTTGTCATTAGTACTAAATGTAAAAGGACAATCAATCCAATTGGTTATTGCTACTAAATGTATATAACGACAATCAATACATTTTGTCATTTGTACTCAATGTATATAACGAAAATCAATCCAACTGGTCATTGGTAATAAATAAAAATAACGACAATCAATCCATTTGATCATTGGTACTAAATGTAAATACGACAATCAGTCCAATTTGGTCATTGGTACTATATGTAAAACGACAATCAATCCAATTGGTCATTGGTACTAAATATAAAACGGCAATCAAGCCAATTGGTCATTGGTATCAAATGTAAATAACGACAATCAATACAATTGGTTATTTGTAATAAATGTAAATAACGATCATCAATCCAAAATGTCATTGGTACGATATGTAAAACGACATCAATCCAATAGGTCATTGGTTCTAAATGTAAAACGACAATCAATCCAATTGGTCATTGGTTCTAAATATAAAACGACAATCAAGCCAAAACGTCATTTGTATTAAATGTAAATAACGAACATCAATTTAATTGGTCATTGATATGAAATGTATAAAATGACAATCAATCAAATTTGTCTTTGGAACTAAATGTAAAACGAAATGAAATGTAAATAATGGCAATCAATCCAGTTGGTCAACGGTACTAAATGTCAAACGACAATCAATCCAACTGGTCAATGGTAGTTAATGTATATAACGACAATCAATCTAATTGGTCATCGGTTCTAAATGTAAAATGACAATCAATCCATTCGGTCATTGGTACTAAATAAATATAACGACAACCAATACATTTGGTCTTTGGTACTAAATGTAAAACGAAATGAAATGTAAATAATGGCAATCAATCCAGTTGGTCAACGGTTCTAAATGTCAAACGACAATCAATCCATCTGGTCATTGGTAATTAATGTATATAACGACAATCAATCTAATTGGTCATCGGTACTAAATGTAAAATGACAATCAATCCATTTGGTCATTGGTACTAAATAAATATAACGACAACCAATACATTTGGTCTTTGGTACTAAATAAATATAACGACAACCAATACATTTGGTCATTGGAACTATATGTAAATAACGATCATCAATCCAGTTTGTCATTGGTACTCAATGTAAAACGACAATGAATCCAATTTGTCATTGGTACTAAATGTAAAACGACAATCAATCCAACTGGTCATTGGTACTAAATGTAAAACGACAATCAATCCAACTGGTCATTGGTACTCAATGTAAAACGACAATCAAGACAAATGGTCATTGGTATGAAATGTAAATAACGACAATCAATACAATTGTTTATTGGTAATAAATGTTAATAACGATCATCAATCCAAAAGGTCATTGGTACGATATGTAAAACGACATCAATCCAATAGGTCATTGGTTCTAAATATAAAACGACAATCAATCCAATTGGTCATTGGTACTAAATATAAAACGACAATCAAGCCAAAACGTCATTTGTATTTAATGTAAATAACGAACATCAATTTAATTGGTCATTGATATGAAATGTATAAAATGACAATCAATCAAATTTGTCTTTGGAACTAAATGTAAAACGAATTGAAATGTAAATAATGGCAATCAATCCAGTTGGTCATAAGAACTAAAGGTAAAACGACAATCAATCCAATTCGTCATTGGTACTAAATGTAAAACGACAATCAATCCAGTTGATCATTGGTATGAAATGTAAATAATGACAATCAATCCATCTGGTCAGTGGTAGTAAATGTTTATAACGACAATCAATCAAATAGGTCATTGGTACTAAATGTAAAAAACTACAATTAATACAATTTGTCATTGGTACTATATGTAAATAACGATCATCAATCCAGTTGTTCCTTGGTACTAAATGTAAAATGACAATCTATCCAGTTGGTCATTGGTATTAAATGTAAATAATGACAGTCAATCAATTTAGTCATCGGTACTAAATGTAAAACAACAATCAATCAAAATGGTCAGTGTTGATAAAGATAAAACGACAATCAATCCAATTGGTCATTGACACTAAATATAAAACGACAATCGAGCTAATCGGTCATTCGTATAAAATTTAAATAACGACAATCAATCCATTTGATCAATGGTAATAATACATGTAAATTAACGATCATCAATTTAATTTGTCATTAGTACTAAATGTAAAAGGACAATCAATCCAATTGGTTATTGCTACTAAATGTATATAACGACAATCAATACATTTTGTCATTTGTACTCAATGTATATAACGAAAATCAATCCAACTGGTCATTGGTAATAAATAAAAATAACGACAATCAATCCATTTGATCATTGGTACTAAATGTAAATACGACAATCAGTCCAATTTGGTCATTGGTACTATATGTAAAACGACAATCAATCCAATTGGTCATTGGTACTAAATATAAAACGGCAATCAAGCCAATTGGTCATTGGTATCAAATGTAAATAACGACAATCAATACAATTGGTTATTTGTAATAAATGTAAATAACGATCATCAATCCAAAATGTCATTGGTACGATATGTAAAACGACATCAATCCAATAGGTCAACGGTACTAAATGTCAAACGACAATCAATCCAACTGGTCAGTGGTAGTTAATGTATATAAAGACAATCAATCTAATTGGTCATCGGTACTAAATGTAAAATGACAATCAATCCATTTGGTCATTGGTACTAAATAAATATAACGACAACCAATACATTGGGTCATTGGAACTATATGTAAATAACGATCATCAATCCAGTTGGTCATTGGTATTCAGTGTAAAACGACAATAAATCCAATTTGTCAATGAAATGTAAATAACGACAATCAATTCAATTAGTCATTGGTAATTAATGTAAATAATGATCATCAATTCAATTGGTCATTGGTACTAAATGTAAATAACGACAATCAATATATTTGGTCAATAGTACTAAGTGTAAAAAGACAATCAATCCAATCGGTCATTGGTACTAAATGTACATAACGACAATCAATCCATTATGTCATTGATTCAAAATGTATATAACGACAATCAATCTAGCTGGTCATTGGTACTAAATGTATATAACGACAATCAATCCAATTTGGTCATTAGTACTTAATATAAATTACGACAATCAATCCATTTGTTCATTGGTACTTAATGTATATAACAACAATCAATCCATTTGGTCATTGGTGCTAAATGTAAATAACGACAATCAAATAATTTGGTCATTGGTACTTAATGTAACTAACGACAATCATTGGTACTAAATGTTAATAACAACAATCAATCCAATTTGGTCATTGGTATTAAATGTATATAACGACTATCAATCCAATCGGTCATTGGTACTTAATGAAAACAACGACAATCAATCCAATTTGGTCAATGGTACTTTATGTATATAACGATCATCAATCCATTTGGTGATCGGTACTAAATGTAAAACGACAATCAATCCATTTGATCAGTTTAACTAAATGTAAAACGACAATCAATCCAATTGGTCAGTGTTACTAAATGTAAAACGAAAAGCGATCAAATTGGTCATTGGTACTAAATGTGAAATGACAATCAAGCCAGTTGGTCATTTGTAGGAAATTTAATTAGCGAAAATCAATCCATTTGGTCATTCGTAATACATGTAAATAACGATCATCAATCCAATTGGTCATTGGTACTAAATGTATAAAACGACAATCAATCCATTTGATCATTGGCAATGAATGTAAATAACGAGAATAAATCCATTTGGTCATTGGTAATGAATGTAAATAACGACAATAATCCATTTGGTCATTGGTACAAATGTATATAACGACAATCAATCCAACTGGTCATTGGGACTAAATGTATATAACGAAAATCAATCCAATTTGGTCATTGGTACTAAATATAAATACGACAATCAATCCCTTTGGTCATTGGTACTATATGTTGATAACGACAATCAATCCAGTTGGTCATTTGTCCTAAATGTATATAACGACAATGAATGCATTTGATCATTGGTTCTAAATGTATATAACGACAATCAATCCATTTGTTCATTGGTATTAAATGTAAATAACGACAATCAGTCCATTTGCTCATTGGTACTAATTGTAAAGCGACAATCAATTCAATTGGTCATTGTTACTAAATGAAAAACGACAATCAATCCAATTGGTCATTGGTACTAGATTTAAAACAACAATCAAGCCAATTGGTCATTGGTATGAAATGTAAATAACGACAATCAATCCAATCGGTCATTGGTACTAAATATATATAACGACATTCAATCCATTTGGTCATTGGTACTATATGTAAATAACGATAATCAATCCATTTGGTCATTGGTAATAAATGTAAATAACGGTAATCAATCTATTTGTTCATTGGTACTAAATGTATATAACGGCAATCAATCAATTTGGTCATTGGTACTACGTGTAAATAACGACATTCAATTCAATTTGGTCATTGGTACTAAATGTAAAACGACAATCAATCCAACTGGTCATTGCTACTAAATGTATATAACGACAATCAATCCATTTGGTCATTAGTACTAAATGTAAATAACTACTATCAATCTAATTTGGTCATTGGTACTTAATGTAACTAACGACAATCAATCAAGTTGGTCATTGGTACTAAATGTAAAATGACAATCAATCCAATTGGTTATTGGTACGAAATGTAAAATGACAATCAAGTCAATTGGTCATTTGTATGAAATGTTAATAACGACAATCAATCCAATTGGTCTTTTGTACTGTATGTAAATGTTAACAACAAATAAATCAAACCAATTGATTATTGGTACTAATAACGACAATCAATACGTTGGTCTTTGGTGCTAAATGTAAATAACGACAATCAATCCAATTGGTCTTTTGTACGGTATGTAAATGTTAACAACAACAAAATCAAACCAATTGATCATTGGTACTTATAACGACAATCAATCCGTTGGTCTTTGGTGCTAAATGTAAATAACGACAATCAATCCAATTGGTTATTGGTACGAAATGTAAAATGACAATCAAGTCAATTGGTCATTTGCATGAAATGTTAGTAACGACAATCAATCCAATTGGTCTTTTGTACTGTATGTAAATGTTAACAACAAAGAAATCAAACCAATTGATTATTGGTACTAATAACGACAATCAATCCGTTGGTCTTTGGTGCTAAATGTAAATAACGACAATCAATCCAATTGGTCTTTTGTACTGTATGTAAATGTTAACAACAACAAAATCAAACCAATTGATCATTGGTACTTATAACGACAATCAATCCGTTGGTCTTTGGTGCTAAATGTAAATAACGACAATCAATCCAATTGGTTATTGGTACGAAATGTAAAATGACAATCAAGTCAATTGGTCATTTGCATGAAATGTTAATAACGACAATCAATCCAATTGGTCTTTTGTACTGTATGTAAATGTAAACAACGAAAATCAAACCAATTGATCATTGGTACTTATAACGACAATCAATCCGTTTGTCTTTGGTACTAAATGTTAATAACGACAATTAATTCCTTTGGTCATTGGTACTAGATGTAAATAACGACAAGCAATCGAATTGTTCATTGGTACTAAATGTAAATAACTGACTGGAAGAAACGACAATCAACCCAATTGGTCATTGGTACTAAATATCAATAGCGACAATCAATCGATTTTGTCATTGGTACTAAATGTAAATAACAACAATCAATCCAATTTGGTGATTGGAACTAATTGTAAAACGACAATAAATCCAATTGGTCATTGGTACTAAATGTATATAACGACAATCAATTCGTTTGTGTGTGACCCACTTTCATTATAGGTAAATCCTCAGTATAATGACTCATTCTAATATCATTTCAACGATAATCTTATACTTTACATCAGGGAATCTTTTAAAGGTTTTACCCTAAAATTATTAAATAATACCCAAAGAACAACGAATCCGTTACCAAGTTAATACAATTGGAGTAACGATATCTAACCTATTTAAAAATGGACTCACCCTAATATTGTTTATTAAATAACAAGAATATGGCAAGACGAGTCCTTAAAGGAAGGGGATTAATTTCCACCAGTCACGGTATATAATAGCAGTTTTCTATGTTGAAATGTGTTCCGGTCGACTATTCGGTCCGTTTCCAACTGTTTGTGATCAGATTTTAACGAGGGTCAATCTTTCACGTGTGGGTCATTTAATAACGGTCGGCGTCAGTTTTCAATGTTAAAATGGATCACTCATCCTTTGAAATATGACCCATGAGGTCGTTTTTCAACGGGGTAAAATTTAATGTTACACCGGATAAGGGGATATTTCAGTTTCGAGCACTGAATGAGCTCCATGAATCGAAATGATCAAAATAATAACAACATTGAATCAAAGTAAGGAACTACTGTCATACAACATATGACACTCGTTAAACGTGTTTGAAATTGACACAGAGAGACAGATTGTATTATGATCTCATAAAGTCATTGTACAAATTTTTTGTGTCTGTTTTGTGTGGGTTTTTTTAAGTTTAAATTCCCATAAAATGAAATCATTAATGAAAGGTATGGATACACGTCAAATTCGGTAAAATGGACGCATTAAGGAAGGTATGGATACAAGTCATAATTGGTAAAATGGACGCATTAAGGAAAGGTATGGATACAAGTCATAATCGGTAAAATGGACGCATTAAGGAAAGGTATGGATACAAGTTATAATCGGTAAAATGGACGCATTAAGGAAAGGTATGGATACAAGTCAAATTCGGTTAAATGGATGCATTAAGGAAATGTATGGATACAAGTCATAGTCGGGAGTTATACTTACACAGCAATAATAAAGCAAATATGGTTTAAACCGAAAAAGCAAACATGGTTAAAACCGAAACAAGTAAATATGGTTAAACCGAAAGAGCAAATATGGTTAAACCCGAAAAAGCAAATATAATGGTTAAAACCGAAAAATAAATATGGTTAAAACCGAAAAAGCAAATATCAATAGGAACAAATATTGTACTCGAACGTCGTATGTTGTTGAATATACTTCGCGTTCATGTTAGACTATCTATCAATAATGAAATAAACTGAACACAACAGAGTAAATTTCTGGGGAAACTCTTTTTTTTCCCAAAAACTCTTTTTTTATCTTTCGTTATTTTCATTGACAAAGCATCGCAGTTTGAAGAGTACGGATGTGCGATCACGAAAAGGTAACCAAAGCATTATAAATTGCCGATTTATGTCACAATTATAATCTAAAGACCCCAAAAATGCATGCTTTCTCACTGGAAAGTCGTTTCGTCCAAGTTGGAAAGATAAATTTCCAACTGGAATTTCTAATTTCCAGCCTGTAAATTCCAAATCGGAAATCTGTTTTTAAAATTGGCCAATTGGAACCGAGGTTTTCCAATTGGAGGGTTCCAATATTGAATAGTCATTGCACATTGCCGAAAACTAATAACTTAAACTGTAATGTTTTAATTTCAATAAACGTATATTACGTCCCAAACCTAGAGATATAACCCTAATGGCACTAAATAAAAAAATAAAAATGTTACTAGTATTAAAAAAAGAATAATGCATACCTTTCTTTCAGACAGACAGACAGACAGACAGACAGACAGACAGACAGACAGACAGACAGACAGACAGACAGACAGACAGACAGACAGACAGACAGACAGACAGACAGACAGACAGACAGACAGACAGACAGACAGACAGACAGACAGTAAGGCAGGCAGGCATTATTTGATTATCCGTGATCGATTAGCCCGATCGTTAGCGCGTCTGACTATCAATGGTCATGAGTTCGAGTCCCCACCCGGCCCCAGTCTCCGTGATGTTTGATATACAACATTGCGTCTTATTATCATTCGTCTCTCACCGCTGATTCAAATGGGAAGGTTATCATTTACTTACGGAGATGGGGTGTGTTCGAGTACTGGTTAACCTTCCAGGATCCCGGAAATCGATTGATTCAGGTTAAAACACACATCTTTGAGCGTCTTTGTCCGTCTTTACGTGAAATATTAAAAAGACAGCAATAAATACAAAATTACAAATTGATACACATTAAGTATATATACAATATAATCAACAAACATATCATTTATTTTATTTATTTTTTTAAAAATTGGAGACTTTATACAATACATATTTTGTCTTGGAAGCCATTATGGAAAAACAATTCTAAATATAGATTAAGTTTTTTGTAATTCAACTTTTATTTCATCAATGTATCAATATTATTACATAAACGATACAAAACATGATAATGTTTTTTATACATTCTGGTTATAATAATTCGCATAGTTCAGTTTTAATTGCATATATATCAACACAGTCTCAATAACAAACAGCATCTCCATGTTTTTGCCAGTAAGTGAAAAATCTACTTAAAATGATAATATGATAAAAACAATTTTTTTTTTGTTGAAAAAAAAAACAGAGGAAAAGAAAGGAAGATTTTGATTTTTTATGACTTATTCTGAAAAGAGTGAAAAAAAGAAAAAAAAGATTGTCTCGTCCATGTAAATATCATTAACAATTCCTAACAGCTTTCCCAGTTTTGAATATTATTGTCATTTATAACATTTTAACGGAGATAAAGTCTCCATTTTGCTTCATGAGTTTCTAATTTGTCATGTTTGAGAGCAATTTCTCGTTTATCTCGATTCTTCTTTCCATATACTTTTTGAACAATTGTATTTTTGGAACTCTTTTTTGTGATTCGCTTACAAATATGAAATATTTTGCACATATAAGAATAAAGTTTTTTAAATTATTTATACTAGGATTGTTTGTTACAATTCCGAAGGAAACTGTGTCTTTGCATATATTTATATTAAAGTTTATATCGTTTAAATATGTCCTTATCTCAGTCCAGAATATTGCACATGAAAGCATTCCCAGAACAAATGATTAGTTGTTTCTATAAAACCATTACAAAATTCACACAAGTTTGAATTTACTATTTTGAATTTTATCAATGACTTATTTGTTGGGATTATGTGCATCAAGTATTTGTATTGGAAGTTTCTTAATTTTTTATCAATTGTAGATTTATTCGTAATAGTGTATATTTTCTTCCAGTCCAACTGAATATGTTGAAAGTCTGACTCCCATTTTATTTCAGATTTAACTTTAGTTTTTTGTTCATTTGTCATTTGATACCTATATAAAAATTGATTTGTTTGTTTGCTTAAAATTAGTTTTTGTAATAGGTTAACATAGTCTTGGGTATCGATTGGTTCATCTTTTAATCTTTCTTTCCATTCGTTAGGTATGCTTGATACTAATTTGTTATATCTAAGAAATTCTGAACTAGATACTCTATATAAAGTTTAAAGTTCACTGAAATTATAAAATCTTTTTTTTCTAAAATCATATATGTTTTGTATATATTTGATTCCCTTTTTTAACCAATCAATGTAACATAACGTATGAAGATTTAAAGTTATATTTGTGTTATTCCATAAAATTTCTTTATTTATGTTCATTTTCCTATCAAACTTGTTAATTTTGGTCCATGTTATTATGATTTCCTTTAGAAAGTTATCGTTTTTATACATTTTCAAAACATCTTTTTCTTGCAAGTTACTTTCAAAAATGAGTTTACCACCATACTTATTGAGTTTATTTAGATATATGACTTTCCATTGACCGGAATTACTGTTATCAAGTAATCTTTTTATCCAACTTGATTTAAGAGAGTTTATGAACATTTCAATATCAATCATTTTTAGACCTCCATTTTCATAGTCTTGAGTTAGTGTTGTCCTTTTTATTTTATCAGGTTTTGAGTCCCATATAAACTCGTACATCGTGTTTATTATTGTTTTAATTATACTTGGTGGTGGGTTTGATAAATTGACAATGGATAAATCAGTTTTGGAAGTGCATATGTTTTAATGACAGTAATTTTCCCTAGTAGAGTAAGCTTTCTATGTTGCCAACTTTTCAAACAATTTTTGAATTCTTCAAGTTTAGGAACTATATTTAGTGCAAACATTTCTTTTGTATTAGTGCTAAACACTATTCCAAGCGTTTTCGTTTTTTCAGAATTCCAGATGAATTTTTTATTTTGACAAAAAGTAATATTAGAGTGTTTCAACGAACCAGCTCTTAATATAACACATTTTGAAGTATTTAACTTTAGTCTGGAGATACTACTGTAACTATCTAGAACATTGATAAGTGTTTCAAATGATTTTTTTGAACCATCAGTAAAGAAGGTTGCATCATCAGCAAAAAGACTATTTTTTATTTCACAATTGCCTACGACGACCCCTTTTATATTTTCATTCTCTGATATTTCATATGACAGGAGTTCAATACAAATGATAAACAAGTATGGAGATAATGGGCAACCTTGTCGAACACCTCTCTTAACTGGGAAGAAATCAGTCTTATGACCATTATTTGTCACACTACTTTGTACATCATTGTAGAAAAGTCGTACCCAGTTTATGAGCGTTTCTCAAAAATTAAAATGTTTCAATGTTTTATACATAAATTCATGGTCAATACTGTCAAAAGCCTTTTCAAAATCTGAAAAAAATATGAGTGCTGGTAATTGATTTTCTTCTATGTGATCTAAAATTTCACTTAATACTCTTATATTTTCTCCAATATATCGCCCTTTTATAAATCCGGTTTGTGTATTATTTATTATTGAGTTTAAAACATTTTTTATTCTATTTGCTATGGTTTTGTGTATTACTTATTATTGAGTTTAAAACATATTTTATTCTATTTGCTATGGTTTTCGATGCTATTTTTAGTCTACATTTAACAGACTAATCGGACGCCAATTTTCTAACATAATATTATCTTTACCTTGCTTTGGTAATAATGTTATTAAACTTAAATATAAATTAAGTTTATTATGTTGTTCATATCCGTTTTTGTATATAAGAGCCACTTTGCGCTTCTTTGTCCGTGTTTGTGCGTATTCGCCCATTTTTGAGCGTCTTTGCGTGAGATATTGAAATGACAGCAATAAATACAAATTACAAACTGCTGTACATTAAGTACATGTACAATATAATCAACAAACATATCGTTTATTTTATGAAGTGGTTCAATCATTTAAAATATGGAAGTCTTTTTTAAAAAATCTGGAGACTTTATACAATATATGTATCGTTTTGGAAGCCATTATGAAATTAAATTTATTTGAATATATAATATTTATCAAGTTTATTATGTTATTCGTATCCGTTTTATATATAAGAGGCATCTTTGTCCGTCTTAGCGTGTCTTTGCCCGTGTTTGCGTATCTTTGCACGTCTTTGCCCGTCTTTGCCCGTCTTTGCAGTATTTAGTAGGACCGGATATCTGTGTTATTTAAATTGGAAAGTGTCGGTGTCACGTTATATTCACATGCACTACGGAATGTCCACGCTTTATGACTGTACAATAATGTTTTATTTTCTGGGGTTACTTTAAGTTATGTCTTGATATTTAAATGATCTGTTTCATGATATCTAAACTTTAAATTGGTAAAGGTAAAAAAAAATAGTTCGTCCAATAAAATGTTTAAAATTTCATTCAAAATCGATCAATATTGACAAAATGTGCGGTTTTATCCTAAATACGTTCTTTTTTAAACCTTCATTCTCAAAAGATACTCAAGAAAGAAACAAGAAAACCTGACAAAACTCATTTGATATATACATTTTCAATCGGTCATATTGTCAAAGTTACCAATACATTTAGTTTTATTGGAAAAGAAATCATCCACAATTTACTCATTTCCGAGCAATGTATATTTTTCGGCATAAAATGGTTCTTTTCAAAACCTTAACTCACGAAAGATATCAGAAAAAAACAATATGAATTCCTCATAATAACCATTTGATATAGTATATTTTCAATCGCCAATACTTTTAAAGTTAAATTGATAAGCTTAAATTGATAAAAAAAAATAATGTTCCTCAAAAATGTATTCATTTCCGAAAACCAACATTGCGCCGCCATTGTTTCTACGCGTTCAGAAAGATCTGGACCCTAAATAAACAATGTTTATTATTTTATTTTATGACCTTTAAGAATGAAAGTTTAATATATCATTCAACAATAAACATATAAAGATATATTTTTCATTGTGTTTTGAGGGAAATATAAGAGATTAAATCCAGGTATTTGTTTCACAATATTTGGATTCGCTTTCGAAAAACCTAGTCGTTCATTTGACATACAAATCCTTATGTTTTTTAATAGTTATATTAATTTTCTATAAAGAATGAACAATGGGGAAATTGAAAACATTTTTAGAATAAAGATTAACAGGCTGAAGGAATTTACGAGTGCTTTTGATGAGTTATTTATGTTTAATTTGACACCTTCAAGGTGTGACGTCATTTTTACATATGTTGCTGGTGGATTCACTTTTCAGAAATTTTCAAACTTTTTTAATTTTAAGTTTTGAAATTAAGTGTGGTGTAAGAAACTTGTATGTCAACTAAAATATTGAGTATATATAGATTAACAAATCTAGTGCCCAGTAATAAAAATCTAGTGTTGAGTAAAGATGTGTATCGAGTGAGAAAATCTAGTGTCGCATATGAAAATATAGTGTCAAACAAAGAAATTGAATGTTCTGTAAGGATATTAATTTTAAGTTTTGAAATTAAGTGTGGTGTAAGAAACTCTTATGTCAACTAAAATATTGAGTATATACAGATAAGAAAATCTAATACACAGTAAGAAAAATATATAGCCCAGCAAGGATGTTGTAT
The DNA here is from genome assembly GCA_029582155.1 of Panopea generosa. Classification (NCBI taxonomy): domain Eukaryota; kingdom Metazoa; phylum Mollusca; class Bivalvia; order Adapedonta; family Hiatellidae; genus Panopea; species Panopea generosa. Next base: position 53,404,218 of record CM055897.1, read on the forward strand.
ATCGAGTGAGAAAATCTAATGTTGCATATGAAAATATAGTGTCAAATAAGGAAATCAAATGTCATGTAAGGATGTTGAGTTTACATAGATTAGAAAATCTATTGCCCAGTAAGAAAAATCTATAGTCAGGTAAGGATATTGTGTATCGAGTGAGAAAATCTAGTGTTGCGTATGACAATATAGTGTCAAATAAGAAATTTGAATGTTGTGTTATGATGTTGAGTAAATATAGATAAGAAAATCTAATGCCCAGTAAGAAAAATTTATAGTCAAGTAAGGATGTTGTGTATCGAGTGAGAAAATCTAGTGTCGCGTATAAGAATACAGTGTAAAATAAGAAATTTGATTTTGTGTAAGAATGTTGAGTAAATATAGATTAAAAAATCTAGTGCCCAGTAAGAAAATTCTATAGTCAAGTAAGGATGTTGTGCATCGAGTGAGAGAATCTAGTGTTGCGTATAAAAATAAAGTGTCAAATAAGAAATTTGAATGTTGTGTAAAAATGTTGAGTAAATATAGAATTTAAATAATGTGTAAGACTGTTCAGTATATATAGTTTAAAAATCTAGTGTTCAGTAAGAAAAATATATAGCTGAGTAAGAATGTTGTGTATCGAGTGAGAAAATTTAAGCTTTCACGTACGAAAATATAGTGTCAAATAAGGAATTTGAAATTGAGTATATATAGATTAGAAATTTTAATACCCAGTAAGAAAGTTATATAGTCAACTAAGGATTTTTTGTATCTAGTGCGAAAATCTAGTGTCGCGTATGAAAATAAAGTGTCAAATAAAGAATTTTAATTCTGTGTAAGGATGTTGAGTATAGATAGATTAGAAAATCTAGTTCCTAGTAAGAAAATCTATAGTCATGTATGAATTTTGTGTATCAAGTGAGAAAATCTAGTGTCGCATATGAAAATATAGTGTTAAATAAGTAATTTGAATGTTGTGTAAGGATACTGAGTATATATAGATTAGAAAATCTAGTGCCCAGTATAAAATATCTATAGTTGAGTAAATAAGATGTGTTTTGAGTGAGAAAATCTAGTGTCTTCTATGAAAAATGAGTGTCAAATAAGGAATTAGAATATTGTGCTAGGATGTTAAGTATATAATGATTAAAAAATCTAGTGCTCAGTCAGAAAAATATATAGCTGATTAGTAATGTTGTGTATCGAGTGAGAAAATTTAAGCTTTTGCGTATATAAATATAGTGTCAAATAAGGAATTTGAATATCGTGTAAGGAAGTTGAGTATATATATATTAGAAATTCTAGTACCCAGTAATAAAAATCTATAGTCAAGTAAGGATTTTTTGTATCAAGTGAGAAAATCTAGTGTCGTGTATGAAAATAAAGTGTCAAATAAAGAATTTGAATACTGTGTAAGGATGTTGAGTATAGATAGATTAGAAAATCTAGTTTCTAGTAAGAAAATCTATAGTCACATATGGATTTTGTTTATCAAGTGAATACATCTAGTGTCACATATGAAAATATAGTGTTAAATAAGAAATTTGAATGTTTTGTAAGGATGTGAGTGTATATAGATAAGAAAACCTAGTGCCCATTAAGAAAAATATATTGTCAAGTAAGGATGTTGTGTATTGAGTGAGAAAATCTAGTGTCGCATATTGAAATATAGTGTTAAATAAGGAAATTGAATGTGTTGTAAGGTAATTGAATATATATAGATTAGAAAATCTAGTGCCCATTTTAAAAAATCTAAAGTCAGGTAAGGATGTTGTGTGTCAAGTTAGAAAATCTATTTTCACGTATGAAAATATAGAGTTTATTAAAGAATTTGAATAGTGTGTAAAGATGTTGAGTAGATACAGATTAGAAAATTAAGTGCTCAGTAAGAAAATTATATAGTCGAGTAAGGATGTTGTGTATCAAGTGAGAAAATTTGGTGTCGCATATGAAAACATAGTGTCAAATAAGAAATTTGAATGTCGTGTCAGGAAGTCGAACACATATAGATTAGAAATTATATTGCCAGTAAGAAAAATCTATAGTTAAGTAAGGATGTGTATCAAGTGAGAAAATCTAGTGTCGCGTATGAAAATAAAGTGTCAAATAAGGAATTTCAATGTTGTGTAAGGATGTTGAGTATATATAGTTTAGAAAATCTAGTTCCCAATAAGAAAAATCTGTAGTCCAGTAAGGATGTTGTGTATCAAGTGAGAAAATCTAGTGTTGCCTATGAAAATTTAGTGTCAAATAAGGAAATTGAATGTCGTGTAAGGATGTTGACTATATATAGATTAGACGTTCTAGTGCCAAGTAAGATAGTCAAGTAAGAATGATGTGTATCAAGTGAGAAAATTTAATGTCACGTATGAAAATAAAGTGTCAAATAAGGAATTTGAATGTTGTGTAAGGATATTGATTATATATAGATTAGAAAATCGAGTGCCTAGTAAGAAAAATTTATATTCTAGTAAGGATGTTATGTATCGAGAGAGAAAATCTAGTGTTACATATGAAAATACAGTGTCAATTAAGAAAATTAAAAGTCGTGTAAGAATGTTGAGTATAATTAAATAGAGTAGAAAATCTAATGCCTTGAAAAAAATCTATAGTCGAGTACGGATGTTGTGTATTGAGTGAGAAAATCTAGTGTCGCCTTTTAAAACATAGTGTCAAATAGGAATTTAAATGTCATGTAAAGATGTTGAGTAAATATAGATTAGAAAATCGATTGCCCAGTAACAAAAAATCTATATTCAAGTAAGGATGTTGTGTATTGAGTGAAAAATCTAGTGTCGCGTATGAAAATATAGTGTTAAATAAGAAATTTGAATGTTTAGTAAGGATGTTGAGTGTATATAGATTAGAAAATCTAGTGCCTAGTAAGAAAAAATTATAGTCAAGTAAGGATGTTGTATATTGAGTGAGAAAATTTAGTGTTGCTTATGAAAATATACATACCCAACTTTCGATATCTGTGTCGCGTGAAAATCGGTTAATATTTTACTATAAAAAGAAGGACGATTTTATTTTATTTTTCATAAATCAATAACCTTTTAAAATATCAAATATGTATTTATCACAAAATGTTGTTTAAAATGTCCTCTTCGAGTTGATTATTATTTTCTTAATTCTAAATTTATTAATTTTTGTTCCTTTATAAGATTTAAGACAATCACCCAGCTTCTCTATATGTTCTATACAAATTGAAGATTTGTTTTGGAGAAACTGGATATTTTATATCCGACACCTTATTTAGACCACATTACACCAAATTTGTACTTATCAGCATAACAAGATGTTGTATTAAGCTTTCCAATGATATCATTTATATTAAAATAAGGGTTTATATCTTTGGTCCTTTTTACACTTTTTAGAAACACTACTTCATTTTTTTACAAGTCGGCAAACATCGGCAACCTTCGGGATTTCTCGTGACTGTCCATATTCCAGATTACCGCACGGTATTTTATATCGTTATTATGACGCCCACCCTGGAATATTATCGTGGACATTTATTGTCTTTATTTTGTGTCTGTTCATGGAGTTATAAACTAATTGAAATTGTGTTATGGGGTAAATACGTACACTCGCAAAAAACACAACAATTCTATGGTCATTGTATTTATATTTTTATGTATTTTATCAAGTATTAGGAATTAAAAGGATGTTATCATGAATAAGACTTCTTAAGAAGGAATAAATAACTGTTATTATAAAAAAAGAATCGATAGTTTTAACGTCAACAAACGTCAAATTATGCTGTTTATGGGGAATTAGGGCGCTTTCAATTAACTGTTATAAGCAGGGAAAGGTCGTTAAAATTTTGGTTAAAGATAATGAGTGATGTTAAATCACCTATATACAGCATTTATATAGACCAACGTAATAACATAGATGGGAGCTGTTCGGATTAGAACTATTATTGACAATCTTGGTAGAACTATTATTGACAATCTTGGTTATTCGAACTTAACTAACAACTTTCGGAACAATACAAATTATTTCCCTCTACTTAAAAGGCGATTACGAGACCAAATTGTTCAAGAATGGAGTATGAGTATACATAACTCACCTTAACTTGATTATTATGCAAAATTTAAAAACATATTTTGCTATGAAGAATATTTTGACAAATTTTAAAATGATTCTCTACGAAAGCAATATACATGTTTAAGATTAAGTGCACATTCTCTTGAAATTGAGACCGGAAGATATAATGGTATTGATCGTGCAAATAGATTATGTAAACTTTGTAACCAGAATGTTATTGTGTCAGAATATCATTTCATGCTGTGCTGTACTAAATACAATGAAGTTCGTACTAAATGTTCAGGCCGCATGGCTTGGCCTACACTAAATAAATTTATAGATATCATGTCGTCTAAGAATGAAAAAATTGTTTTCAAAATTTCAAATTTATTCAAGAAGCTCTTGTAATAAGAAAAAATACCTTTGAAAGTATAATTGTTTCGCAGGATTAATGTACATGTGATGTGTTGTTATTTGTGTAATGTTTGTTTTATATGTTTGTTACAATATGTATTGTCTTTGCCATATTCTTTGTAAAACTTTGTAAATGGCCAAAGGCATAATTTGCCGATTGCTTAATAAACTCGACACTTGAAACTATTAATCGCAGCTTTCAGGATTAAGACAGAAACCATGTTTTCATTTGGTTAGTGCCAATAAGTACATAACACATGTTTTAATTAGTCTGTTCATCTGGTTCTAACTAATCAATGAGCAATTAACAGGTGAGTGTGACAAATAATGCATCGGTCACATTTGGCCTCTCCTGGAGGATACCTACTATGGTGTTATCTGTATTGTCCCTCTAGTGTCTTCTGTCTAGCATATATGATCAAATGTGATACTCGTTCACAAGAGTTACGTACTTTGAGTAGTTGTTTATTTTTGTGCGGACAATAAGTTTGATAAATTCTGCTATTTTACTGTGTTTATATGGATAAACGAGTGATTGTTCAAGTTCAGATATTTCATTAAATATCGATGTACGAAACATGCCAGAGAGCATTAATGAAAATTTAAAATATAAAATGAACTCTCTGATCAGTACGGGTCTTCATGTCAACGACGTATCTGTCGCTAACACGGAACGCAAATCTTCGAGTCGCGCTAATATACCAGGTGTCGTAATTGCCACATTGAAGTCAAGGAGCGATAAGACCAAAGTGATGTCGGCTAAATCGAAATTGAAGAACAGTCGTCAGTTTCAGGATATCTATATCGATAGTAACCGATCATCTTTACTTACATGGTGTATAAATGTAGATGCTACTTCAGATAACTATGATTATGATGAAGATCATAGAAATAAGTGTACTAAATATGATGTTAAATCTATACCAGATATGTTTTTGTTAGACATAGATATTATACGGAAGGGTAACTCCGAAATTGCTGACCTGGAGGGAAGTCTCCGTTCTCAAACAGATATAGTTATAGCTTTTGCCGGTTGGTGTGATACAATTGAACAGGAAATGCTTAAATGGCTACCGTCCATGTCTGTACATTGTGGTGTTAATAATAAGAAAAGGAGAACTAAACAATCTTGGTGGAATGATGCATTAACAACTTTATCGAATTATGTTTGTTTTTAATGAAAAAGAGTATTTAAAGTGTAACATACCATCAATTAAACATAAATTAAAATCAGACAATTGTTATGCTAGAAAATGTTTTGATAGAGAGGATCAGAGGTCAAAAAGATTAAACTGGTATAAAAGACGATCTGTAAGATGAACTTAATTTTGATCAACATACTTTTTGGAAGTCTATAGGTAGAGTTGGTATAAATAACGATAAGAATAAATGATTCCAATGGAGATTCTAATGGAGGACGGAAGCTTATATTCGGTTGTAAAAGATGTTTTAAATAGATGGGAAAGAGATTACAATAACCTCTTGAATAATTGTAACGCAACTTCAAATTATGATCGATCTCAAAATACTTGTTTAACCTCTGATATTCTTTTAGTTGGAAATATATCTATTTTTGAAGTTAAAAAAGCAGTTGATAAGGCTAAAAAAGGTAAAGCCACTGGTGTTGATAATATACCAGCTGATGTTTTGAAGATTGGTACATCAGTTTGTTTTTACATGTCTTTTTAGTGTTTGCTTTGAATCTGGTTGTGTTCCATCATTGTTGGGCATAACCATTATTAATCCTATTCCTAAGTCAAGCTCCGTCGATCCAAGAGACCCTCTATCTTATAGAGGTATTGCGTTGGCATCGTCAATGTATAAATTGTATACTGCAATATTAAACGATCGTATTACTTTATGGTCAGATAGAAATGATATCATTGTATATGAACAAAATGGTTTTCGAAAGAAACGTAGCACTATTGATCAGATTTCATCACTTACTAATATAATTGAGACTAGGAAAAAACTTAAACAATCAATTTTTTGCGTCTTTATTGATTTTCAAAAGGCTTATGACTTTATCAGTAGAGATACACTTTGGGACTGCTTAACGTATATAGGTGTTTCAGATAAAATGTTAAAAGCAGTAAAATCTTAATATAATTCAGTTTCAGCACGTGTTAAAGTTAATAATTATTACATTCAATGGTTTAATGTGAATTCTGGATTAAGACAAGGCTGTCCATTGTCACCATTAATATTTAACTTATTTATTAATGATTTAGCATTGTGAATTAAGGCATTAGGTAATGGTGTTATAATTGATCAAGAAAATTAAAGCATATTATTGTATGCTGATGATATTGTTTTACTGTCTGAAAAAGAAGGTAATTTGCAGTTTATGTTAAATGAACTTAATAATTGGTGTATTATAAATAATATGTTCATTAATGCTAATAAATGTTATGTTGTTCATTTTAGACCATGTTGTATACCTAGAACTATTTTTTTGTTTAAATGTGGTGTAAATGATATTAAATTATCGGAAAAGTATGTGTACTCAGGGCTTACTCTTACGGAGTTTTTGGATTATAATCAAACAGCCAAAATAATTGCTCAGAGTCCAGGTCGAGCTTTAGGTCTTTTAATTGCAAAGTATAAAGCTTTAGGTGGTATGCCTTTTGACATATTCAAAAAGGTATTTGATTCGTTAGTACGGTCTGTGATATCATATGGAGCTTCGATTTGGGGCACCAAATCGTATTCTTGCATAAACGCAATTCAAAACAGAGCTATGAGATTGTATCTAGGGACCGGGGAGTACACACCTACTGCAGCTGTGTTCGGTGATATGGGTTGGACCCCACCATTAATTAAAAAGTGGATATGCATATGTAACCACGGGAGCCGCAATGTCTATACGAATGTCACTCGACTTAATAAACGAATATTTATCTGGGCACATAGTAAAGCTAATGTAATTTTGTTAATCTTGGTTTAAACATATTTATTCATTCAAATGTACATATATATACTCAAGTTTAGGTATAAATATGGATTAGAACGGAAGATAAAATCTTATAAACATACATCACTTATGAACAAATTTGGCAGCTTATTAACAATTTGATTTATTCTCTTACCATTACGAATATAACATGGTTCAAAACATATTTAATAAAAATGTTTAGTATACTTTTAGGAATATTGTTTTTGATATAAAATAAGTGAGTAATTAGAAAAAAAAGAAAGGTGATTAAAATCATTAAAGTAATGGATAATTATGTGAATTCACATAATAATAATGGATAACATTTTTGGACAAGTTCTGAACGGCATAGACGAAATTGGGAGACGGGCTGACCTCACCCCGTCAATAGAAATAGCCTTGTTATTTCTTCAGACTTACTTACATGTTCAGGAGAAACGATTAGTGGATAAAATTCATTTGTGAACTGCTTCAAGAATTTTAACATTATTGTCATAAGAGAGTTGTGGTTCACCAAAAAGAAGTATATTTAAAGAAACTGTACAATAACTCACTGACAGATGTCAGGAATGGTATGCGTTGATGATGGTAAAGGTGACAATTGAGAAAGAAATGAGCTGTGCTTTCTATTTTTCCACATGTACAAAGGGGGGTGGGGGTGGGGGGGTCTTCAATATGTCTAAGAAATAAATGTTGCTTAAGTGCACTACAGCTCTTTCGGAGGCGGGCATGCAATAATTGGTATTTCATTGTACCTATGTAAAAGAATTTAGGTACTTTTGGTTCGTTACTTTCGAGTTTATGTTTAAAAGCATTCAGAGAAGAGGCTTATTTTGTTTCATGTGGGAGAGTGTTCCAGTAACGGACAACGGAATGAATAAAGGACTTTGAGTACAGGGCTGTTCTTGAAGAAGGAATTTGAATATTATTATTATTTCTGAGGTTGTACGTGGAACTTGCATTTGTAAGAAAAGGAACCAATGAACATAGATATGGTGGGACCATTCCGTGGATCATTTTATAAAAAAGAGTAAGTTTGTATTTAGTTCGACGCGTTTCAAGACTTTCTCATCCTACTTCAGAATTCAGGTTATTGATAGATATAAGTTATGTAATTCCAGCTGTTATTCGTGCAGCTTCATTCTGTATTTTATCAAGTTCATATTTCTCATAAATTGTACAATTATCCCAAATAACAATGGCATATTACAATAAGGGTCTTATAAATGACATGTAGATTGTTTCTAGTGATTTTCTAGCTAATTGAATTTTTGATTTTCTCATAATATTCATTTTAGACCAAGCTTTATTCTTAATATAGTCAATATGAGTGTGCCAGCTGCAGTTATTTGATAAGTATACTCCTAGATGTTAGTGAGATGACACATCTATAATTTGTTGGTTCTGCATAAAAAGTGGGGGAGCTGAACGGGTTGAGTGCGTTTGCGATTTACATGCATTGATTCTGTTTTGGATGGATTAAAAGTAACCAGCCATTTATTTGACCATTCAGATATTTTATTTATGTCAGAATTTAATGTCTGTGCAGCATTAACAATATTAATTATAAGGTAAAGGCTTGTATCATCGGCAAAAAGTCGTATGTTGGATTGAATATCAGATACTATGTCATTTACATAAACTAAAAACAGAAGAGGACCTAATATAGATCCCTGGGGAACACCGGCTTTAATTGGTCTCCAATTAGACCTCGAGCCTGGAATGACCACACATTGGCGTCTGTCTTTAAAGACGTTTTTGCGGGTTGTTACTGCGCATCGCTACGCGCATAGTTCCTTTCTGTTACTTTCAGTTTCGGGGTCTAATTTCGCCGTTCGGTTTATTAAAAGTCGAGTCGCATTAGGATATTTACAAAGCGAAGTATTTTTATTTCGAGATGTCAGAAATGTAAATTTTGTCAAGAAAGATATCGAAAAGCACGGAAGAGTATATTGTTTTTCGTTCTAAACCACCAGAAGTGCTTGTACATAACGAAGTCGAAGAAACAACTACGAAAATATAATCAATACTCGTAGTGGTTACATTTCGGATAACTCATTTTCGGATATGAATCATTTGTGAATTTGTTGAATACATAATGAATTTACCTGAAACAATTTTATTCATAACGGGATGGAGACAAGGAAGAATAAGTCTTGAATTTTGACATTTAGTTGACCTGATGCATGTAAAAGTTTGGTATTGAAGGACACTATGGAAGACACTTATATGGGTCAATGTTATACATCAGCCTGATTAAATAAGGCGTGAATGGACAGCTTTTTTTATTATTTTGATATCTGATTTGCTGTCGATAAGGCCGTCTAGGGAGACGCAAAACAAAAATCTTCAAAAGGCTCCACAAACTGTATATGTGGAAGTATAAGAACAGTGGAAACAAACAAGACACATCGATTAAACAGGAAAAGTCCAATATCATTTGACATCAACACAAAGCAATTGAGTATAAGGTTAGTTGATGCTTTATCATAACTCACTGATCAATATCATTTTTTGATTTCTAGAGATGAACAACTATAAAAAGTGATTGATTGGTTGAATATTTACATCATTTTCATGCCATCGAGGGCTAACAGACGATCACCTAACCACTGTTTCCTGGAATTAACCAGTATTTGAGCACACCCCATCTCTGCAAGTAATTGATAGAGTTCCCACTTGAATCAGCGATGAGAGACGATTGGTAAAGAGACCTAACGCTGTATATCTATCTTCCTGGAGACTGTTGCTGGGCGGGGATTCGAACAGTATTCTTACATTGAGTAAATGTTAAAAATAAATTTATACACCGTCACGTTCTGTGTTTCCTGTTAAACAGAAAATTGTTACATGAATTATGAAAATAAGAAACTATTCAACACATTTCAGGAATGCTAAACAGAGGCTCAGGTTACAGATGGATTGAGATGTCGGTGCTTTAAATACCTGTAGTGGTTTCATTAACTATGAAGAGACAATCAATATCGTGACATAGACAACTTGTACAGAAACATTAAATGAAAGAGTGACAATCATCAAAAGGGGCCAATGGTAATTATTAATGTAATTTAACCGTTTCAGCTTATTTCTACTATGGAATACAACAAAATAATCATGAGCACAACAGATGAACTGAGGGGGATCAAACCTGTGACAACTTGTTTGGCACACCCAATATCCGTACAAATAACAAGTTTCCCACTTAAATCAGTGATTAAAGATGAATGAACATGAGGCACAATGTTGGAATTTGCATATACTTAAATCATCACAGAGACTGGCCAAGTGGGGATTTTAGCTTGCAACCCCTTGACTGCTTGTTACATAACATAACAGTTTCATTCAGTAAAAAATGTCCACATACATGCAAGTTTAAAACCATTAGATTTTGTTCAATGGTTTGAACATAGATATCTTAACAGGAATTGCTGCTCAGTTATAGCCGTTGAGTTGTCAAACTATACCCATATATTGTGCTAATTTATTAAAATACATTGTCGTTTTTTTAGCCAGACCGATGAGCTCAGTCAATAGAGTACGAGACTTCTAGCTCAGGGTTGAGAGTTTGATACCTGAGGCTGGCTAACTTACAGTGCTAACAGTCATTCAGATGGGACTTTTAACTGAGGACTTTTATGATGGTGCTATACACCAAGCAAAAGAACCAGGTGAAACATATGATTAGGTTTTCATGATATTTGTTTCCTGCACTATCCCCCACAAACCTAAAAAGACTAAACTGTTCACTCTTATGGTTGCATCACCCAAAAGGGAAACTGGTGGTGATGTAAATTAAGCTTACATACAAACAAACAGTGTCATTTATTTCTTTATCTCATATAAGCTTCCTTTAATTTTCAGTGATGAAGTCAGTCAAGTAGTACACCAGGACCAGGCCAATTTATTACAATATGTGTTGCCAGAAGCATGGATTGTGACAGTAAATATTAGATATTGGGACCATGTTAAGAAAAAGTATTCGAAAAACATATGATGTTTTTTCAGAAGACTAGGAAAAGCACATATTATGAAAAATTAAAAACAATCACTACCAGTTCACCTGGCAGTGTTCTAAAATTTGAATGACAATTCAAAGATTAATGTTGGAAGAAGCCCAGTACAGGAATAAAAATTTCAAGTTAATGTAATAATAATGAATGACAGTGTGAGTACTATAGCCAAGAATGGACTCGTAGATAAAACTCTGAAGATATTATGTTGAGTAGCAGGTCACTGGTGATCCAACCTTGATTTACAGTACATGGTTTTACCACTAGACTTCTAACATTTCAACCTATTACAACTATTGATGTTCATCAATTACCCACTATATATGAAATGTTTAAAATCAACATAACAGTAATTACATAATAAATTACAAATATTATAATTGCTATTTAGTGCATCATTTAGAAATATGAAAGTTATCTCTGCAATGAAACTTCATTTATAAAAATTACAACAGATAATTTTCACCATTTTGACAATTTTAGGCCTTTTTATGAAAAGGGAAGGTAACATTTAGCACTGTAGCTTAGTAACAAGCAAGGTGACATGTATTTTTTATTTTATTTTATAATATTGTTTGTTGTTGTGCTTCTTTGTAGAAAGAATGAAACAATTCTCCGCGTTAGAACATTTTTTTTTATTGAATTGTTGTGAAAATGCATCGATTGCGGCCACTTTATGAAAAGGGGAGGTAACATTTAGCACTGTAACTTTGTAACAAGCATGGTGACCTGTATTTTTTTCTGATATAGCTTGTAATAATGCCTCGTTGTAGAAAGAATGAAACAATTCTCCGTATTAGAACTTTTTTTATTATTGAATTAGTGTCAAAATGCATCATTTACGGCCATTTTATGAAACGGGAGGTAACATTTAGCTCTGTAACTTAGTAACAAACATGGGGACATCTATTTTTTGTTTTATTTTCTGATATAGTTTGTTATAGTGTGCCTCTTTGTAGAAAGAATGAAACAATTCTCCGAGTTACAACTTTTTTATTATTGAATTAGTGTAAAAATGCATCGTTTGCGGCCATTTTATGAAAAAGGGCGGTAACATTTAGCAATGTTACTAAGTAACAAGTAAGGCAACATATGTTTTTTATTTTATTTTCTGATATTATTTGTTTAAGTGCCTATTTGTAGAAAGAATGAAACAATTCTCTGTATTAGAACTTTTTTTATTATTGAATTAGTGTCAAAATGCATCGTTTACGGCCATTTTATGAAACGGGGGGTAACATTAACCACTGTAACCTGGTAACAAGCATGGGGACATATATATATTTTTTTTATTTTCTGATATAGTTTGTAATGGTGTCTCTTTGTAGAAAGAATGAAACAATTCTCCGTGTTAGAACTTTTTTAATTTTTAAATTAATGTAAAAATACATCGCTAACGGTCAATTCTATAATCGTAGAAATTTATGAAAATTACTGTATGAAATGTGAATCTCAAAATAGCATCATGACTTTTTCTGTTTTAGATACTTTATCTTTTGTTTCATGAGTGACAACAATATTTTGGTGCAATATATCACTTTGTTAGTAAATTAAACAAGATTTATAGCTTACACCCATTTGCTGTTTTTTCTTTTAAAAATGTAAAACGGTGTAGTTTGAAAATAGTCATAGCAAAAAAACAAGCATGGGGACCTATATTATTTTTTAGTGTTTTAAACTTGTCTTACTTCAAAGTACTTGTTTGCAAAATTTAAAAAAAATCTCTGCCCTAGAACTTACTTGAAGAAACGTCTTTTAGATAGTCAGTTAAAAGATTCAAATGTTGACAAGATATACCAGCTGCTTTCAACTTATCCAACAACCCTTCGTGCCAAACTCTATCAAAGGCTTTACTTATATAAAAAAATACAACTCTGACCTCTTTGCCATCGTCAATCGCTTTGCATAAGGTATTATAAAGAAAAGATAGCTGATTGATAGTTGAATCACCAGGCACAAAACCAGATTGAAATGAAGAGAGAAAGTTACTATATCGAAAATAATTGCACATATGCTTAAATATGAGTCTTTCAAATACTTTATTCAATACACTAAGAAGTGAAATTGGTCTGTAATTATTAGCCAAAGACGGGTCTCCTTTCTTGTAAATAGCACATACCAAGGCTTCCTTCCAAACATTAGGATAAAAACCGTTTGTTAAACAAGTGTTAAACAAATCACACAGTGGGGACGATAATTCATTACTTAGTTCACGGAGCACATACTTATTTATTTCATCGGGACCGGAGGCTTTTCCAACTGGTAACGACTTAAGAATACTGCACACAGCGATGGGTAGTAAAGCAAGATCTAGTAAAACTGGGATGTTTTGTCTAGGTATCAAAATAGGTGGTTCAATATTATCGTCATTTAAGATTGACTGAAATTGGAAAATTGAATTTAGTAAGTTGGCTTTTAGCTCAAAATCGGAAATAATAGTTCCATTGTCATTCAGTGGAAGAATTGCTGGCTTGTCATTCAAAGAGATGAACGCCTTTAATATTTTCCACCAGTCTTTGGGAGAGAGAGATACATAATTAAGTTTACTTGCTAAATTATCGTAGTATGACTGCTTTGCTTGGCGTATAAGTTGGACGACCTCATTACGTTTTTTTTAAAATCCGTTCCAGTGGTATAATTCGTTAGATCTCTTTGCCTTCTTAAAAAGTATTTTACGGGCCCTAATATTCTTTTTTAACACAGTGGATATCCACGGAGGTCCATGCGGTTTAATTTTAATGATTTTATTTGGAATACATATATTTGAAAGTTCATTAATTTTATTAGCAACATTACTAGCATACACGTCTACATCATCGCTAGATAGTTCGTTCAAGTTAGTTTGAATAATTTTATTTTTTAACAGAGCATAGTCACCAAGTTCATATTTCTGCAACACCACTTTTAATAATGCTGTCATTATTACTTAAAAGTAAAATATCAATTAGAGACGATGAATTCTCAGAAAAGTGGGTGGGATCTTTAATAGTTTTAAATAGACCAAACTGTTGACATATATTGTTAAGACTTTGCGATGAAACATCATTCAGCATATTATGGTTCAAATCACCAGAAACAATTATATCTTTGATACCAGTATCGGCAGCAAGATTTAAAGAATATTATAAGCAGCGTCAGAATTTGGAGGTCTTTAAAACAATCCTAAGAGTATACGTCTGTGCTTAATAGTAATTTCAACCCATACGCATTCTAGATGATTGATGTTTAATTCATTTCTACGAGAAAAATAAATTGTCTCTTTAATATGCATAATAACACCACCTTGGCTTTCTCCAATGCGATCTTTTTTATTGGTTTATGGAATGATGGAAATTCTAGATCAGCTGACGCAACAGTATCATTAAGCCAAGTTTCGGAGAATATAAATATATCAAACCCATACAGTTCAGAGTAGATTGTATCTAATTTGTATTTGATACTTTGAACATTGTAATGAACAAGACAAAAATTATGCAAAAAGTCAAAGGCTTCCAAACTATCTGATAGAAACGAGGAAGATGAAACTGAGATGGTATTCGCAGTTGAGCCTAAGGACCTGGGTTTGGATGAATATCTCTACACATCAGCAACAAAATGAAGATCCATTTTAGCAGTGTTGTTAAACAAACGGAACGTATGAAGCATTTTGTAAAAAACAAATTATCTTTAAAATGTTGGCCTAATAATATACGTTTATTGGGATATACAATCTCAGAGTGACACTGCGAAGCGCTTTTAATGTATATAAAGAACGAAATGGTATAGACTAAAGAGGAGTGGTAGATAAACAGTAAAACAATAAACTGCAGTAGGGCTGAACATTTGACTCGTATATTTATCAACGGTGTGCCTGTGCCAGAAAATGTTTTCAAACAAATCATGTTATTGAAGAGAGTTAAAGTTAAAAACAGATCTGACACCAGCACAAAGTCGGTCTTCAAAGGCAAGAAAACATAGAGATTTCTAGAAATACAAACATAGGTGTTAAGATCAAACAGTCGCACAAGTAGTCCGTACATCAGAACGTCTAAAGAAAAAACTGGTAAAGAAAGCAAAAACTGATGTCATGAAAAAATGAAAATGTTCGGAATGTAAAAATGGAAATGAGGTTAGCTATAATATACATAATGCATTTTGTGTATGTAAGGATCGATATTTGGACTAAATAAGTTAGTTATATAGTACTTTGATAAACAACATTATCTCACGGCTACTTTGTCAAAAAACAATAACTGAAAATCAACGAAAGTTATTTGCACAATATCAGTTATTAAAGGTCTTTTCAATATTTTCAAGAAAAGTTTATATCTCAGTGAGCACTTGATGTCACATTGTAGTGATAAATAGAACAAATAGAACAACTAATTTAAGTTTAGGGATTTAAAAACATAAGCAACATAAATGATATGTTCTTTTGACACTGTAACAAACATAGAATAATTGGTTCCAAAACAACTACATACAATCTTATTTTAGAATTTAGATATATGTGACAGATAACATGACGTATGACAGAGCCAACGTTAATACAACGGTCAGTTAAATATGTGACGGTGCCACTACGAACATAACAACAATGAAACAAAAACAAAACAAACAAACAAACATCGCCATGTTATATATAAATCCTTAAATACTAAATATCCAGGTTGTGCAAACGAAATAAAAAAGAATGCACGCTGGTCACACAGTCAACTGACCGTTTAGACCGTATATAGTTGTTAGTGATCAACTTTTCCAGGCAAACTTTCAAGGTACAAGCTTTATGTGATGATATATATAAATCCTTAAAAATACATATGAACGAAGAGGTTTATTATTTAAAGCCAATGAGATTACTCATGAATTTTATAATTTTAATGATTGTGATAAAATGAAGTTCCTATTGACCTCTTCGATATCCCGAATTCTCGTTGCGTGCGAGAGCGAGATTTCGCGCGAGACTATGAGCTCAGGGGAATTCGTTTCAGCGCAGTCGCTGCTGAAACAATGTAGATTTCACGTAAGTTAATTGAATTTTCATACATTAATAACACAAATATTTATTAAAGCAGTTTAATAAAGTTTAATTTGAGAGAGTATGTTAGTATCAATGATGAACATAAGAAATGATGCGGTTGTTGACCATGATTACCTTTTTATTGTGACTTTTATTACTGTTGTAAGTGGGTGGTGTAAGCATAATGTAAAATGGTGTGTGTGTGTGGTATATAAGTGTAAATTATTAAGAAAAGTTATTCTTGCAGAAGAAATTACTTAATTTGTTTCAAGAACATAATTCATTATAGATATATAAAGACGAGTTAGTAGTTTAAAACTCCGTCTCTAAGACTGTTTTGTACCAGTTGCAGTAACCTAGTTTCAATACAGAAACGAACATTCCCGTGTAATTATACTGTACATGTTTCATAATATTTTTTTTTATTTTATTACTCATCAACTATTTATTAGTGACTTAAGATTATTGTTGTATGAATTTTATTTCAGTTCAATTAAAATGCCGTCGGATAATTATTGTTGTGTGTCCTTGTGAAACCATAAGAGAAGTAAACGTCAACCACGTTCTACATTTCACACTATTTCAAAAGAGTCCAACAGTAACAGTCTAGGATCAAACGGAGTTATAAGGATTAAAATGGCAAACTTAAGCCATGGATACCCACAAACAATTGATGAAGAAAACCCAACTATCCTCCATCTCATATGTCGACAGTCTGGAAAAATTTGTACGGTCTTCCATATTTCCAAACAGACGGAATATGCTTGTTTTTCATGTTTAAGTCTTAAAAAAGTATAAATGTTTTCATCTGAGATATCTGAATAATTATATAAGCATCATTTTCAAAAATGTACATTTTTGGAATTTTTACGCATCTAATCGAACAAAATAAATCTAACCACAATTTCATCTTTTCTTAAAAATAGGTTTTGCTTGTTTAACCTATATAAAACTAACATTGAAATAAAGAACTGACATAAAAAAAAGAACATTTATTAGTCTCTCTTTTATATCAGAGACGAATGATAATGAGACGCAATATGTATATCAACCATCACGGAGATTGTGACCGGTGGGGATTCAAACTCGTGACCCATGGATTAATATTCAGACCCGCTAATGACTGAGCTAATCGGGCCTGGCAGTTATAACAAAAGCAAGCATGATTGAATTTGTAAAATATGAAAATAACCCTCCGCTTGATAAAGAAAAACAAATATAATATTGCGGTTAGTGTCGATGTAGACCCAGATCAGTCTGCACATCCAAGCCGTGTTATTAATGTATACACTGTTTGCTACGCAGTCAGTAAGTTATCAAATTCACCATTTTAAATCAGGAATGATCCATTATATATATCTAACAGGCCCATAGAGAATAATAACTAAAACCTTATTTAGCGAAAAAAAGAAAAAGTATGTGACAGCTTTTTTCCCATTATCATGTTAAACTGGTGCATCCATTGCAGTAAAGGCTGATAATATGTTAATTTCATATTATTTTAAAGTAAATTAGGATGAAGCGTTCATGAGTGGTATTTTTAATATTTGCATCAGTAATTTTTGTTTTATCATATTGTGCATTTTACCTATAACTAATCCATATGACATCGTTACCCAGTCTACTAGTTACCTGGACAAATAGGATTTTTTAACCTTTGATGGATAGTGTCATATGGAATATATTTGCCTACAGGCATATTGCACAAAATGTATGCTACTGTCCAGTTACTGGCATCCTGCTGAGCTTTCATAATTCACCAACACTACAGTCACACCATGCGGTAATGAGAAAAAACATGCATATTGTACCAAAATTTGCATAATTCACCACAGGTTTTATGACCCCAGGGTTTAAGATAGGATGTATGTTATATTGCATAATTTTATGGACAATTTCTCAATTTAAACATTTTCAGTTATTTGTGGGGTCAATACCATTGGTTAGAAATTATGTAACGTCCGTCCCCTTTTTGTAACATTCATCCCCTCTATTAGAGCGACATTAAACAAAATCTCTAAATTTTTGTTCCTTTTTTTTTTTGGATAAATTATTCATATCTTAGATGCACTCTGCAAACATAAAATACTTAATACATTGAAAAAAAGTGAAATTGATTCTATAAATTCCAAAAAAAATAGAATGTTTATGCAGGTGGGGGAGGGGAAGGCGGACGTTACGCGGACGGACGTTCCATTTCCATGTATATCTTTCCAAAATGATCATTTTTTTTACATTTTATATAGTACCTCGGTATAACAGCAGGTGAATGTGTATCTTCTTGGAAGAATATATACCAGGGATGCAGTTTTTTGTCACAAATTGAAATTTTCTGAGTTTATGTATCATTTCACAAATACACTATTATTAAAGAAAGCAAATATATCTCCTCGTGGTCATGCATTACAATGTGCTACACGTAAATGTTGTAAATATGATAAAATCAAAATTGTATGTATATTATTTTTTTGTGATTTGTGTCCGTATGGTGTAAATTTACAATATATATAACAAATTTCTCGTTATTACAATAAATGAATAAACAAAATAAAATGTATTTTAGTTACGTTATAACTTAAATAATAACAATCTAATACTATCACACACTACAAACAAATACCGTAAGTAAATGATTGTACCACCTAATCATGGTGTGAAACACTGTAAAGCTTATGCATTAACATATGTGAAACCTCAATTTGGTGGGACGAAACGTCTGTAATTCATTCAAAGCTCTCTTAAATAAAAGAAAATCATAGTTGTTTGCAAAAACTACATTTAAATTACATTGATATGTTATAGTCATAATGATTTTTTAAATCATTTACCTTCGTTTAAAACAAAAAGGCCCATTAACTGTGCAACATGTATGTCGTTAGTTGGGTCCGAAATTTGGTAGATAATACATCTATAAAAAGACAAGAATTATTAATAAAATCCGTCATGTCGCATGAACTATAAAACAATTAAAATATAACCATTCCCTATTTGTAAATGATAGTAGGGATAATGATAAAAAAATAAATACTAAACTTCTCAAGTTTACACATTACCCCACCCATTACCAGAAATCAAGCATTAATTAAAGTATTCAAACACGCACAAAACGATAAAAAGTAATTTTATTTTATCATGAGAACTTATTTTTTTATTTTCTTTCATATCTTGTATTGTTTTCTTTCTTTTTATGGCTGTTTTATGTAACTTTGTTGTAATTAACTACTGTCAGAAGCACCACTGCGGTTTGTTATGGTGTGACGCGATTCCCCTGAGCTCAAGTCACGCACAGATCTCGTCACGCACGAGAGCGAGATTTCACCTTTTCGAATTGGAGAATTTTCAAATAAAGAGATGATTAGATTTACTGCCAAAACCTGTTTTAACGTATTAAAGAAACGGAAGTTTTACTTATATAAATAATGTTTGTATATTACTTATTTGTAAAATTTACTGTCTATATTTTATTACAGTGTGAAAATTCATTGCTAATCAGTTCATTACAAATCTGATTTGAAGTGATAACTGATCTTTTAAAACATTTCTTAAAATACGCATGAGTGCTTATATTGCTTGTCAAATTTTATTTCTTTTGTCTTAAGAACTTTTAGACGCAAGTCAAGATTAGTAATGGGTTTTCAACTTTTATTGAAATATAATGTAAATAAATTGTAATGATTAATGTGATTAGAAAAAATATTTTATGAAATAGAAATATTTCATGAGTTGTATATTGTCTCTTATAATTCTTTTTAGATTGGCATATGTTATTTTATGTATATGTATTATGTTCTATATTGTTTTACATATGATGAGACATAAATAAATATAAAATATATCTCGTTTTTTAAATAATTTTCTAAATTGGCGCGAAAGTGCCAATGATATAATTTCAGTTTCTTAATAAATTACAGTTTAAGTGCATATTTTATATTTAATTGAAACTTGAAACTTGTTATTTTAATTATACTTTTTTAATTTCTAATTTGTAAATGATTTAAATCCTATTGCAATTGGAGTAAATTGTTCATCTAATCTTTTCAATCCATTGTAGTAAATGCTGGCTGATAATTACTGATTGACTGACAATTTGTATATTTGGGAATTAAAGGGAAGCGGCAAATGTCCTAAGGGCAATTCTCCACGGGGTGTTGAGAAAAAGTGTACATAAATGATCTTGTAATATTGTAAAGAATAGTGTTCGCATGGTAAATGTATGTAAGTGAGTCGCATATGCATTATTATATAATATGTTATACTTCTTTCTGTAATCCCATACATATAAGAAGTACGTCTAAATGTATTATTACACC